>CM053504.1:49577396-49669623 GCA_028627145.1 Eidolon dupreanum | reverse complement strand
TGTGTGTGTGTGTGTGTGTGTGTGTGTGTGTGTGTGTGTGTGTGTGTTTTCTTTTTTTAAAAAAATCCTGGGCTTGGGACTCTATTTTTACTCATCTGTTCAGGTGTCCAAAAGATGAAGATATCTTCTCCCAATCAAAGGCAACCCGCCACAGTGTCAGTGTGTTCTGTGATTAGGCTTCTTAATGATGAGGTCCCTGCTGGGCTCTGTCATCCCGTGCTGCTCTTCGTGGTGCCCACACGGAGCTGCTGTCCACCAGGAAAATGTGCAGGGTGTGGGGCCAGATCTGGGGCCAGGGCACTGTGACACAGTGGAGGGGAAGGTGCATTCTGGAAACCTTATCTTGCTAAAAACTATATCAAGTAGACAAAAATGAGCTTTAGAGGCATTCTAAAGTTCAGAGTTCTCAGTGAAAATTGTACATGACCTGGAGGTGGGAAGTTCACAATGGGTCTAGGGGCCACAGCTGAGGTATCAGCAGGACTGAGTTACCTGTGGAGGTTCTAGGGGAGATGCTGTTCCCTTGCATTTTCCACTTCTAGAGGAAGTCTGTATTCCTTGGCTGTGGCCCCTTCTTTTACTTTCAAAGACAGCAATATAGCATCATCCAATCTCTTTCCCTCTTTTTTTAGTTTGTTATAAATTTTACTGATTTAAATGATGTATGGTACATAATTTACAAATAATAATAAATTACATCATATTTTTATTTGTAAATTTGGTATAGCCAATAGTTCTCATACAATATTTTTATTATTTTTTTGCTGAACTTTTATATCTGTGGCCCACCTATGGGTGCAATTCAAACTCAATTTGACAAAATTTGATGAGGAATGAATGTTTGATTACTATCTCATTTAGAAAAGAAGTCCTTCACATCATTGATAAGTGAATGTAGTTCTGATATGAATGTTGGTTGATATTTTCATTTAAATTAATAAGACAAAAGTGAGACAACTGGGACATTTATCAGAATTTTAATTGTCAATGATGTGACTTCTTTGCTGAACTGGATGATACTTTCTGCATATTGGAAGACTATTGTCTCAATTTTTTGTGTTATTCACAATGTAACAGGTATAGACCTGACACACTTTTAAGTTTATACTGCATTATTAACATTTTTTTCTTCTATGTCTTAAGTCTAGACAATCAACAAAAAGATGAATCAAGCCCTGATTTGTAGCATTTATTGATTCAATGATATAAATACTCCTACCATGGCTGATATCCAACCACTAATGTGACATTATTAAAAACAGAGTTGGAAAGAAATGTGCGGTAACACATCATTCTATAGAATTTCTATCATATGGATAGGTTAATAAGTGTCACAAGACTATAGATAATAGTAAAATGTAGTAAGATAATTAGGAAGTCATTAGTTTTAGCATGTATTATTTGCTTTTAATATGATTAATTTAGTTGTAAGTTTGTGTAATTTAATTTTTAACAGTGGCTATGTTTAGCAACTGCTTCATAAAATTGCTAAAATTCAACAGTTCTTCCTAGTCCAAGCTGGCTCCAGCATGCCACTGCCTGCTTTGATCACAGGCAGCCAAACCACTATTTTCTTAACCATTCTTTCATGTAGTATTAAATATTGCTAGAATATAGTTCTATACCAATACAGATATGGAAACACTCAGCATGCAAGATACGTTGCATTTCTTTATTTTTTTCAACCACAGTTGTTCTCCTATGTGCCACTCATCAAGATTGTTGATGACAAACCACTACTTAACCATGATTATATGGGTACCCTTAGACATACACAGTCCAGGAACTTGGAAATGGACCCTGGTGGTCTGTCCACTTTGCTATCACTTCCATTCAATCTGCCCAGGGCCACCTGGAAGGTGGGGCCCTCTCTTTGGCATTGGTGTCAGATGAGATTACAGTCCCAATGTCGGTACTCTTGTGCCAAGTGCAGACCTGGGGACCAGGACTGGAGCACAGCTATATCTGTGTGAGGCTGCACTACCTCAGGCCACTGCATTCATTTAAGCTTTCCTGTGCCTTTTCTTCCTCATAGGTGAATGAATATCTACTGAGGTTAAGCCACTCCCTCTTCAGCCCAGAAAGCAGGAGATTTTCCCACTGCCCCCAGACAGTACAGCCCAATCACCCTGATGCACTTATACCTCCAACACTGGGAAAGTTCTCTCAGGGTATTTTTAGGGGAGGGAAGGAGAAGGCTTTCATACTTCTCTGGTAAGACTATTAAAAAAATAACATAAAGTTGTTACTGAATCACTGAATCGACCTGGGCAAAAATAAAACAAGGCTTTAAAAAGTAAATGCAGAATAAAGAACATTTTGTAAATGCTGCACTTGGAACAAGTACTCAAATATAATTTTTGCCTACAGAAATCAAAAATGATTAATGTTGATTAGCTCTTTAAAAATTTATTTATTTTAATTAGTTTCAAGTATACATTGGTTAGACATCTATATAGTTTGTAAAATGATTCCCCCAACTGCTCCCTCTCTCTCCTGACCCTTTACCTAGTATCAACGCTAACTGCATTCCCTATGCTATGCTCTCCTTCCCCATGACCATCCATCAGCTACTAATTTGTACTTCTTTAACCCTTCACCTCATTCTCTCAGCCCCCATACCTACCTCCCCTTTGTCCACTATATTCGTGAGTCTGTTTTTGATTAGTTTGTTCTTTTTATTCCTTAGATTCTGCATATAAGTGAAATCATATAGTGTTCATCCTTCTCTGTCTGACTTAAATACCTTCTAGGTCCATCAAAGCAATAACTTTTTCCATTCTTTTCCTTTTAGTCTATGTGTGTCTTTTAATCTGAAGTGAATCTCTTATAGGCCACATGTAGGGGTCTTGTTTTCTTATGCTTTCAGCCATTTTTCTTTTAGTTGGAGCACTTAATTCTTTTCCATTTGAGGTACTTATTGATAGGAATGCAGTTATTACCATTCTTTATTCCCGTTTTTGATACATGTTTTTTCTTCTTAAAGAAGCGCCTCCAACATTTCCTGTAATATTGGTTCGGTGTTGTTAAATTTCTTCAGCTTGTTTTTGTCTGGGAAGCTCTTTATCTGTCCTTCAACTCTAAATGATAGCTTTGCTGGATAAATTATTCTTGGTTGTAGATCCTGGGTTTTCATCTTGTTGAATATTTTTTACCTAGTCCTTCTGTCTTTTGAGAAATCAGCTGCCGGTCTTATGGGTGTTCTCTTATAAGTAACTATTTATTTTTCTCTTTCCACTTTTAGTATTCTTTCTTTGTATTTTATCTTTGGCATTTTAATTATGATGTGTCTTGGTGTGGGCCTCTTTGGATCCCTGATTTTTGGAATGCTCTGAGCTTCCTGGGGTTTTATGTCCATTTCTTTCACCAGGTTAGGGAAGTTTTCCATCATGATTTCTTCAAACAGCTGTTCAACATCTTGATTTTCTTCAGTGACGCAGATCAGACAGATACTGGACCTTTAATAGTGTCCCATATGCTCCTTATTTTTATAGTCTTGGCATCTTATCTCTTGCCATTCTGATTGCATATCCTTGGCTTTCCCATCCTCTAGATAGGGCATTTGATCATTTTCTTTATTCACTTTGTTTATTCCTTTGTTTATTCCATTTAATATACTTCTCATCTCAGATAATGTCCTTCATTTCAAACTGGTTCCCTTTTATAATTTCCATCTCCATTTTTATGTTTCTCATCTCTTTGTTGAAGTTCTCACTGAATTTAACAAAAAGTTCATTTCCTTCTCTAGATAGGGCATTTGATCCTTTTCTTTGTTCACTTTGTTTATTTCTTCGTTTATTCCATGTAATATAGTTCTCATCTCAGATAATGTGTTCTTATTTCAGATTGGTTTCCTTTGATAACTTCTGTTTCAATTTTTATGTTTCTTTATCTTTTTGTTGAAGTTCTCACTGAATTTATCTACACTTCCCAAAAGTTCATTGAGTATTTTTATAACCAGTGTTTTGAACTCTGCATTTGTTAGATTACTTGACTCCATTATATATGGATCTCTGTTCTGTTCTCTCATATGGTTTCTGCTTCTTTGTCTTCCCATTTTGGCTGCCTTTCTGTGTCTGTTTCTATGTACTAAGCAAAGCTCCTAAGTCTCCTGGTCTTATTAGTGTGGATTTGTGAAATAGGTGTCCAGAGGCACAGTCCTGAGAGGGGTCCAGCTGCAGGCCAAACTTAGCCCAAGCTTCCACCCCTTTGAGGCCACTTGTTAAGAATCAGCAAGCAGTCCGCAGATGCTGTGCTTATAGTTGCCTCAAAAGGCCACACCAGAAACTGAGGCTAGCTGCCTCCAGTGTGAGTCTAGGTGCTGCTCAGCAAGGAGCATCTGAGTCACTGAGGATACACCTGGATGTGGCTTGGATGGAGCCACGAGTTGGGGGAGGCGAGGTTTCAGGGAATCTTCTGGGTGGAGCAACTTGTTATCTACTTTGATGAAGTTAGGGCTATGGTGCCACTGTGTCTGCACACTTGGAGCGGAGAGGGCTCAAAAGGGGACAATCGATATCACTAGCACTTCTGTACAAAGTGAATCTTGCCTCGGCCCTCACTCTGACAATGTCTCCCTGTAAGTCCCTGGTGCCCCCTGCACGCAGCCGAATCGGCACTGGTGCTCAGAGCAAGCAGGTCTGTCACCATGAAAATCTGCTCATGGATACAGCCCTTTTATGAGGCTTCTGTTGCTGCCACTGCTACAGCCTTCTTCTCACTCAGCTGCTCGGGACCAGGTTGCCCTAAGTCTTCTTCGCCCCATCCTACCTTTTGCTGTGGCAGGGTGCTTTCTTGGCTTTCTCCTTAGTTGTTCATCTAGATTCCAGGCGATTTTTCCTTGCTGCTGTTCCTTGTTTCCGTCACAACTTTGATTTGGTTGCCAGAGGAATGAACAGAGTTTCTATCATCTACACTAATTTTTTTTCCTTCTCTCCGTCCAATCTCTTTTTTTTCTCTGACCTCTGCTTCTGTCATCATCTCCTTCTCTGACTTTTACCTCTTGCCTCTCTTTTATATCATGTGATTACATTTCCATCTCAAGATCCTTAAGTTAATTATATTTGCCACGTAAGATATTCATGGGTTCTGAGGATTAGGACATGTATGTCTTTGGGGGCCATTATTCTACTTTCCACAGAGGTTAAAGACTCAGATGTTTCCAGTGCATTATTTTGCTTCCATCTGGCTTTATGAAGATGACCAGATAGTTACATATTTAGTACCAGAAAAAGAAAAGTAGCCATAGATAACTGAAAGAAACTCAGAAGAAATGTTGAGAACATACTTCAGTGTTGATTTATCTCCAGATATAAGAAAATAGGTTTTATTGAAAGTCAGAGCCTCTATTACTGAAGTCAAATATATTACATAAAATTTGAACTTACAGAAAAGTAGAGTGAACTTATAGAAAAGTAGAGTTACTCATTTTCTAGAAGTTTTAGAATGACTTGTGAGGCTAGTTAATATATCTAACAATAAATATTACAAAAAGGTAGGCTGTGAGTTCAGTGACTAAATCTGATAAGAGATGTCAGTGGAAAAGACTATCAGCAGCATGTGTGCCCTCAAACTGCAGAAATGTAAACAAAGGCTTGCACTAAATGTGCTGTATTACAACAGACAATCCTGACTATAACAGTCCTTGATTCTAAGTGAGGAAGAAGTTTCAGCATTTGGGCAATCTCTGTCACAGGTGAGAATGTGGGGCCCTCATTGAGTAAAGACCAAGCCTGAGAAGTGTACTTCAAAAATAAGCTAAGTTAATGGAAAACAGGAGTAGAGTAATACATTTTTATTCGTTAAGTATTTTTAAGCACTCTGCATGTGTTTTATAAAACAAGGCATTTAAACTTAAGAACTTTTTGGATGATGTCTCATACAGTTACCAAAAGCTTGATATTAATGATGAACTATGGCTTGTAGCTCTTGGTTAAAGTGTAGTGGCAAAACTGGAGCAGAAAGACAAATATCACATAATAACACTGATATGTGAAATCTAAAGAAGTCTAGCTCGTAGAAGCAGGAAATAGAATGGTGGTTGTCAGGAGTTGGGGGTGGGAAAATGGAGAGATGTTGGTCAAAGGGCACAAAGACGTGTGTGTCTAGAGAGCTAATGTACAGGTGTGATGACTATAGTTAATAATATTGTATTGAACACTGGAAATATGCTAAGAGAGTAGATTTCAGGTGTTCTCATCACCAGCTCCCCATGGTAACATGTGAGAAAACATGTTAATTAGCTTGACTGTAGTGATCATATCATGTATATCAAATTATCATGTTGTATGGCTTAGATACATAATTTTTATTAAAAAAGAACAGTGGCAAATGAACATACTTTAATGAAAAAAGCAACTTAAAATTTGAGATTTCATGGAGGTATAGTTTGCAATTTTACATTGCCATCAGTGAAAATGACCATTATCAAATGGTGGATTTTGAGACAAAAATGAGAGAATTAGCAATGTTTATTTATGCAACAAGTGGAGGTAAATAGCATTGCAAGACAATTTATGTTTCTGAAACAAAGTTTAGGGAAAATGTTAATGATAATAAAAATAAAAACATCACAAAATGGCTTTGTATTTTTTTGGGCAAAGACATATTTTCACATTAAACAAGAAGAAATGAGCTCATATTAATATGGTAAATTTCATGATTTCACTGTGGTTAGAGCTATTTAACAGTTGAATCACATGAATATAGTATTATGAGGCTTCTCTATCTTCTAGGAAGTTTTTTCATTCTTGCTGGTCTTTATTCCTTCTAAAAAACTGACAGAAAGATGTATGGACTTTTAAGTTGCTTAGTTCTTTCAGAATTCTCTTCATCGAAAACCTGAGGGTTGAACTTCAGATAATTTCTCAGAATTCCTTCTAGTGTGAAAATTTGATCATTTTGGGCAAAGATGATAATATTGTAGGAGAAAAGCAGGAAGAAAACTTTTAAAAGATGAAAATAGGTGACTTCAAAACAACAAAGGAAGTTAAATGTTTCTGCCTGGCCTTCCCCACTTAATCCTTTCAAGCCCTGCTGCTCTGGAAAGATAGGTTATCATTAACCTGCTCTGCCTTCAAAGGGTGAGACAAAGGAAAGTGAGTTATTTCTATCCTAAAAACATACTTCAAACCTATAAGATACTAAAAATAATTTCTACTTGTACAACACTCATTGTCTGAAGATTACAAATTATGATGATTAGGTATATTGGGCAAATGGGAAAATGTGGGCTTTGAATTAAGTAGTTTTTCAAAGTCATTATGCTTTGGCAGGCTCCTCTGGCACTCAGCTGTGTGTTTCAGATGTAGTCCTTACATGATTGGCTTGGCAATCCCATCACTATCATTCTAGAACTACTTTCATTGAGAATGTAGCCATAACATAGGATAACTATACAGCCCATATAAACAATATGAGAAATAGTTACGAATCAATGCTTAAGTGAAAAAAAAGAGAACACAAAATTATATGTCTATTATTATTATAACTACCTAAATAAAAGTGTGTGCTATGGACAAAAGTTTTGAAAAGATCTGCTGAAAACAAACACCAACAACAAAACCATCCCTGTAATGTGGTGATATTACAGCTAATTTTTCCATTTTCAAAAATTCTTTTAATATTATAGATTTATTGTTTCACTCATTCACACAATTAATTTAGTACCTACTATGTGCCAACACTTACAGTGCTAGTCATTGAAGAAACAGATTACTTCTCAATCTAGTTTGAGCTCCAAGTCTAGTAGGGAGAGTAACATGTAGACAAACAGTCACAACACAGTGAGATAAATGCTGTAGCAAGGGCATTTAAGAAGAATCTGAGAAGAAGAGAATTTATTAGAGAAATGTTTAGGAGACATAATTAACAGACTTCAATAACTTACTGAAATAGAGGCTGAAGGCAAGCGAGGTAACGAAGATGAACCCGTGTGTCCAACTCAGGTAGAGTTTGGATGGAGATGTCATTCCCTGAGGTGGGGAACAGAGATGAGGGAACAACAGGTAGGGGGGTCTGTGAGAGTGACAAGCCCAGTTTTGACAATTTTCAATACTGAGGTGCTGGTGACTCATTCAGAGATAGTCGGACACTTTTAGAAGACATAGAGCTCAGGTGAAAAGCCTGGGCTAAAGACACAGATTTGGGAGTTAAAACCAAACATAACAGATGAATCTGCAAGTAAGGATGAGATTGTCTAAAGAGACAGCATTGAATGACATCAGACAAAGATGAAGGTAGGGGCATAAGTGTTTCAGTATTTAAAAGGATGATACAGGAAGGAGACCCCTAAGTGATACCAAGAAGGAATGGTCTGATGTTTAGGAGAACAGAGAGAGAGGGTTATCACTTAAGCCAATAGAAGAATTCGGAAAGATAGGGGTCAACAGTATAAAACATTACAGATATATCAAAAAAGATGAGAACTCAGAAATATCTCCTGGCAAAGCACTTGGACATGAGTAATCTTAAGAGTAATAAGGATCAAAGAGTTAATGAGAAATACAAAAGAAAAGATAGTGTCACATTAAAAATTTCAATCTGAAAGAATAAAAAAGCAATAAAAAGGAAATAGAATTTAGACACCCTGACTAAGGGAACCATCAATAATATGCTTTATTGTCAGAAGTTATATTTTGGAAACTTTCACAAGCACTAAGTCTAATACAAAAATTATTTGAATCAAAGGAAATTCTTTTAGCCTAAGTGTCAGTAAATTTTATGTGTTCTTCTTGGATTTCAAATATCAACTAAGTATGGCTGATTTTTAGTTTTGGGGAAATGCCTATTGGCCTCAGATGATATGTCAGAATAAGTGGAAAGTTCTAAAGTTCTAAGTTTCCAAGAAGATTTAGAATCGGCTTCCTTCCTCTTTAGTTGTAAAACAAGGAGATGCCAGTGAGCGGGCCCACTTTGTACGGGCAGGTTCAAAGTTTCCCTGACCTTTAATTTCTACAATGAGGAAGTTAGATTAAGTTGTGATTTCCATTATCTAGTTTATTCAAGAAAAACGAGAAACAGACACTAGATTTAACTAAATGGAGAGTATTTGCTTGCATTTCTTTTAAATACGATGTGTCCATGGCAAGGTTTTGGGAGAAAGGAAGAACTTGTGGCACTTAGGGAATTGGACACTAAGTTTTTGGCATTGGGAAGCAGGAAAGCTTCCTCTGAAGGAGTCATTGTGAGGGCATTTGGCAGGGCTTCAGCATCTGTTACAAGGGGGTTGGTAGATTTATGTGCTTCTCAAGGAGGCCCCTGAACTTGCTTTCAGCATGAGATAAATCAATGTCATTTTGCAGACAGGCACAGACAAACATGGAGGCGACTTTTGCTTCATTAAAACAAAAGAACCAACCAGGCCCCCGCAGATGTGGTTTCTGCCTCTTAGAAATGACAGAATCAATTAGTGCAGGTTCACCTCAACGGTATGCCATGGGCATGGCTTTTGGGCTGAGGCAATAAAGACCTGTCAACTGTGATGATGTTTCTGGAGAACAGGTGGGGAATATGTGGCAGCTCCTCAGGATATGAAAAATGATCCTTTGGAAAAGTAGGTACAGGCATTGTAATAATATACTTGACAAGCACCTTATCTTCTAGCAACTTTGTAAGGCATTATGATAATTACTAATCAAAATTGGCTTAATATAGCATGGCAGTACTCACCAGAAATTAGCATAGATGGGAAAGCTGTGAAAAACAGCATTTTTTTTCTCATAAATTTCATACACATTTGCTTCTACAGTGGGGTCAGAAAACTCAAAGTGGCTCATAAAAACAATGGGCTATGGATTCATAGAGCTGGCTTGAATCCAGCGCTGTCAAAGTTTAGTCTGTGTTGCATAACAGCATTTACTGAAGCAAGGTGATCATGTGTGTATATTTGTGTGTGTGTGTTGAACAAGAAAGATTGATAGATAATTTATTCAGATAAAAACAGAGTATTTACTAAGGTGTCAATATAATTATTATTTAATACATATATAGATAGCCAGGTATTTTATGTAAATTTAAACATATTTTTCTAGAAAGCATAGAAATCTCAGCACTTTAAAGCCTGTTGCTCAAGGTGAGCATCTGAAAGAAAGCACAATTAAAATAGGCAAATAGGCAATCTGTCATTTTTAATGGCAAGGTGATGTGTCAACCCCTCTGTTCCCCCCTCCACATGGAATACCCTCCACCCCCAGCTGGCTGGAACCCTAATCCAATCCACAACCAACCTGGTAATATTATCCCAGGACCCCATGCCCCAGATGCATGACGGGCTGGCCCTGGAAGCTCACAGGTCTACAGAGCGGCAGCCTTCTTCCCTAAGCCAAACTGTGGATACTTAAGGCATTACGAAGGGACATTTCGCCTTGGTGTCATGCTGATCTTTCTGACAGAAACCCTGACTTCTCACTTTCCTCAGCTCAACCCCTTCCATGCTGAGGATCCAGAGCTCTGCACTTCACTTGTGGGCTCAATGTCCACTGCAGACCAGAAGGAACCAGGTGATTCCATTGACGAGACAGCGTGTGTCACCACCACATACATGTAGCTGCTTTTGCCATCCTTCACCATGCAGACTAGATTCCCTGAATACTGGTGTCAGCACAGATTGAGCCTGAGTTGGCTAAACTGCTAGGATAATGTACAGGATTCAGCTTATGCAACTCCAGGTTCTTTTGGTCCTGCCTGACCCCTTGGCCTCACCTGCCCCTGTACCCTTAGTTAGCCCCTGGGCCTGTAAAGGCTCAGGCTTCTTTCCTGGGTGACTAGAGGGACTGAATATTATAACTTGGAAGTGTGGCCCAATTAATAACCTGTGGGGCAAGTTTTGATCCATGAGAGATAGGAAACTGGAAAAAAGTAGCAGATAAACTGCTTGTCTTTCTCTCTCTGATGGACTGTTCTGGAATGCAGTGGTTACAGAGATATCCTATGTAACCAAATGACCAGCTATGTTTTCCTACTAGGCTCTGGCCAGCCTGATACTATCCTTCCATAGTTGCTTTGCTTTCTTCCCAACCTCACATCACCCTCTCTGTCATTCTTCCTCTCCTCTGAGGAAGAACATGGAAGCTCTACCTCAGGTTCCATTTCTGAGGAACTGGGCGAAGATAGACGAGTAATAATGTGAACAGCATGGTGCCCTGGCTGAGTGAGGTCCATTGATACACCAGACAACACAGACTCGACTCTACCCATTCATAATTTCTCTGGTCCCTGCTGGTCTGCAGTCTCACACCTATGGCCAAGTGAATTATGGTAAAAATGGGTAGATTTTTGAATATTTTGATAATGGTTCTGTGTGTCTGTATGTTTTGGGGCCTAGACAAGAAGAAGAGGATTTGGCTTAATATTTCTAATTTTTAGCAGCCCCAAAGAGAATAGGTTCTCTCAGGAGTGGTGACTTAGTGCCATTCTCATAAAAGAGCTCAACCTTGGGGTGTTGACCGAGCTTGGGAAGATGGTAAGAAGCAGTGATGTGTAGGCTTGATTTTGCATGGGGACCAATTTTGTGAAAAAATATTTATCATTTTTATTTTTTCTTAAATAATTATCAGTTCATATTTTTAAAGTTGCTGTATTTTTCCTACAAGGGCAATTTTGGGAAATAAACAACAGCACAGATGAAACCCCATGAAAATGTTCCTGGAGACTGTCCCCTCCTTCTCTAACAGTAGAAACGTCTTTGCCTCTACATGCTGCATGGGCTTTGGGCAAGTGTGTGGTGGGGTGGTCAGTGTATTTCCTGGCACTGCATGCAAGATAGAATGTGCACATTTGTACTGTTTGGAGAGAGAGCATTCATAGCTTTCATCAACTTCTCAGAAGGGCTCATGACATAAACAAACAAACAAACAAACAAATAAAATAATCCTTTTTAGCCAATTCTTGGCCCAATCAAATAAATCTTTTAAATTCATTTGATATAAAAGAAGTTAACCTGGACATTCAGATCTCTTGATCGGAGGCAACTGTTATATTCATCCCCTCCCCTTGCCCAAGTTAGAGCAAAGCAGCAGAAGCCTTTAACAAGGATGTTCAGTAAACTTCTGTTTGGATTTCTGATTGTTTTTTTAAACTTAAATGGCCAGAAATGACCTTCTGTCCTTTCCTCTCAAATCTGCTCCTCTGAAAATCTTCCCCATCTCCTACTAAAACCCTTCACTCTTCCCTTGATAGCTCACATCTGACGTATTCACACACCCCACTGGCTCTCTCTTCCGAACAGATGTAATAGCGTGTGAGCACTGTCCCCAGTTACTGCTCCCAGTGCTGCCACTCGTCCAGGTCCTCATTGCCGCGCCTCTGGAACACTGCCATAGCTTTCTCCTTGCTCCCCTTTAGTTTCTTCTCAAAATGCAGCCAGAGTAATTCCCTTAAAATGCTACTCCTCCACTGAAAGCCTTCTCACATCTCCCCATCTCACTCAGTAAAATCAAAAGTGATCACATGGTCCCTAGGCCCATGGTTGATCTGGCTCCATTCCCTCAGGGGCCTTCCTCTACTGCTCTCCCCTTGCCCACCCTGCTCCTGCCACAGGGCCCCTGTGTTGTGCCTCAGACACAGCAGATGCACCTCGGAGACCTGCACTTACTACTCTCTACCTGAATCCTCTTCCCACAGACAGCTTCAGGCCTCACTTCCTCACCTCCTTCAGTTCTTCACCCAAATGTCATCTTCTTGACGTGGCCTTCCAGGTTGCTCTATCTGAATGGCACTTCCCCCTGCTAAAATTTCCTTCCCAGCACTTATTCCCATCTGACCTACTCTATACTTATCTATCTTGCTTATCTTTGTCCACTCATCTAGAATGCAAGCTCCATGAGGGCAAGAGTTACTATCAGTTTTATTCACTGTGGTATCCCCAGTACCTAGAATAGTGTGTGATATACAGCAAGTATTAAATATTTGTTGAATAGATGAATAAATGAACAAAGAAAGATGCCATATGCATTTAAACCTTCCATTTCTAACTAAACACACCTCTTCTCTTTTCTCCTTTGAAGGATAAGGTGAACCTGGCCAGATCCCAGGTGGTCTGTGAGTACTGCCTGCCCTCACACTCCCCTGGCTGGCTATACTTCCTTCTTCGATCCTTCTCTAACCATGACAGCATGGAAGGTGACAGCTCAGGAACCAGTGATGACAGGAAACTTGTCAGCTAGGACATAATATATAAATAGGACACTCTGTGTAGTTGACAACATGCATTATTGTGATATATATTGGAAGCTCATTTCAATTATCAGCATCAATTAATTTTTTCCTGAATTCAGAACATTCCATTTAAAAATATTGCTCCTAAACCAACAACTTGTTGAACATGACTTTGGCAATGGGGAGTGATGCCTAAGCAGGGGCCCATGAATAACCAACCCAGGATGTTCTTGTTTGGCACTTACATTACACTGAACACAGAAGGTTCCTCTATGTGTAAAGAGAGCTTCTCACACTTGGGGATTTTATGTGGGGCAAGAAAGGCTGACATAGAACAGTGGGGTTGAATCATCCACATGGGATCACACATGGCCACAAAGGCATGGTTTGGCCTGGTGCTTCCTAGAGGGCAGACTGCAAAGGTTGGCAGACACTCCACCTAATTATCGAGGTAGCTGTGTGGCTGTGAGCTACTATCCAAGGTATCCAGCAGCAGAGAAAGCTCTGCTAATTCTCAGCACACAGGATCTGGCTAATTTGATAACATATGATGGAGAATAAGTACATCAGTAGTTTTCTCTCTCACCATGACTGACTTCTGCAAAGCTGCTATCTCCTTGTCTCCCATTGTGAGGCCTTGTGCATTCATTCTCATGTGATGGAATCAGTATCATAAAGAAGAATAAATATCTTAGAGGTTGTAGAATGATCCAATGAAAATTTACTTATAGTTAAGGGGAAAATAACTTCAGCCAATTTCCCTCGTGAGTTGGCCACAACTCATTTCTAAATTCATATGACCTTAATATGTCACTGGCCAGGATCAGGGGGATCACGGGGTCACTTACTGAGTATCCTAAGCAATGGTGGTATAAGATGTCATGACAAGCAAAGAAGTCCCTAAATGCCTTGAAACAGATAAGCGTATTTTCTTACTGGTGGCTAAGCTAAGTATTCATTGAAATTTTTTCTCTCCATTATCCTTACCTGTGTTCTCAGGGTTGTGCAAGGTTTGTTGAGTGCAAATTATCTAAATAAAGCACAAATGTTTTCCTTGTACATACCAAGCAAAATCCACAAGAAAATTTATTACCCATTCATTGTATGATCTCTTTAGGCATGTGGCAATGCTAAGAGGATGAATAAGTGAAATATGCAGAGCTACAGGACTCGATCAATCATAGAGAGATATCGTCTCATGATTAAGGAGGTAAAGATCAATACCTCCCACTGGGTTATTGCCAGGTAGCAGTCAGGTTTCCCCAGCAACCTCAGGCAACATTATCACTGAGGTTGTCATTTCTTTGCATTTGTCTAAGTTGTAGAGTAAATATAGAGAGAAATTAACTTGAGATTAAGATAAGCAGAACACTTAGACTCACAGTTGTCCTAATAGATTTTCTATAGTGAAGATTTAGAAAAAAACTCTCCTGTTTTCTTTTCTTAATAATTATGTCTTTTACCCATTTCTCACTGGCATTTAGTATTTCGAAGAACATTCTGGCTGCAGTGTAAGGCAACCTAAGCTAAGCTGCAGTTTTGTGCTGGACTTGTAATTGGTGGAATGGATTCTCCTAAATAGAAAGGGGCTATGTAATGATCAAATGAGATATCAATGACAGACTTTACAACTGTAAAAACTACATAAAAAATGAAATAGTCTCATAAGAACTGCATATGAAAAGTGTTTCTAATAGTCATATCACTCCACTGGAAGGATTCAACAAGTGTGTTCTCTTGAGGAGCCTGGAATACAGGGAACATGCATTGAGTGATGGCTCATCCCAGAGATCCTGGGAGGAAGCTGAAATGTGTGACCTGAGCTTGTTCCATGAATGTGCTGTAGACATGTGAGTCATAAACACTCAGCTGTAGGCTAAGAGTTGTAGTCATGCAGGAGATGAGAGCTACTGAGTCTTCATCACGCAGTCCAAGCAAATTCCAGCTGCGGGTGCTTGGTTGGTAAAAATAATCACCATAATTCATTTTTAATACTTACAAAATGCACAAAATGCTTTATCCAGTAGTTTTTACTTTGTATGGTACATTACCACTATTTTTTTAAATTAATTTTTATTTTTTCCAATTACAATTGACATTTAGTATTATTTTATATTCATTTCAGGTGTATAGCATAATGGTTAGACACTTATAACCTCTAGAATTTCCAAAGTGATCCCCTCAATAAGTTTAGTATCCATCTAGCACCACACATAGTTATTACAAAATTACTGACTGTATTCCCTATGTGGTACTTTACATTCCCATGACTATTTTGTAACTATCAATCTGTACATCTTAATCCCTTCACCTTTTTTACCCAGCCCTCAAACACACTTCCATCTGGCAACCATCATCTTGTTCCTTGCATCTATGAGTCTGTTTCTCTTTTGTTTACTCATTTATTTTATTCTTCAGATTCCACATGTAAGTAAAATCATATGGTATTTGTCTTTCTCTGACTTATTTCACTTAATATAACACCCTCTAGGTCCATCTATGTTGTCACAAATGTTAAGGTTTCATTTTTTATGGCTGAGTAATATTCCACTGTATATATGTACCACTTCTTTATCCAATCATCCATTGATGGGCACTTAGGTTGCTTCCATATCTTGGCTATTGTAAATAGTGCTGCAGTGAACATAGGAGTGCATATATCTTTTCAAATTAGTGTTTTGATTTTCTTTGGATAAATACCCAGAAGTTGAATTGCTGAGTCAGAAATTAGTTCAATGTTTAGTTTTTTTGAGGAATCTCCATACTGTTTTCTATAGTGGCTGCACCAATTCAAAATCCCACTAATAGTGCATGAGAATTTTCTTTTCTCCACATCCTTGCCAAAACTTGTTTTTTGATTTATTTATGATAGCCATTCTGATGGGTGTGAGGTGATATCTCATTGTGGTTTTAATTTGCATTTCTCTGATAATTACTGATGTTGAGCATTTTTTCATATGTCTATTAGTCATCTGTATGTTCTCTTTGGTGAAATGCCTATTCGAGTCTTCTGCTCATTTTTTTTTTGTTTGGATTATTTGTTTTTTGGTGTTGAGTTGTATAAATTATTTATAAATTTTGGATATTAACCTCTTATCAGATGTATCATTGACAAATAGCTTCTCTCAATAAGTAGCTTGTCTTTTTATTTCATCGATGGTTTCCTTTGCTGTGCAAAAACTTTTTAGTTTGATATAGTCTTATTTGTTTATTTATTTATTTATTTTTGTTTTCCTTGCTCAAGGAGTTGTATCAGAAAAATATATTATTAAGAGCAATGTCAGAGAGCTTACTGCTCATATTTAATTCTAGGAACTTTATGGTTTGGGGTTTTACATTTCAGTCTTTAATCCATTTTGAATTTATTCTTGTATATGTGTAAGAAGGTGGTCTAGTTTCATTTTTTTTGCATGTATCTGTCTAGTTTTCTTAGCACCATTTATTGAATACGCTGTTTTTATCCCATTGTATATTCCTTCCTCCTTTGTCATAGATTAATTGACCATATAGGCATGGGTTTATTTCTGGGCTCTCTATTCTATTCTATTGATCGGTGTGTCTGATTTTATGCCAGCACCATGCCATTTTGATTACTATAGACTTGCAGCATAATTTGATATCAGGTAGCATAATACCTCCAACTTTGTTCTTTCTCAAGATTGCTGTGGCTATGATGGGTATTTTGTGGTTCTATATAAATTTTAGGATTATTTGTTCTAATTCTGTGAAAATTGCCATTGATATTTTGATAGGGATGCACTGAATCTATGGATTGCTTTGGGTAGTATGAACATTTTAATGATGTTAATTCTTTCTATCCATGAGCAATGCATAGTCTTCCATTTATTTATATCTTCTTCATTTAATTTCTTTTTTCAATGTCTTATAATTTTCTAAGTACAGGTCTTTTACTTTCTTGCTTAAATTTATTCCTAGGTATTTTATTTTATTTTTTGATGCAATTATAAATGGAAATGTTTTTTCAAATTGATCTTTCTGATAGTTTATTTGTGTACAAAAATGCAACAAATTTCTGAATATCAATTTTGTATCCTGCTACTTTACTGAACTCATTTATCAATTCTAATGATTTTTTTTGGTGGAATTTTTAGGATTCTTTATATATACTATCACACCATCTGCAAATAATAACATTTCTTCCTTTCCAATTTAGATGCTTTTATTTCCTTTTCTTGTCTGACTGCTGTGGCTAGGACTTCTAATACTGTGTTATATAAAATTGTTAAAAGTGGACTTTCTCGTCTCATTCCTGATCTTAAGAAAAATGTTTTTTGCTTTTCTCTGTTGAGTATAATGTTAGCTGTGGGTTTGTCATATATGACCTTTATTATGTTGAAGTATGTTCCCTCTATTCCCACTTCACTGAGAGTTTTTATCATAAATGAATGTTGGATTTTATTAAACTCTTTTCTGCATCTATTGATATAATCATATGATTTTTATCCTTCAATTTGTTAATGTGGTGTATCACATTAATTGATTTACAGATATTACACCAAACTTGCATCTCAGGAATAAATCCTACTTGATCGTGGTGTATGATATTTTTAATGTATTGCTGAATTCTTGCTAATATTTTGTTGAGGATTTTTGCATCCATATGTATCGATCTATAATTTTCTTTATTTGTAATGTCTTTGGTTTTGGAATCGGGGCAATGGTGGCCTCATAATAAGCTTGAGAGCATTCCATCTTCTTAAATTTTTTGGAATAGTTTGAGAAGGATAGGTGTTAATTGAATGTTTGGTAAAATTCACTTGTGAAACAATCTGTTTCAGGACTTTTGTTTGTTGAGAGTTTTTTGATTATTGACTTAATTTCATTAGTATTAATTGGTCTGTTCAGATTTTCTGTTTCTTCTTGATTCTGTCTATGAAGATTGTATATTTCTAGAAATTTATCCATTTCTTACAAAATTGTCCAATTTGTTGGCATATAATTGTTTGCAGTATTTTCTTATAATCCTTTGTATTTCTGTGGTGTCATTTGTCACTTCTCTTTCATATCTTATTTTATTTATTTGAGACCTCTCTTTTTTTTCTTGATGAGTCTGGTTAAAGGTTTATCAATTTTGTGTATGTTTTCAAGGAACCAGCTCTTGATTTTATTGATCTTTTGTATTTTTTAAATTCCATTTCACTTATTTTCTCTCTGATTTTTATTATTTTCTTCCTTTACTCACTTTGGGTTTGTTTGCTGTTCTTTTTAGTTTCTTTAGGTGTAAGGTTAGATCATTTATTTGAGATATTTCTTGTTCCTTAAGGTAGGCTTGTATTGCTATGAATTTCTCCCTTAAGACTGCTTTCACTGTGTTATATAGATTTTGAATTCTCATATTTTCATTTTCATCTTCTCAAGGTATCTTTTGACTTCTTCCTTGATCTCATTGTTAACTCATTCATTGTTTAGTTGTATGTTATTTAGCCTCCATATGTTTGTGTATTTTTCAGTTTTTTCTTGTAATTGATTTCTAATTTCATATCACTGTGGTCATAAAAGATGCTTGATATGATTTCAATCTTTTTAAATTTATTGAGACTTGTTTTGTGGCTTAACATGTGGTCTAGCCTGGAAAATGTTCTATGTGCACTTGAGAAGAATGTATATTCTGCTGCTTTGGGATATAATGCTCTAAAAATATCAATTAAATCTATCTGGTCTAATATATCATTTAAGGCTACTATTTCCTTGTTGATTTTCTGTCTGGAAGATCAATCTACTGATGTCAATGGGGCACTAAGGTCCCCTACCAAGATTGTATTACTGTCGATTTCTCCCTTTATGCTCATCAATATTTTCTTTACACATTTAGGTGCCCCTATGTTGGGAGCATAAATGTTTACTAAGGTTATATTCTCTTGTTGGATCTCTTTATCATTATGTAATGCCCTTTTTTTTTGTCTCTTATTATAGCCTCTGTTTGAAAGCCTATTTCGTCTGATATAAATGTTGCTACCACAACTCTTTTAAAATTCCATTTGCATAAAATATCTTTATTCATCATTTTACTTGCAGTCTGTATGTCTTTCAATCTAAAGTGAGTCTCTTGTAGACAGCATATATATGGGTCTTTTTTCTTGTCTATTTAGCTACCCTATGTCTTTTGATTGGAGCATTCAATCCATTTATATTTAAATTGATTATTGATATTTATGTAGTTACTATCATTTTATTATTTATAATTTTGTTCTTTTTTCCTTCTTTTTAAAGAAGTTCCTTTAACATTTCTTTAATGCTGGTTTGGTGGTGACAAACTCCTTTAGCTTTTTCTTATCAGGGAAGCTCTTTACCTGTCCTTTAATTTTAAATGATAGACTTGCTAAGGAGAGTCTTGGTTGTAGATACTTGCTTTTCATCACTTTGACTATTTTGTGCCAATTCCTTCTGGCTTACAAAGTTTCTGTTGAGAAATCTGCTGACAGTCTTATGGGAGCTCCCTTGTAGGTAACTAACTGCCTTTCTTTTGCTGCTTTTAAGATTCTCTGTCTTTAACCTTTGACATTTTAATTATGATACGTCTTCATGTGGGCCTCCTTGGGTTCATCTTGTTTGGGACGCTCTGGACTTCCTGAGCTTGTATGTCTATTTCCTTTACCAGATTAGGGAAGTTTTCAGTCACTATTTCTTCAAATAGATTCTCAAGACTTAGTTTCTCTTTTTCTTCTGGTACCTGTATGATGCAAATGTTGTTATGCTTGATGTTGTCCCAGAGGTTCCTTAAACTAGCCTAATTCTTTTGATTCTTTTTTCTTTTTGCTGTTCCAATTGGGTGTTTTTCATTACCTTATCTTCTAAATTGCTGATTTAATCCTCTGCTCCATCTAATCTACTGTTGATTCCTTCCAGGTGTATTCTTCATTTTTCAGTTATTATATTCTTGACTTCTGATGGTTTTTAAAAATGATTTCTGTCTTTTTTATGCTTACTATCTGTTTGTTAAAGTCCCTTGAGCATCCTTATAACAAGTGTTTTGAACTCTGTATCTAGTAGATTGCTTGCCTCCATTTTGTTTATTTTTTTTTCTCCTGAATATCCTGGTCTTTCATTTGGGACATGTTTTTTTTGTTTCCTCATATTGGCTGCCTCTCTGTTTTTGTTTTTATGTTATAGGTAGGTCTGTTACATCTCCCAGTCTTGGAAGGGTGGTCTTATGTAGTAGGTATCCCATGGGTTTCATTGGTATAGTCTCCCTGATCAACTGAGCCAGGTCTTCCAGAGTGTCCCTTGTGTGGGCTATGTGCGCCCTCTTGTTGTAGTTGAGCCTTGATTGCTGTTGGCACATCAGCAGGTAGGGTTGACTCTTAGACTGACTGGTTGTGAGGACTGGCTACAACCACAGTGTATGAGCTGCTGTGTGGGAGAACCCTGTGGAGTGTTATTCATCCCCAGAAAGCTCTGGTGCCCACTGAGGCTACCCTTTGAATATGTCACTTGTGGAGCTAATGAAATAGTGCTCTGTTGTGGTCTGAAGCTGGCCACAGGGTATGTTGATTCTGGGGCCTCTTGATAGGGGCTCCTGTGTAAGGTAAGGTCAGCTGCTGCCTGTGACCAGTCAGGGGCTACCTGGTAGAAGTGACAAAGCAAGCCATTGTTGGTAGCTGACCATGCTGGGTCTGGAGGCATTTTAGAGAGTCTACACTGCAAACTAAGGCCAGTTGCTACCAATCTGGGCCTGGATTCACTTAGCCAAAGACACAGGGGACCCTGAAGCCTGCCACCACCTACCAGCTGTTTGTAACCCTCAGGTGCTAAAACACCCTCAGGTGGTATATACATTGAGTAAGGAAGGGTCTTGAGGTGTCACCAGCATGGGTTGAGTGGTGTTTACCTGGTTAATGTACATTCATATTTGGCACCAGTACTGAGCCTGGGGCCACTCAGTAAGAGGGACATGGTACACTGAGGCCAGCTGCTGCTTGCCTGGGGCCTGTGGACCTTTGAGAGTTTTTAAGATTGTAGTGCATGCCAACACTAGTCACCCACCTCTGAAAGAGCCTCTGGTGATGTGCTAGTTGGGTGGGATAGGGTCTCAGGGAGTCATCAGGGTGAAGCGAGTGGTGTTCACCAAGCTAATGCAGATTCAGATTTGGCTGTGTGGGGAGATGACTTAACATAGGAAAGATGACGCACACCCACCAGCTGTGTGGGAGGAGGGCTAAACACATGGACAATGGCGGCTGTCCCTCCAGCCTTTGCCCTGAAGCCACACAACTCGGTTTCTTCCTGTATGTCCCTGGTGACACCTGAGCCTCTGTACCTCCACTGGAGCCCAGGATGAGTGCCTGTGAATGAGCGAGCCTATGCAAAAGGATTTTAAGAAAATGCCTGGGTTTCCAGCAGCCTTCCATCTCACCCAGAAGAACAGAACCCTTGCTGATTGTCACAGCCAGCTGTTATGGGAAATCCTCTTCCTGGCACTGGTGCTCTAGGCTAGGAAGCCCAGTGTGTGGCTGGGAACCTTCACTCCTCAGGGGACACCTCTACAGCTGATATATACCTCCCAATACTCAACTGCCACACATGGGTGTGGGGCCAGCCTATTTCATGTCTCTGTCCCTCCTACCAGTCTCAATGTGGCTCTTTCTTCATATTTTTAGTGATAGGACTTTTGTTCAGCTAGTTCTCAAGGTTGATTGTTCTATAATTTAGCTGTAATTTTGATGTGGTCATGGAAAGAGGTGAACATGGTGTTAACATACTCCACTATCTTGACCAGAACTCTCACCACCATTTCATGAGCTATTGTACTCAGAGACAGAAAATAAATGCTAAATATAGATCAAAGGATGAAGAATATGAACAATAGGAGAAGAAAGAAAGATTTCTACCGTTAAAAGGTAGTGAGCATTGAAACAGGATATTCTTAGAATTTGTTAATGGTAGGTCAAGTAGATCATCCTGTACACTATCAGAGGGGTCTGTTTCACCAAATTGTTCAAGTGAGTCAAGGAATCAGTGCATCTTGAGCAAAAGGATCTGGTTCACTGTAACCCATGCTCCCCAATAATTGATTTCTTAGACATACAGGCATAGGTACTCATTTAGAACAATAAGTACAATACTTAGCTTCACCAAATCACAGACTGAACTCAGTAACTTGCCAGTGAAATCTCCTGATGGAGAAGATGAATCAGTGAGGAATGGATAAAGAGCAGAGCTAGGACTTGTAGGGAAGCCACACAGGTCCTCAGCCATGTGAGTTCAAATGGGGAGGGCTAGATAGAAGCAGATGGCTCTGCTACAGCAAAGGATACTTTCAGTTCAGCCAGGGAAGTATCTTCCTTTTGGAACAGAGACCAGAGATGAGCCTACCGAGATCAAAGGCCAAGGGCAGCTACATAACAGAAGAAAAAGATAGTCCAGGGCCAGTCTTGGGGGGCCGACTTGGGGAAGAGAATAGGATTCCAGTTCTGTGAATGAGAATTTCTCAGGTCCTGGCTGAGGTCTCCCTAATTGACACATTATGAGTGGTTGAGTACTCTTTCTTATAAACAAATATGTTTCTATAGGTTTCCAGTTGTCTTATCCTCTAGGTTTGTTTGTTTGTTTCTTTGTTTATTTTAAAGTAAAACTTGTATCTTGCACATTGGAAAAACTGCATACATGCTTACTGAATAAAACATTCCAGATTACTGCAAACTTTAGTTGGCTCATTTAATTCTCACAATACTTATTTAATTATAGATAGAACAATTTAAAAATGAAAAAAAAAAACATGTTCAGAGAAGTTAAGTAACTTGTCTAAGGTTGCAAAATGGTAAACTGCAGATCAGAACTCAGGTCTGCCTTTTCCTCGTATTTTGGGCTGCCTCTACATCAGTAAGACTATGATCAAATTATCACTGGTGGTCCTTGGAGAAGTGGGTATTGTGATGATGGGAGCGGGAAGAAGAGGGAAAGGTGGCCTAATGGGCTGTCCTTTCTGCTGGGGTTTCTTCACAGCATTCCTATAGTGTCTGAAATTATTCCATCTGTCATAGTATCTAGGAGAGCCAGTGGATTTAAATGACAATTGTTATATTTTCAGTATTTATCGCATTATTTAAAGAGTAGAGGTTTTCTGTTTTTTTTTTTTTTTTTTTTTTTTTTTAAATAAAGGAGTACAAAACCATTAATATACTTAAATTATCATTTAGATTTCATGTACTTATGTCCAGGGCACAGGAAGTCAGACAGGAGCTCACCAAGCTGTTTTCCATAGCACTCAGCTCAGCTACTTAGAAGTGTGGGTGATTGCTATGAGAAACTACTCAAATAAACTCAGGGAAGGTCTGGGGGGTTGATTACTACAAGCTTTTAATGAATTTATCTTATTTTGGGAAAACAAAACAAGGATTCCCCCTCCTCCTCCCCCTCCAAGGGTCACTTCTCTCTCTTGATAATACTAGGAATTTCTTCTGCCTAAGATAATTTTTTTTCAAGACAGCCAGTGAGAGAGGAATAAAGAAGATCTTAACCTACCTTTTAAACAGTTCAGCCAATTTCAAAATATTCAAAAAGGAAAATGAAGTGGGAATTTCCAGTTGTGATCTAGTATCATTATGAGTACAAATTAAAAAAACAAAAAAACCCAACAAAAATCCACTTATTTTTACAATGGTCCCTGGATTGTTTTACCAATGATAGATTGTTTGTATTCAACCTCTGATTGGCAGAGTTTTAAAACCCAGTCCTGCTTACAAGGAATTGAAATGACAGGCTTTATGATTATACCTTTTGATTTTCATGACTGGTACTTTGTATCTTGCTTTTTGCTTCATTTTCATTCTCTTCGAATGATTGAGTGATTTGAAGTCCTAAGCCTTTATTTTTATTGAATTATTTTAAAATTCTTAGCTCATTCTTGTACTATTGTCCAAGATTTATAATCCAATGACAATTTTGATATGTTGTAAATAACTCTGTTTCTTATAACTAAGCCTTTATGCCTTCTTCATGCTTTGCATGAAGAGTATCCCCCATTCAAAGAGGGAAGTGGTTACACAAATTTGTACATGCACACAATGGAATACTTCTAAATTGTTGAAAATAATTTTTAAAAAGTTAATGTATGTGCACTTATATCAAACAATGTTTAAAGATATAATTTTAAGTGAAAAGAGCAAATTATAGAACAGAATGTGTAAAGAAAGTACAGATATGTGAATATATATCATGCATATATGCATAAAACATTGTTGAAAGGATACACGAGAAATGGTTAAAATTCTTACCTCCAAGGAAGGGGAAAAGAGATTAGAGAGAAGAGGAAGACTTTCACATATTATTAAAATGCTCTTTAGTGCTGTTGAAATTTGAGTATTATTTTTATAATAATAAAAAAGTAAATCTTTCCATTATGCCTAAACAGAAAAGAGATATGTGTCAGTCCGGTGTTTGTTGTGGTGTAGAATACTACCACAACGAACAAGAGAAAATAACAATGACAATGGGTATGACCCATTCGTGTTAAATTTTGATTTTTGGTATCGTTATTTGTGTAACTGCATACCAGCTTCCTCTGGTATCATCCTAGTCTATGCTTCTACTATTTCATGCCTGGACATTGTAACTTTCTCTCGAGTCATTTACTTGATTTCAAATTCTCCGTCTCCAATTTGTCTCTGTCATATCCAGAGGCAGTAGAGTATAGTGGTTAATGGTATGGGTTCTGGATTCAAATCCTTGCTGTGGCACTTCTAGCTTTCTGACCTTTGGCAAGTCAATTTCCTGCATCCTAATTTTATCATTGTATAATTCAGGATAATAATAATTCCTGTCTTATAGGTGCCATTAGATATATTATATGTACTGGCATATCAGGAATGCTTCTAGGTGTTAGTCATTAATATTCTTTCAGATTTTTTTGGCTAAAATTAGACAACTCTAACAAAACAAGATAAATAAAAGAGAAACAAAAAAAAAAAGAGGGAAATAAGCACAAGAAACACAGCAAAATCACTAAGGAAGCCTCCTCACAGAGAGAATGACTACTAAGATGTCAAAAAAATGTCCATCCAGCTATAGACTCCCATGTAAATAATATAGAACATACTTTCATCTAAATGGGAGAAAAGCTTTCCTAAAATTGGCTTTTTCACTCCACATCAGGCAGGCCATTTTTCTAAAACATTACATAAATTTATTCCCCTTCTTTTTCACCAAAGATGCCCTATCATTAATTGTTAATCATTAATTAACAAATTTAATTATCTGGATACTTAAGGCTCTTGCTTATAAAAGTCTTCACTATTTTTCCAAGGATATTTCCCATTTTTAAATACTCCTTCTCATGCATCAGTCAGCTTGGTTTCTTCATATCCAGACACATTCCTCCTCTCTCATCTTTTGCCTCTGAGTAATTATTCAAATTCCAGGTTGTATCCTTTCTCTTTTATCAAGCCATTCCTTGCTCTTTCTACTTCATAATAACTTTTTTATTTTCTAAAATTACAGCACTTTTAATATGAAGTAACATACATCATATTATTCTAAAACTTAAAAATAATTGCAAGAAATTGTTTTCAACACTCTTGGTGGCACCTAATCACATATGCAGTAGAGACAGAGACTTACATTTCTCTTGTCTCCCTCAGGGAATGTAGCAGCATGAAAACTTTGATTTCTCTGGAAATAATTGGTTGAGAGTAAGAAGACCTAAAACTTGATGAATAGTTTAAGCAAGTCATTGTTCTTCTCTGGGCCTCCACTTTCCCATTTGTAATATCATAGGGTTGGAATAATCTCTAAGCTTCCTTCTAATTTTGCTTCTAAGATTCTTCTTCCATCTTATATTCAGAAAAAGGCTACATGAAGATAATGCTCACTGGCATACAGATAAATGTTTAAAACCTGGCTCTTTGGGAGGACAAATCTCTGATTTGCAGGGTTTTTTGATTTCCTTGGTGTAGACATTTCCATCATGGCTAATATCAAGCTCTTAGGGTAATAAAACCAAGTGTAGAGTTGGGAAGAGATGCACACCAGTGGCTCTTTTTGGCTGATTGGACCAGCCAACCCTGCTGTGTGGTTCCTTTCAATGAAGAAGAGCACAGTTTTAGGCTTGATGAACATGGCCAGCTATTTTAACTCCCAGTTTCTCTTACTCTAAAATTCCAACACAACCTTTCTTCACTGAGAGGAAAGGAACAAAGAAAACACCAAGAGAAAATGGTTCTGGGTTAATGGTTAATTTCAGGCTCTCCAGACATGAGCTCTCAGGTTAGCCCAATTTTCTCAGGTGCCTGTACCCACAGCAGAGTGTCCTCCTCTCTTGAAATCTGGCATAGGGATCATGCTACCGAGGTGATGGCAATTTCATATGCAGTTGGTAACTTGGATCTATGCCTAGAGCTCTCAGCTCTGCTTTTTCTGCAAAAGAGAAGTGGTCCAAAGACTAAAAGAAGTTTCTGAGCTATAAGTCAGAAATGATGTCCAGATGGTAAAGACAGTCTTGTTCAGGGAAAAGTCCCCAGAGTTCCATGAGGCAGTGGGAGGAAGAAAGTTGGAGTGGAAAGCAGAAAGCTTGCACTTAAGCCCAGTCCCAAGCCTGGCTCTACCTGACTTTCAAAAACATGCAAAATCCTTGGTTTATCTGTCAAGTGTTGATTGATTTCAGTTCTAAATTGCTCTGAGATGATTGGGTGGATCAAATGAGATATACTGAAAACACTTTATAAACTGTTATTTATAATTATTTATCTTGAAAAATAGGCTTGGAAGAAAATTAAAATATTACTAGTTATCAGGATATGTGATCAAATATATTTACTCCTCATTGGTTTATTTGGGTTCACAAATAAATTTGAAGGAGTGATAAGTGGTTAATGTGATCATCAGGAGTAGTTAATGCTGGTTTCTTATAGCGATTCCTTTTCACCTAACAGAACTAGAAGAAACAGGGATTCCCCAGATGAACTGAGGGAAATATGCTAATTTTCAGAGTGTATGACAATACTATGGATGGCTGCATAGGTAGGCTGCATAGGTATACATGCTAATATGTATCCGACAGACTGAGCTCTGAGTTTCCAGGTGGGCTGGCAATGCTAAGTCAGGTTGAGAAGGAACAGGGAGCCATTCAGAGAACCACAGTTTCAGAAGCAAAGAGAGAGTAAAGAGTCTGAGCAAGTACAGACATAGACAAAGGGTGTGGGGCAGATGTATGATGACAGTTCAACTCAACAATTACAGATTAAAGCTACTCTGAGAAGCTACTATTAAAGGCACCTTAGGCATACAGGGACTGAGTAATGGTGTTAGCGTTCATTCAGTATCTCCTCAGGGCTGTGCCAAGTGCTTCGCAAACATTACTTCAGGTAGTGTTTGAACCCCCTTCTACATGGGGGACAGAAAAAAAATAGAAAAGTCTGTGAGAAGGGTATACCTGCCTTGAGAAAGGTTTCAACACACTGCTTCAGGTGTTCTTAGGAGGAAGGAATAACGGCTAACAGGGAGAAGTTTGAGAGTAAGATTAAAAAGAATACTTGTTCCTACTCTTCTCCCCTGTTAGATTGTAGTTCTATTCTGCTAGGAATGCTGACTGGTAATATATCCCAATGCTTAGCACATAATATATAGTAGGTGGGCAAATATTTTTTTGATGATAATAGCTCCATTTATGGAGCACTTAACACATGCTAGGCACTGTGCTAGGTGTTTCACACACATCATTTTATTAAATCTTCACAATTGCTCTTGAGGTGGGAAATATCATTATCCCTGTATAACTGATGAAGAAATTGAGGCACTGAATGGTTAAATGATTTTCCCATAGTAACACATCTAGAAGTTACAGAGCTATGATTTTGAACCCAGGTAATCTTGCCCCAGAGCCTGCACTCTTGAGCAACATGCTACAGTGTCTTTTTTGAATGAATAAATGAATAGGAGATTCATCTCAGGGGTATAGGATAGGGACAGCATAAACGAGGGTCTTGAGGTATTGTTTTGCTGTTCACCAAATATAGCCAGTGCTCCATTTTCTGGGCATATGGTGGTATTGCACTTTTTTGCCTCTGAAATTTGTGGTCATGTAGTTAGCTTTAGCAATAAAATTTGAGCAAAAGTGAAGTGTATCACTTCCAGGAAATAGTGCCCAATCCACTACATTCCTTTTCTAGGATTCAGTAACTATAGCAGCACCTACTTTCTCTGTTCCAGGTATTGGGGTAATTACAATGAGAAGAACCTCCTACCAGTTCATGATGGACACATACTATAAACAAAAAATAAATTTTTGAGATTTTGAGGTTGTTTATTAACAATGTAACCTAGCCTATCCTAACTAGTACATAAATTGGTACCAGAAATGTGGTACTCATGTAACAACAACAATAAAATACCCTAAAATATGTAGCTATGGTTTCAGGATTTGGTAGCAGACAGCAAGGTAATTGTTATCAGAGGCAGAGGTGAATCACTTTTGTTTAAAATAACTTGAAAGGTAGATGATGTAACTAATGAACTCATAACTCTGGCAGAAGTAGTTGTAAAACACAATGTTAACAGCATGTGTTGGTGTCTATGGGTAGCCTTTGACAAGGTGTTTCACAGTTTGAAATAAACTCATAAAAGAATTGGTTAGATTGCAAGTAGAAGTGAAAGGGAATAAAAAAGTACAGGATTGGAAAAAGCAACTGATTGCAACTCAATTTGTAAAAGGTAATCTGAGAAAGCCTTTGAATGATGAACACATGATGAAATTTACCTTTTGTGGCAATATTCAAATCAAGGATATGGCCACCTCACCCCATTGTCAAACCTGGGAAATAATCTTTGAATTCATTTTGTCTATGCATAAAGTCTTCAACAGCATTCAAGAGTTTCACAGTGGGAATGAAGATACGGGTAAGTAAATCCTTTTGATTAGACAAAATGATTCAGAAGAAAGAGCAGCTAATAAGTTGATAAGCTGAGAGTATCTGAGAAACAGAGAGGCATGGGGGGCGGGGGAAGGCAAACAAATAGAGAGCTATGCTGCCAAAAGAACCACAAGCCTAAATTAAAAGACATGGTAATAAGAGCAGTCCTAAAATATCTCTTGGGCTCCAGTGAGCATTTTCCCTGACGTGTGCTTTGGATATGGTCAAGGAGGATAAAAGAAATGGAAGGTTCTTGTGGAGCAGGGAACTGGGACACATGGAGAACAACGAACAAGGAAGTTGTTCCCAGGGAGGAGAATTGCAGCCTAATCAACAAACAGTCCTTTCCCAGGTAGAGAGCCTGAACATTTTACCCAGTAGGATTGCAGAATTGCTGTGGACCACTGACTACTGTTATCTCTTATCTTTTTTTTGAGTAGGAGTGTTCATTGTTGATGTTTTGTCTTTGTCTTGCCATTATATATTGGGTGTGGGAGGAAGATAGTTTGTCTTTTTGAGTTGTAGGTCTTCAGATGCAGAGGAGCCACATCTGGACCAGATGTAGGTATTATAGTGTATCATTTCCTGCTGTACAGACTATCACACATCATCCACAGACCACAAACTCTGATGTTGATAGGGTTAAGATAGGACCAGGACAGGGTGTTTGGGTTTTCTCCCTTTGATGATGATGGTGGGGCATAAATATATTTTGTTTACGGGAGAGCGAGTGAGCCAAATATTTGTTGTTCAGAAGTTAGACTCTGGTAGTCATTATTGCTGCTTAACAAACACTGTTTTGTGTGTTCTTGTTCTGAGCAAATGGTGAGATCGCCTTCTCTGCCCTCTTTATAGATGTTTCCATGCCACTAGCTTTTGCCTATAAAATGGGAACAGAGGCCACCTAGACCACGTGCAAATGGAAGTGTAAAGACCCTGTGTTCTTGGTGATTTGGGGAGCCTTTGTTGATGTGGTGCATCCACACCCTGGTGCTGCATGCCCATGGAGAGCTTTGTTTCTTACTGACCCAAGATCAACATGAAGCATGAGCAAGAAATAAGTTTTTGTGGTTAGTATCCTCTCTGATTTGGGTTTCTTTTTCACTTTCCACATAATCTAGCCTATCCTGACTAGCACAGTGCTGAAGCCAGCAAAATATGCCCTAAGAACAATGAGTAGTTCTATTTGATCAAAGCATAGAATCCTTGTAAGGGAATAGCAAAAAAAGATCACAAAGGAGAATGGAGTCTTATTGTGAAACTCTAAATGCTGTTGGGGACCATGTACGCAGACAAAATAGATTTAGAGATGATTTCTCAGTAAACTAGTAAAAAGTTTATAGGAGGAATTGTTGCTGAAAGAGGCTTGTGGCAGCAAGACAAATCGGTCCATTGCAATCATTCAAGTGAGAAAGAGTAAGCCCTAAAGCTTGAAGAAGTAAGAGGTGAGCTGCAGGGTTCAAGATGTAATTTAGGAAACTGGTATTTCAGATGACAGAAATGAGGAGTCAGGAAAAGAAGTGATGTACTTCAGGAGTAGTGAATTATTTGGGTGTCTTGAAATCTCATCTTCCCGCATGCTTTGATTAAAATATAGGATCATTGTACATGATAAGAATACAGTGCCGGTCTTATGTTGAAGTCTTAGACTCCATGAGCTGGAAAAATCTCATACAGATATTTTGTCTTTTCCACCCAAGTTTTCCAGCAGAATTAACAAAGCTCTCAGAGAAATACAGTTCAGATTGTTTTAAAAGATGCCTGGAGCAGGTTCTCTTACATTGACCAACTAAGAGTCATGCTGCAAGAAGCAACAACCTCTGCTCTTCCTCTCAGCCATCTGTTCGGCAGCCTCAAAGCAGCAACCATGCGTGAGTGCAACTCCATCCACATTGGCCAGGCTGCTGTTCAGATCAGCCATGCCTGCCAGGAGCTCTACTGCCTAGAATACAGCATCCACCCTGATGGCCAGATGTCAAGTGACAAGACCATCGGGAGTGGGTAGATGACTTCAACACCTTCTTCAGTGAGATAGGTGCTGGCAAGCATGTGCCTAGGACAGTGTTTGTAGACCTGGAACCCATGGTCATTGACGAAGTTTGCACTGGCACCTACCACCAGCTCTTCCACCCTGAGCAGCTCATCACAGGCAAGGAAGACATTGCCAGTAACTATGCTTGTGGCCACTGTGCCATTGGCAAGAAGATCATTGACTTTGTCTTGGATCAAATTTGGAAGCTGGATGGCCAGTGCACAGGTCTTTAGGGCTTCTTGGTTTTCCATAGCTTTGGTGGGGGAACTGGTTTTGGATTTACCTCCCTGCTGATGCAATGTCTCTCTGTTGATTATGGCAAGAAGTCTAAGCTGGAGCTCTCCATTTACCCAGTTTCCCAGGATTTCAAAACTGTAGTCAAGCCCTACAACTCCATCCTCACTGCTCACACTACCCTGGAGCACTCTGTGCCATCATGGTTGACAATGAGGCTATCTATGACATCTGTTATAGAAATCTCAAAATTGAACTCCCAATTTATACTAACCTGAATAGATTGATAGGCCAAATTATATCCTCCATCACTGCTTCCCTGACATTTGATGAAGCCCTGAATGTTTATCTGACACAATTCCTGACCAACCTAGTGCCCTATCCCCGCATCCACTTCCCTCTGGCCACTTATGCCCCTGTCAACTTTGATGAGAAAGCCTACCATGAACAGCTTTCTGTAGCAGATCACCAATGTGTGCTTTGAGCCAGCCAACCAGATGGTACAACGTGCCCCTCACCATGGTAAATACATGGCTTGCTGCCTGTACTACTGTGGGGACGTGTTTCCCAACGATGTCGTTGCTGCCATTGCCACCATTATGACCGAATGCAGCATCCAGTTTGTGAACTGGTGCCTCACTGGCTTCAAAGTTGACATCAATTACCAGTCTCCCACTGTGGTGCCTGGTGGAGATCGAGCCAAAGTACAGTAAGCTGTGTGTGTGCTGAGCAATACCACAGCTACTACTGAGGCCTGGGCTTGTCTGGACCACAGGTTTGAGCTGATGTATGCCCAGCATGCCTTGTTCACTGGTACGTGGGTGAGGGCAGAAAAGAAGGGGAGTTTTCTGAGGCCCGTGAAGACATGGCTACCCTTGGGAAGGAATATGAGGAAGTTGGTGTGGATTCTGTTAAAGGAGAGGGTGAGGAAAAAGGGGAGGAATACTAAAGTTAAAATGTCACGAAGGTGCTGCTTTTATAGAGAAGCTTATTCTATTTTAAACATTGAAAAGTGATTTAATCAGTTAATCTGTATGTAGCAGTGTATACTCTCATATACAATTACTGGCCTATGCTTTAAAACATGATGCTTTGTTACAGAACCAGCCTGTCCATTTCTCTGATGGGTTTGAATAAAGTATTCCCTGTCTTAAGAAAAAATAAAGATGCCTGAAAAAGTTTCTCTCAAAATTCACAAATTAATTTGTTCAGTAATTAATAACTTTGTAGTTAAAAGTTCTTCCTTGCAGCTAACCTAAATTCCTTGGGCTGCTGTTTTGATCTCATTTCCTCATGTTTTATATATAGAAATGTTGATGGTTTTGCTATTCTATATGCATCCTCTGTAAAGGTAGATTTATTTAGGACGTACACCCAGTCTGCTTCGAAAACGTGTTAGAGGCAGCTCCTAATGTGTCTGCCTAGGCTTCCTTCTAAAGTAGCTTTTCTCATTCCTGCATAGTACGCTGCCATGTGAAGTGCATGAGGTGGAGTCCTCTACTGATATAAAATAAAGCGAAGCTAATAATTTGAACTATGCTGACAAAATAGTAACCTGAAATTAAAAAAAAAAAAGAAAAGAAAAAAAGCTCTCAAGCCAAGTGGATTTTTCTGAACAGAGAATATTCTGAACAAAATGATCAACTTTAATATCACCAGCCTCTGAATTTTAGGTTTCTTTCCTCTCTATAGTGCCTGCTTTTGCCATTTTTACATTCTAGAGTATATCTACATATAGTAAGTCCTTAATGTTGTCAATAGGTTCTGCAATTTTAAGCAAAAGAACCCATAACAAAATCAATTTTACCATAAGCTAATTGATATAAACAAGGGTTAATTTTCTACAGCACCTCTTCAGGGATGTAATGAAATGATGATTGAATAAAATGACATTTTTCGAGGATATGCTGTACTCTAAAAAAATATATATATATACATGTATATATAAATATGTATTTATACATGTGTGTATATATAATATGCACATTATACATATATAGGTATGCATACATATATTTACTCCTTGACCCTGGAAAACCATATTTTAGTAAAACATTTAACAAATTTATTGAAACCAAAGTATAAATGTCTCTCACAGTACCTCAATATTAAAAGTACTGAATGTTTGTTACGTGAATAAATAAGTGAGTGATTACATGAATACAATTTCTGATTGTAATCAGGGTGCTCTCATTTACCTGGTTGTCTGTACTTTAACAGGGAACATGGATATTAAATGGGAGAAATGGTAGCTAGCAGATAGGAAGAGTAAAGGAATTTTAAGGCTCTGCAAACAGAAGTCTTCCTGGTAGGAATGGGTGGCATTTTCAATCAGGACTACCTAAAGGGAGTGAGGAATCTTAGTTTCCAGAACCCTCTTCTAGGGTCTCTCCCTGCTCAAATCTCTGGGGCTTGTTTACACAGACAGACATAGTCAGGTCATATGAAGAAGACTCAGGTTATACACTGCATAGGCATGGAACAGATACAGGTGCCTGATTATTATTTCAGCAGTCCTGACCAAGCTGAGCCCAGGCTCTAAGAGGCCATCATCTCTCCCTGTGACCTCCATCAGCCAACACCTCCTTTATCTCTGATCCTTTGGTCCTTTGGTCCTTCCTTCCTTCACTCCAGGTCAATACTGGGCCAAAACATTCTCAAGGTCTTTCCTGTTTTAGCTACATATTTGCCTGATTGCACTTCCGGGTCAGAATTTACTTCACTGCAGCCTCTGACATCTCCCTCAAATCGACTCTGCATTCTCAGAATCCGCTTCTCAGTTATCCATACCCAGTTTATCTTCTTCTTCTCCTCCATTTTTAGCTCCCTTTTACACGGCTCATCTCTGCAGTTTTGTTTGGTTATCATTCCACTCAGCTTTTTATCCTTTCTGCTTTCAGCGCCTGAGCTTGAATTGTAGCTCTGACACTTAATTGACATATGACCTTGGACAAGTTATTTAATTTCCCCTGAGAAATAGATTTTTAAAGTTGGGGCAATCTCATGTATAGAGTTGGGGTGATTTAAAAAAAAAAAAAGGAATGTGAAACCATTAGCACTCACTCAGGCACTCAGAACATCATTCACATTTAAATCTCTCGCCTATGTTTTAAATTTTTAAAGTCTCATTACTTCTCTCTAAAAATATCTGAATTTTCTTCCTTTTTTTCCCCACCTCTCTCAAAGGCACACAGGTAGCTATTTCCTCTTTGAGGTCATGATCATTGTAGGTACAGTTCAATCTACACAGGTTTCTTTCCCAAACATGCTTTTACATAGTAAGTGACCAGGATATGGTACAGATTACATTACTCATACATGCTCAACTCATTTGCAGGAGAGTATTCATACTCTAAAGAGGGACCAATTTTTTAAAACTGGGCATGACACTCATGGGCTGAATATAATAGGCAGTTTCTTATACCAGTTTTTGATTGTTTTGTTTTTTAACCAGGTTTATTTCTAGCAGGGGGGTTGAAAAGTATTCAGATAATTTGTCTATGAGCAAGCGAATGAATTTCTCTGTTTTAAACTTTTTTTATTTCTTATTTTGGAAGGTAGCAAGGAAATATGGGAGGCTAGAGGACAACAGAAGAAAGCATTATGATCAGAGAAGGATGAGAAAATATCTTGAGTCTATATCTCTTGAGGACATAAGTTTACAATTTTGTAACTTCAGGTTATGTTATTTTGCTTGCCCTCCCATTGTAAGGAGCATTTGTTTTTATATGTTGCAATAATACTGAAGGATAGGTAGAGAGGAATGGCAAAACATTTGGGGAAAGCGACAACAAAGAAAAACAGAAACATTTCATACACTTAGGAGAAAGATGGGCTGACATACATTGCCATGTTCTTAAATATGGGTCACATCCTCAGGAAAAAACATCCCCAAGCTCTCATTTTTGTATCCACTAACCCCTCCTTTTTGGGAAAAGAGAAGGAACATGAGGAACCATAGGTGGGTTAGGAGGTGCATGTGGAATGTGAGGAACCAGCAGAGGACACAGTGTGTCTAGAGAGAAAGAAAGGAGAAGCTCATACAAAGATCACCGAAAAAAGAGACTTCAGCAAGAGGCTACAGTTTTGGGTTCCTGAAGTAGAGCTGACTCATGTTAAATCTTCAGAACTAAAGCTGAAGAAGAATGCCCTATCTCTTCTCAAATTATGTCATTTATCAATATGGAGGCAGGATAGTTAGCTGAGGGATATTCCTCCTCCCCTCCAGATTGTGGCTTTGAAATTTTTCCTTAGTCCTTCACTCAGCCTTCTCCCTGCAGCTCTGGAATTTCACCCCTGTCTTTTACTCAGCCTTCTCCCTGTTTTGACTCTATGAGAAACAAGCAAGGCCAGAGACAGAACAGAAGGCTTTGCCCTCCCCTTTCTCCCAGTGGCATGAGAGACTAGCCAAAAGTGGGAGGCAGGATGGATGGCCTTGCCACATTCCCTCCCCTCCAGGATAAGGCTCCAGCATCTTTCCCTTGTCCTTTGCTCAGCGTTGGCTAATCATAATACCATTATAACATCACCTGTATTACAAGTACCACAACTCCAGGCACCCCCCTCCCACGAAAAACAAAAGCCCTAATCCAGACAGGTCCGGGCGAGTTCACCCACACTTTCCTCTTACGTGTGTACTTTCACTTTAATAAAACCCGCTTTCCTGCTTTCTGTTTGTCGTGTCCTTGGATTCTTTCTCACGAAGTAAGACAAGAACCTGGTCACTGGAGCTCCGGGTCAAGGTCCCTCCTTGGACGCTCGCCCCGTGGAGCTCTTTGGCATCAATACAACTTTCTTTTGTCTTTAAATAGTAAACTGCCAGTTCTTCTGAGCCTCATTTTTATAATTGTACACATCAGTGCTGAAAGATTCCTCAGAGATCATGTAGACAAAGGACAGCACCCAGAACATTTCTGCTCAGTGAGAAGTGGTGGCCCAAGCACTGTGTTGGGAGGCATTTTGAGCTTTGTGGGGAGACTGCTCGGCAGGAAGGGTGCTGGGATCCATTAAAGCTGGCACCAGTTCGTGTTGTCTGCCATGGGTCTAGCCAGAGAGAGGTGTGATGGGAGCCATCTATGTGGTGACATCCTTGATAAGAGCCCAAGCCTCTCATTTAACTGGTGTGGGGGAAGCTCAGAGACATTAGTCTAGTTGCCAAAAGCCACAAAGCTATTTAGTATCTTACCAGTTTATTAAAAAAAAAAAAAAAAAAAAAAAGGTTCAGGATTTCAGGATCAGAGAAAGAATGAGGATTAAGAGAACTAACCATTCTGAATACAAAACACTATCTGCCTTAAAGGCTCTTAGGATGGAAAACAAACCTTTCTGAAGCCTTTTGTTAGACACCATCAAAATTGTTGGAAGCTCAGACTGGTTCTCTTCAGAGCCAAATGTGCACAAAAGCCTGGGGCCTTCTCACTAATTTTAGAGAAATTTTCGAGTCTATAATGTTAGAGACTATTTCTTCCAAAAGAAAATTTTTCTTCACACTTGAATGAAGGGATATAGAAGTATGAAGAGATTTTTAAAGTGTATTTGCCTAGGATTAATGGACATTTGAATTTAACTTTAGAATCTTTAAAATGACAGCTCACATAATATTATTTTTAAAAAGTTCTTCCCCTCTACAGTATATTGAAAAGAAAAGGTCCAAAGAGGATTTGGACACGGTTTTAACTAATCGTGGTAGCAGGCAGTAGTCTCAGTTTGAGAATAAATAACACATTATAGCAAATCCAAGTAAAAGACTCAAATCCTTTAACAGAGCCAAGCTGTGGTGACATGCTTTGAGAGAACTATGGTCCCCAAATCTCTCCCCTACTTGCCTGAGAATTTACTATTAAACACTCAGAAGTTCTTTTTGAAAATAATAATATTTTTGTGTAATATGCCATTTCAAGTTCATTGTTAGCTAATAACAAAGGAAGAAGGGAAGACCAGTGGTGAGGTAAAGGGATTTATTATTAGCTGTGGAAGAAGAGATGGAAGTGAAAGAAATAATGGTCCTCAGAGAGTAGCTACAGAAGTTTTATAGAACAGAGATGGAGTTTGTGTCTCAAGACTACCTCTGACTCTAGAATGTTCCACTCATCTTAGGCCTTATACACCTGAAGACACAATAACTAACATTAAGGAGCTGATGAAAACCACCCTCAAAACAAACTCTCTAGGTGCCTTTGGAAAAGAGAAAAGAAAAAAAGAGAAAAATAGTGTAACAAAGTGTAGGAGTACCTTCTCTCCAACATTTCTGAGAGAAGATGGGGGTTGAAAACCTCAAACAAAATGTTGCCCCAATCTTACTTGGCTAATTTTAGTTATCTTGGTTCATGGCTATGATTCATCCCTAAAGCTGTGAATTGCTGAGGAGGAAGGAGGAAAAAAAATGACTTAAATGTCAAAGAAGTAGGAACAAAATATACAGTTTCTTTTTTGGGGAACTAGAATTCTAGGATATGGGGATCTTTTTTCTCATGAGGGATTGAATGCTTCAAACTTCTAGAAAAATAATTATCTCCAGTCAAAACATCATCAAGGAATAAAAGACAGCATTGATTATGAGTGATATCATATCTGAATTTTTTCCTCTATGGTATATTTTCCTTTTCTCCTATGTCCCTCTTTAAATACCGTTAAACTAGAAATCACTAATAATCATATGTAGCTGAATATGATAGAAGCTTAATATGTAGACTGTAATTCAAAATGGACCTCCTAAAACAGGTGAGGGAGAAATGAATGGAGACAAACAGAACTATGAGAAATAAGTCTGGAGAATAGGATGGCAGCACAGAGAAGAAAGGTACGTTTGAATGGCCAGATGTCGTCTTGCCTGCTAAAGTAAGGGTCAGACTGGTACTAGTCTGTGGCCTGTTAGGAACTGGCCACACAGCAGGAGGTAAGCAGCAGGTGAGCCAGTGAAGCTTCATTTGTATTTACAGCCGGTCCCCAGCGCTAGCATCACCACCTCAGCTCCACCTCTGATTACCAGGCATTAGATTCTTATCAGAGCACTGGTCCCTGGTGCCAGAAAGGTTGGGGACCGCTGTGCTAATGAATAAGGGGCAATAGAGATGGTTTGGTGAAACCCCTTCCTAAGTCAAGAAAAAAAGGTTTTCAATTTACTAGGTGTCCTCTAGTAAATTGGTTATCATTTTGAGTGTCCACAGGTTTAGAGGAAGAAAATAGAAGTCACTAACTCATACTCATTTGAATGACTAATTTTACTGTCTGAAGTGCTGACCCTTTCTACCATCAGCTTAGCCACTATCAGTGTTTTGAACTCTTTATGACTTTAAAACTTCTGAGCAGTAATAGAAATATATGATGGTTATAAAAATAGGATCCAAGGAATGAAAAAAAGATATTAAGTAGAAGGCAGAATGAAAGAGTTCCAATGACTTCAGAGCAGGTTCCCTACAGCCCTGAAGCTCTGAGGAGAGTAGATCCAAGGCACAGTTGTGAACTTGATTTCTGCACATACTCTTATCCTCAGCTTCCTCAGAGCACTCTACTCACCTTCCTTATGGCTCTGCTCCTTTCTGTTGTTCTCATACCTGGGTACTACTGTGAATAGCAGCAATCACTGTATCTCTTCACCCAAAACCCAAAGTGTCATCCAGCTGATGTGACAAATGCATGTTGGTAGATAAACTAACAGGATACTAAGGAGGTAGAAGGGACTGTAGAGGTTGTAGAGTCCTACTACTTAGTTTACATACAGGAAAACTGAGACCTTGAAGGTCCAAGTGACTTTCTGGCTCAAAGCATTCTCTCTTTTGTGTCTTTTAGAAGATGCCTGTGGTCGTGACTACCTAATATTGTCTCTAACAGAGAGATACTTTAAAGTCCATAGATAATATTTGCCAGAAGGATCCTTGGTCACTCTCATTTCATGCCACTTCGGCCCACTGCCTTAATTTTCTGAGCTCCCGTGAGGTGTGCCAAAGCGCAGTGAAGACCTGTTTCATTTGTCATTTCTCTTACCTTATATGGCAGTGTTATGGGCTGTGTTTCTCACACGTACATATTGAAATCCTAAACCCCAGTACCTTTACTTGAAAATAGGGTCTTTGGAGGTTTAATTAGTTAACATGAGGTCACTAGGGAGGGTCCTAATCCCTTGTGATTGGTGTCATAAGAAGACAGCCACGTGAAGACAAAGGCAGAGATTAAAGTGCTGCAGCTACAAGTCAGGGAATGCCAAGGATGGCAGGCCACAACCAGAAGCTAGGGAGAGGCAGGAAGGATTGTCCCCTACTGGTTTCAGAAGGAGCATGACCCTGCCGAGACCTTGATTTCAGACATCTGGCTTCCAGAACTGTGAGATAATAAATTCTTATTGTTTCAAGCCACCCAGTTTGTAGTACTTTGTTATGGCAGCCCTCGGAAACAAGTACATGCAGAAATAAAGGCAAAGAGGAGGGCACCTGGGGCCAGAGGAAAGGAGGAAGACCTTCTTCCTTGAGTTGGTTTACTAATGTCATTTTTTGAAATGATCCAGAGTGGTTTCACATGATGCCTTGAAAAAAAAAATTGAGGAGGGACTCTTCCTGTCTACTTCCTTAAAAATGTAATGCAATTTGCTATTTAATTAAATCTCCATCATAGGACGGTCAGCTGATTTTCAGTGTTCTAGGTTAATAATCAAGTTTGTTTTCCTTACTCTGATAGTTGTGATTTTTTCTGTTTTTACTTATTTTGTCATTAATATTTTATTTTGTAGTGTAGCATAAATGCATGAATAGTAATGTGTATTTCCTCAAAATATGTAATCAAAGGCATTTAACAAACACTAATTATCTGTGATATACTTTTCAGGTCCAAATGATGATCCACATGATGCTATGTTCCAAGGCTCTGATTTACTCTCTGTAAATAACATTAAAAACCAAATCTGGCCTTGCTTAAAATAATCAGTTTCATAGTTTCTTTTGTAAAGCTATTCTCTGTTTACAAATAGCAATAATGGAGGTAAGGATACTTATCATCATATTTTTCAAAGGTCCAACAAAATATAATATGTATTATGTGCCCGAGTTTGAAAACAATATCAAAAACCTTCACATATCACCCAATTTTCAAGCATAGCCACATTCCATAAGCTTCTCCAAGATAATCTGCTCTCTTATGTTACTCAATTATCTCAAAATTTCAAGTGTCTTTTAAGGAAGATTTCCCTTGTAGAATTAATGGTTGAACAAATGTCCAAGAGTTAGGATAGATGGATCTTCTCATTAACCAAAAATCTTAATTCCTTTCAGAAGCCATTCTGGATTATTTCAAACTCTTCTTGGAGGTTCAGCTTATGATCTATGCAGAGTACAGCTGGATGCCCACGTCTTTGAAAGCACTGGGATATACAAGTCAGACCCAATGTCGAAATTAATCAACCAGTCAATACATAATAAGGCTCCATCTGTAGAATATTTTCTGCCCCATTCCTCTAGAAGAAACACAATCTGATCCTAGGTGATAATACAAGGAGCTGGACTACCAGAAGTATAGTGTTAGAAACACTTACTTGAGTGTGGTGAGTTCTGTAAGGGATGGTTGAGTAGCCTTGAGATAGCTTTCTCTTCGTGCAGCAACTTTGGGAGAAGGCTTGGGACTTGTGTCTGAGTCGCCACTATCTTCATCTCCCATGGCCTTGATGTAGCTGCCACTCCGCATTCTTCGGCAGGGAATTTCATCATCTTTACCTCGAGGGGTATACCCTGTCCATTCATCTTGAGGAACCTATTTGGATATAAAACAGATTATTCATTTTTCATAAAGTCCTACATTATTCTTTTCTTTCCTTCTTTTTGGTATGACTCTGAATATGGGTAATACAGATAATTATCTAAAACTTTAGACATTAACTTTTCAATAATGGTATTTTACTTTAATTGGTTTGAAAATATTTTGAATACATGCAAATCCATGTCTCAGTTTTTGAAAAAATCTGCATATTAGAAAAAATTAAAATCATTGGCCCTGATTTACTAGTTCTCACTTTTCTCATGTTGACAACAACTGAGTCAGGCATAAGAATGCCATTGGAATGGAGACTGGTTTTATTTGAGCTTTCCAATAATTTGTTTTTGATTGCCATTTAAAATTCAAGAATGTTTCTGTTTTATCTACCTCTTCCCTGAACTTTCTATTTCTACCATCTTGTATCCAATCTCTTTTCTTCCTAAATCAGTGGTTTATCTCAGGTACATTGATTTCTCAATCACCTATTCTGTCTGGACCCTTCTTAGTTTGGATTAGGCCTCCATAGATTTGCTTAAAGCACTTTTTAATGGTTTCCAATGATTTCCTCATGAAAGCTGGTGGCATTTTCTTAATTAAAATATTTTTGGTCTCAACACACACACACACACACACACACACACACACACACACACACACACACCAACTTTTAAGAGTTTTCTACTCACCTGGTATAGCTACTACTGCACTTATTTGAACCTCTCATTTTGCTTTGCTGGATCCTACTCTAAGTCCCTAATTGTATATCATATAAGATAACGTTCTGAGTACACTGCTCTTTTTCCTTTCTACAGTCATTTCTGTTGACTTCAGCAGAGCACTACACTATGTTACACGGGCTTCTTTATGACTTTCTTTTCAGTTCTTAGATTGGCCACTGCAATGTGGACTCAACTTAGGATCTCATTTCTCCTCCATTTGATAAAAGAAATGCATAATTATTACTTTTTATACCCATTAAGAAGTAACGAATAGCCTACAGTACACACGGTTTAATTAAAAAAAGATGAGGAAGTCTGGTTCTTGCCCTGAATGTGTTTGTAATAGAGGTGAGAAGACAAAGCATAAACAGATTTGGGAACAGTTCCAAATCAACTTATTAGCAAGTTTAAGATATGGTGCCATAAATGGAATATGCACAAGAAGACACTAGAAAGAGGAATTATCAGTAATGGTGATGAAGGAGTTTCTAGGAAGGGTTTTCTGAACTGTCCAGGTTTGTAATGAGAGTGTAAAAAGGTATTTAATATTTTAATGATTATCCATTAGATTATACAGTGTTGCATTAATAACATTTAACTATGTGAAGAAAATTTGCCCATGAGTTCTTATTTCATCAACACAACAACTCTGCATTTTTCTGTATTTCTTGGATGATAAGCAGAAGCTCAGAGAGCTTAATAAATTTGCCAAAGAACACATAGCTTATAAATGGCAGCACTGGGAGTCAAAGCATTTTGGTTTAACATCAAAGACTGGAATTTACTTAATCCTGACTTTATAATTAATAACATCTTAAAACTTAAGTGTTAAGAAAATTGTCCACAATGTCACATACATATATTAGATATATTTCTAAATGTTTTAGGTTCTAAGAAGTGAGAATAGATGTTTCACTAAAGAAAACCCACTACTCTTTCCTCCTTAAACTATAAATTTATTTATATAATTTGAAAATTTATGTCTAGAAAAATTAGACTGTAGAGATGCTACCATTCATGGACCTGAAACTAGTGGTGTATAGCTTCTCTTTCTGAAAAGTACAGACAAAGTATGAGTAAGCTTCACTGAGCAGCTTATTCATTCTATTAAACAAATTCTTACACTGTGCTCCCTAGGAGCAGCCATTGTTCTAAATGCCTTATAAATGTTAACTCATTGGATCCACACGGTTGAGGGGTAGTGTTATTATTATGCCCATTTTACAAATGAGGAAACTGAGGTTATGTAACTCATTGAAAGCCCAGCTATGAAGGCCAGGGTTCCAAACCAGCAGCTCCTGGGCCTTGCTGCTGACCACTGTTTGATTCTTTCCCTCTAGGATATGATTAGTGAAACCTGGAGAACCGAACAATTATAGTCCCCTGACACTTTCATAATCTAGCACATCTGATACATTTGCCATTTATTAGTTATGGTAGTACCAATGTCAAGTTTTTATTTTTTAGCTATAAAGCATCAACATCACCATAGCAACAAGGGAGGTTTCTTAGGGAAATAATAAATGTTGAGAACAGTCTTGTTTTCTTCAGTTGGTAGATGACTCACTGCAAAGATAGGATCATGTTCAGAACCTTATTATTGGCTTAGCAATTACATTTTATAAATCAATTTAGTACGGCTAAGGGTCATAGATGATGCATATAACATTGCCGTTTCTCAGTACTGATGCATAGTTCATACGCATTACTCTCTGATATGTCAGAGACTAAGGACAAACTTATTAGCTCCTACCACTTATGAAACAAAACATAGCCAATTTCTGTTTGAATGTTTTTTCCAAAGTTATTTTATGGTAGAAACTTGGACTTGTACTAGAAACAGGCTGTGATTATTGCAAAGAGAACCAGCTGGGAAGTATTTAATCGGTATACCTTTCAATTAAACATAATTTTCAAATAATAGCAGCTAAGAAGTTGTATGAAAGTAACTTAGATCGGAATGGAATTTAAAAATTAATACACTGTTTATACACCTAAGGGTAGTTTAGAACAAGATTACATATAAAATAATTCAGAAATTAGTTCTAGGAAAAATGTGAAGAAACAAAATCAGGACTTTAGAGAAGAAAAATACTGTTGCTGAACATTAAGGGCCAACAAAATTGCTATAGTTGAGCCATAGTTTTTATTCCAAGTCTCTTAAACTCTAAAGCAAAAGGAAAGAGTGTGGTCAGGTACATAACTTTTAAAGAAAGCATACCAGTTTGTAAGGTTCCTAGAGAGTGAAATGTTACTTCCCTTTTGAAAGAGAAAAGACTCATGTGGCTACAGTTAGCTACTACTGTGATCTAGTCAAAAGTTGCTGTGTCTTTCTGCTTCAGTTGCACAGAGAAAAAGGATTTAGGGAAATACAAAGAAACAATTAACTTTGCAGCTGTCTGAGAAAGTCTTTATTATTACTGGTCCTAGCAGTTTAGGAGACTGGAAGGCTTGGTAAGAGAAAGAAGTTAGAGCAGATAGAAAAGCAGCCTGGTCACCTTTTGATGACAAGCTTGCTAGTTATCCTGCTTGTCTGTACCAGCTTAGGGGGTGGACCCAACAAATATTAAAAAACAATAATAAAATCAATCTAATAAAAGTTAGGTTTAACAAGAGTTATGATTTAGAGAAAAAGAGGACGTTTGCTTTTTAATGCATATGAGTAAGCATTAAAGATTCAAAAGAGGTTTATTTTTGATATAGTGAAATGAGGATTAGTGTGCATTTTTTAATTTCAAGTATAACCAGCCTGTAACTTAAACCATATGTTACCATTCAGAAGTATAGAAGACCTACCTCTGACCAAGGAATGACCATAACTAAGTGCTATTACCCTTTTATTATGGGCTAAGGATGTTTTCTTAATTGAAATAGTGTCATGGGCACTGAATGATGAGCCATTCTAATGAGGGGTATAGTCTATTCAGGCACAGAACAAGAGAAAATTAAACACCACTTAATGAGGCATACTTACACATTCTAAGTCTCCCTCCCTCCTTCCTCTCTCCTTTTCTCTCTCCTTGCTTTCTTTACTTATGCAGGAATTTTTTGTTTATCTTCCAGCCATGGTCTGAGTGCCAGGATATATAGCAGTGAACAATACAAACGTTGATCTGATACTATTGAGCTTACATTCTAGAAGGAGAGCAGGCAGATGTAGATAATAGAGATAGATAATAGTATACCAATAAATGAACAAGTTAGTTTCAGAAACCATAAATGTCATTAGGAAAATAAGATGGAGTAATGTGACAGAGTGGCTGGAGATGGACTGCTTTAACTTGTTCCTCAGAGAAGCAGCCCTGAAGCGGTAATATCTGAGAGGAAATCTGATGCCCAAAGGGCCAGCCTCAAGGAGAGCTGAGGGGAGAACTTCCAGGCAGAAGGATCAGTTCGGTGTAAGCAAAGCCTAGTAAGGAACATATGAGCAGGAGAGAGAAGTGGAAAGAGAACAGGCTAAAGAGATGGGGCCAGTTCTCCAAGGGTCTTATAAGCCCATCTCAAATCTTCCTTCACGGCTGAACTCAGCAATCAAAGAGCTTCCTCCACCTGCTGCAGCCTATATTGATCTCCTTTATGAAATGTATAGCATGTATCATTTATGTACACAGTCAGCAAACTGTAGCTTACAATCTAAATCCAGCTCGCTATCTGTATTTATAAAGTTTTGTTGGCACATAGCCATTCCTATTCATTATGTACTGATCACGGCTTGTTTCCAGGTACAAGGTTGGAGTTGTATAGTTGTGATGGAGATTGTATGGCCTCAGACCTGACCCACATGCTCTTTCTGAGTACTAAATTTGCATAACTGTACAATGGCATTTGTATATACTACTTTTTTATGTGTCTTTGTGTCATCTTTCCAACTACTCAGTAAACTCACTGAAACTGGGGAAGCAGTATTGCTGAAGGGTCAGAGGCCTAGGCTCTGCAGATAGACTGCCAAGTTCAAATTCCTGCTGGGTCAAAATCTAGGTACTTCCATGGGTAAATTAATTAACTTCTCTGTGCCTCAATTTCTGTGTCCGTTTCCTACCCCAGAGCATTATTTGTGGGTTACATGAGGTAACACCCACAAGCACTCAGGAAGTGCTCAATAAAGGTCTGTGTTGTGGAGTTCTGCACCACTCAGCCTGCAGCACCATACTGAGCACACAGATGCTCCCTAATGCTGGATGACGTTGGTTTTCCAAAAGGACTGATGCCGCTTTTAATTTCCTTCGGTAATGGAGGGGCAGAAATAATTGAAATACAGTAAGCACAAACTTAAATTCTTAATAAATTGCCTACTCCCATCATTTTAAAAGAGAACTCCCCATCCGGAAGTGCTGTACTGCTCTCTGTCCTGGGGACTTATCTCTATTCTGCAGGACTGACAGGGAGCCTGCTTCCTTGGGTCTCTTAGCTTGCCTGGCTTCCTAGTGACTGAATCTCAAATGCCTCCTTTTGGTTCACAAAGCAGAAATCTTAAGGAAGAAGAAAACTCCATGGGAACTATTTTTGTATTTGGAAGTTTTTTAGCCACCTTGAACCTAGATCTATTTATTTCAAATGTATGAGGACTGTCAAGGCCAACAGCTGGGGGTCAGGGAGGCTCTGGGCTACATGAAGGTTCTGCTCCATGCAGCTCCTAGTCACAGAGGTGGGGAAGAGAGAGATCAGGATATGTAAAGCGGACAAGCTTCTTACTGTTTATCTCGCTATTTCTAGGGCCTAGTACAGTGCCAGAAACAGAGTGGGTTTCTGGGTAAATGCAACACTGAATGAATTAATGAATTCTAACACCAGCTTTGCTTTCACTCACTGTGTGTGTCCTTGGACAAGTCACTTCATCTCTGCTATAGTTATTTCATCTGTAAAATGGGGATGTTAATATATGTGCAATAAATACAGGTAATGTGTGAGAATATAGTTTGTGAACTTCAAGGCACCACAAAAATCTGAGAATAAAGGTTAGAAATTGTTCTCTTCATGGCTACTTTTTAAGTATGGCCAGCTGTAAATATCTTAGGGATTAAAAAGCAGTGGCATCTTAACTGACAACCTTCTAACCATTAAAGTAGATATTCTAGTATAAGAATATATATGCAAATCTATGTAACTATATAAAAATACAAAAAAATCATATATAGGAAAATTATAAATATTATAATTATAAAAATTTTATCTATATATCTATCTTCTACAGTAAAACTTGACTCTCCTAACTTGGCCCACAGGCACAAAAGTATATTTATTTCTCAAGACTTTTGGAAGTGAACTCTTTTCTGGTGCTGCCATTTTTTTGTTTTGTTTCATTTTGTTTTTCCCTTTAGGCTTCCCCAAACTCAGTTGAAAGAAGATCATGAGTTAAATATGGGAGATCTGTGAGTTAAAACTGTAATTAGCTAGAAGTCCTTAAAAATTCTTTCTTATAGGGAACCTTTAAAGATGATATGAGTCAAGGTAATATCTTCCATCTGAATGTTTCAAATACTTTCCTGATTTTTTTTGGGGGGGTGGCCGGTCCTATCCCCACTTTGTTAATAAAGTTTCCATTTAAAAATAGACAAGGTATTCTTACTTTTATCCTTTTATAACTTTCCTCTAAGATGAAAATACCATATTTTACTGAATTTAAGATATCAGTACAAACCCCTCAATATTTTTTTTGTATCCCTAAGAAAGAAATGTCACCAATTAATGTGACATGCCATAGGTTATATGATACATTACAATACTGAAGATGCTAAAATGTTAAAAATATGGATCTTAGAATAAATTAAACACTCTTTTAAAGAATATGTGCAAAAATAAGAATAAGAAATGGATGTAGTCTGGAATAATAATTATAGAACTTGAAGTTCATATGTCTTAGTGAGAAAATTAATATTAACAATTAGCATTCATCTATGTCATGCTTTTGCAAAAAATGTGAGTACACATAATGTCTTATGATCCTTACAACTACCTTGAAGAATAAGAAGAGTAATGATTATAATGTCAACTTTTCAAGTACAGAAACTGAGGTCCAGAGAGGTCCAGGGTCACACTGTGCCCAAGCAAGGGTCTGCAGTCCACAGTTCAGGGATTCCTGCCCACCCCACCCTCCCGACTGCCCCATATTCAGATCTTAACTGTCTTGTGAGTAACAATTATTATTTTATGATCATCTAAAGAACACATAGTTCAGATATGAAAGCAAGTTTTTAAGGTTTTGAGTCCTATTTGGAGGAAAAAACCTTAATAAAATAAAGATTACATGCCTTAAAATAAAAGTTATAGGAAATACTATTTCAGACATTGAAAGGCTTTTTTAAAAAGGCTCTTCTGAAGCACACATAGTTCGAGTCCCCACTTCGGCTGGGCTGCAGTCGTAAAGCATAACTAAATGTAGCTAGCGTCAGACATTTTGTGTCAATGATGATCTGAGAGACAATGGCTGGGAGATGAAGCCATGTGTGAGTGACTCCTGGAGAGTGAATTATCTCAGGATGGGAAGTTAGATGGTGAAGTTTGGAGTAATGAAAATGCGTGAGATTTTGGGAAATCTGAGAGCCACAAAAGGAATGAAGACACTTAGAACGCCGGGACGGCTGAAATGAAGCATATGTCCTGACATATACCAAGGGAGGCCAGTGCAATTCTGTGAACAGTTCCACACTGCAGAGATTTGGGAGGAAAACTGATGAACCTAAGACTGAGGTAAGATTTAAAGCCAAGTTCTATTTCATCAGGAACCAAAGAGGCTAGGAGAAACAACTTAGGCATTTGATTGATGAGGTAGAAATAAAGACAATATAACAAGGAAGAGCAGTGATTAAAATAGCAGAAATTAATTATACATTTATATTTGCAAGGCTACGCTTCAAAAGTTTTTGATTTCTTTCCAAGCACAGAGTATGTCAATGAAAGTAGCCAGGTAAATGAAGGTGCTTGGATAAGGGCTGAGTGGAGTCAACCTACCTGTTCTTTCCTGAGCTTGATGAGAAGGGTAACTATGAGGATGAAAAACTGCATTTACGAAAGGAAAGCTAAGGATCTGATATTTGTGGAACAAGCTGACATGTATGGAATAACCTCAAAGGGCTGGAGGTGACACCTATGTCACTTTATTTTAATCCTTCCAGCAGTCCTATAAAATAGGCATAACTACGTCCATTTTATTGCTGCAAACTCAGACTTGAAAAGCTGAAGTGACTTGCCTGAAGTCATAACAATGATTACATATCTGCATTTTTCTAACACCAAAGCTTTTAATAATATCACTCTGCCTCTGATTAATGTATGTGGACTGAGTGAAGAAACAAACTAAAAGAAAAAAAAAAGGGCGCACCACTCAACTGTACTTTTTTTTTTAAGAATAAAATGTAACTATTAAAATAAGGGTAGATATTATCTCGTCACTAATTTGCTGCCACTGATGAGGAGGTTAAAATAATGAACACTTAAAATAATTATGAAGTGAAACAGCATTTGCTGTCTCACCGTTCTGTGGCACCCTTACTGGCTGTTATCAGTTACTGCTTAACCACTAATGGACAGTTTGTGGGAAATCTGAAACTTACAGGAGAGCCACACCTTTCAAGGGTGGCTTTAGGTGCCTCTAGGCACCTCAGTGGTTTTTCAGCATTAATAAATAGCCTTCCCCCTGGATTTCTGGTTCTTGCCTACCATTTTTCACAGAAATGGCTTCAATGTATTGGCCTTCTAAGCACTTTTAGTGAGCTCTCAGATTCCCTACTCACTCGGCTCCTTTGCATCTTCTTTGCAGCTGGGAGGACTGCTTTTCTGCTCCACACAGCTTTCAACTTGACAAATGCGACTTGGCATAAATGTCCCTGTAGCCTTTTTAGCTTGCTCTTCTCATAGCAAAAGCAGAAAAAAAGAGCAAGAATAGGAAAATTACAATAACGCAACGTGAAGATCTCAAGGCCTGATTGGTGTTTTCCAATCAGATTTCCCTGGCAACCGCCCTTTCTAACTTCCCTTGAAGCTCAAAGCTGGTGTAAGTCTTTTAATTTGCTTCGGATTGCTTAAAAATTACCTATTAAAGACAAGAGTAGATACCTACCTCTTAAAATAGGTCATACACCCTTTGCCACATCTCCCTGGAATACCATTTTTAAATCCTCTTGAATATGCAATAGTGATTCCTTTACTATGACCCTATAGAATTATTTTCACTCATGAACATTTGTAAGTATCTACAGGGTACTGAGCACCATAGCAAGTGCTAGGTAAATACCCCAAAAGCACATTATAAACATAGTCTTTGGTCTCAAAGGGGTTTACAAATTTTAAGTGGATCCGGCACATCTAGGGGATAAAGGAAGAAAAAGAGTAAAAACAATTTTAAAGCAAGACAAGTTGAGTTGAGTATTAAATTTCAGTACCTCTCTAATACAAAATTACCTGTTGAGTTTGTAGTTTGTTCTTATAAATCCTCTTCCCCAGTGGTAAACTGTCCTTAGGAGTTGAATGTATGTGTATGAAGTGCATGCATTTCATTGAGAAATGGCACTGTAGAAGAAATGCAGAGGGGCAAGATCTGTGACCCTCAAAGCAGGGGAAGCATCCATGAGCCTTTGCAGTCTGGAAGAAAATGTTACTGAGGTGATGGCTGATGTCAAAGGGGGAACTATCTGTTGTGAAGATGTGATTCCACATCATGAAGTAGCAATGAATATGCTACATTCCAGTATGATGTGGGGACAGGGGAGGAAAATTAACTTTCTCCATTGTCCACCTTGTATTTTGACTGTAGTTGACATCTGTGGGTTTTGCTACCCTCCTCTCAGTTCCGGTTCTGGCACTCACATCCCTGTGATTTTGCTTTGTGGAAACTTTCCCTGCCCCCTCTAGCTCCCTGTGTTTCAAGAGTAACAGAGGAGTTGGTCTCAGCCAATCTGCACATTACATTCACCAGCTCCACTGCTCAGCTCAGGGCGGAGCATGTGATCATAGCCTGTTCAATCAGCGAGTGCCTCTGAACCTTGGAATTCTGGGACAAAGGTATTTCTGCTCATTCAGTACATCAAAAAAGGAAGCAATTAGCCTTAGGACTTGCTAGTAGCCATTTTATAATCCTTAATACACAAACGTTATCTCACATAATACAAAAAACACTATGTTCTTAATCCCATTGCAAAGATGAAAACGTTGAGACTTAGTGCTATTAAATAAATTTTACACTAAATTTTACAACTAGTAAATCAGTCAGAATTGAAAGCCAGGTTTGTCTCTCTCAAATTTCTGTGCTTCTTTCATCATACTATGTTGCCATCTATAATTTTCAAAACTTAGTATCAATAATTTTCCATTAAACATTAAATGAGAATTAAGTTTCTGAGAGATACAGTGCTATAACATTTTGACACATGTAATAAGTAGTGAGGGCTGGATGTTCAGAAGAACCAAAAGACTTTAAAAAAGTAATGTCCACAGAACACAAGTTTTTAGTGAAACATAAGGAAGAGGACAAACATCCTTAAAGATTGCAAGATAAAAACAACACAGGTTTAAGTCTAAGGTAAATATCTTATATTTATTTCGGAATATATAATGGGTAAACTAATTTAAAGCCCTTTCTTAGTTTTGAATGCAACTGTTCACTTTTAACATGTGTTTCTGGCATATTGGAGGCTACATGTTGGCTTGCAATGGCTAGCCAAACCATTGTTATTTTTCCATTATTGTTGTAGTCACTAGCATGGTGATGTTTGTCAACTGCATCCCCTGCAATCTGTATCTTTAATTCAAAAATTGAATTTCCTGAGGCAAACTAGAATTCTGTGCCTGGTGTTTGGGAGCAGATATGTGAGTAGAGGGTTAGTGATCTTCCTTCTGGGGTCAACAGAAGCCCGGATGCAGAAATATTCATAAAGCTAAACTTCGGTGTTGGCTAAAATCTTATAAATCTCTCAGCATGTCTGAAACCCTACTGCTTGTCAAACTGTTATGAGTATGGACCTTTTCCCTTAAATTTTGAAGTCTGATAACCTTATTATGAGCAAATGGTATACCTCCTTTGGAGTCTATGAAATACGAAGTCAGTCATCTACAGTATTAATACTTAATTTAAAAATTATGTACATTGAAATAATTTTCAGCAAATGTTTCTCTTTAGTTTCTCTAGCATTGATTTTGGGATACTAAGTTTCTCAAGTGAAGCTATAAATTATTACTATAAATTAAGTGAATTATTAACTTTGCTATTTGGCATCTGTAAAGAAAAAAACACAATATTTAAAAAGAGATACGATTCAAAATTTTGTATCACTTTGTATCACTATTATCTGATTACTGCTCTACCCCAGTGCTGTTTGAGCTTTTTTATTCCAAGTGACATTTACAACATCTAAAAGTACGCTGCATTCAAATGGGCCAAAATAGAATCTTTCTTTCATGAATCCCACTCATTCTAATTTAATGAAACCATCATCTTTCAAATAACGTAAATCTAGTTCTTGATACCTAGGCTGACTGAATACTATTTTGATGTCCTTATGCACATGTGTAATATAAAATTCTACTTTAATAATCACCATATGGAGAAGTTGCCTCTTGAGGATTTTACTTTAAGCCTGTATTCCAATCCACTGTATTCTAGGCAGCATGATATCTAGAACAGGAGTTGTCACACAAAACAGGTACACAGGGTGATATATTCAACAGCTATCTGAACCAGTATTACCAAAGTAGCTCAAGCTCTACTGAAAGTAAATGTTTTAACTGTAGTATTCATTGTAGGGTTCGAAGGAAGGTTTCTTAGACCAAATTCTATTATGGTATTCTCTTTCTTTGACTAGTGGTTAAGCTGGAGTTAAAATACCATTTGTTTTGTGACTTTCCAAAAATACTTTAAGAGCATTCGTTCATTTATTTCATAAACATATTATTATGAAGTAGGTGCTGCTTTAGATACTAAATATATAGCAATGTATAAACAAACAAAAATCTGCCTTCCTGGGGAAAGATGAAGATAGACATTAATAAAATAAGTAAAATGTATGTTAGATGGCGATATGTGCCATTGAGAAATAGAAAGCAGGGGATGGGGAACAGAGTGTGTATGTACAGGAGAAAAGGTATAGATAGATACGGAAGGTTAGAGAGCATGGTCATTGAAGTCCTCATTGAGAAGGTGACCTCTGAATAAAGATCAAATGGGGGAGGGAGTTAGTTATGAGATCTGTAAGAAGAGTGCTTGAGGTAGAAAGAAGAGTGGATGAGACATGCCTGCAATATTGACAATCAGAGGCCAGGTGGGTGAAGTGGAGTGAGAGAAGATAGAAAGTGAGCACAGAGTGATGATGGGCATGTATGGGGTCCAGATCACGTGGGCTTTGCAGGCCCTTGTAAGACCTGTGGCTTTCATTCTGGGTGAAATGGGGATAGATTGGAGGTTTGACGAGAGATGTCACACATTCTGGTTTAAAAGGATTACTTAGGTTGCTGAGCAGAGAATGACTAGAGGGGAGTAATGGAGTTAGAGGGAGAGTGAGGAGGCTCATGCAATAATTCAGATTAGAGCTGAAGGTGAGGAGTGCTGATAGCATTGGAGGATGGTAGAAGATAGGACCAACAGGTTTCTTAATGATGATTTGAACGTGAGGATCGAGAGGAAGAATGGAATCAAGGATAACTTCAAGGTTTCTTACCTGATCAACTGGAAGGATTAAATTTCCATTAGCTGAGATGAGGCCTCAGGGAGGCATGGATTAGGGGACAAAGATTAAGAGTTCAGTTTGAGACATATTAAATTTGAGATGCCCATGAGACATCTAAGTAGAAAGGTTGAAAAGGGACCTGGATATACAAGTCTTGGATTAGGCAATCTGGGCCAGAAAAAGAAATGTGAGCATTCACATGGCATTTAAAGCTCTGAGAATGAATGAGATGATCTAAGAAATGAGTGTCTGTAGAAGAGAGAAGTGGCCCAGGAGCTGTGTCCACTTGGCATGGATTCAGCCTCAGAAGATGGGGAGCTAAGAAGAAACAGGCTACCAGTCCGAGAAGGAACAACAAGGTGTGTTGCCCTGGAAGCTGAGTGAGTAAAGTTTTCCAAGGAGGAATAAGTAATGAACTGTCACAGTGATTTTCCCCAGGCCTTAATCTCACTGGGACACTAAATCAGCAACCTTGATTTTAACCGTTAGTCATTAGCTGCTTTATCTAAAGGGTTCTGTTGTTCATTAATTAGATTTATCTTCTCAGCAAGATGCATGTTTCTTGAGAGCAAGGCTTTTGTTTTCTTTTTATCCTCTCTGTAGAACAATAGCTTTTAAATAATTTTGGACTATGTTTCACAGTAAGAAATACATCTTTGGAAACCAGTATATGCACAAATGCAACTGAAAGAGAGAAAGACTTAACTTCTGTGCTTGCCATGCACTCTATCTTCTTTCCTATTTTTTCTGTTGTATTCTGTTTAATTAAAAATAATGTTGTTTGTGACCCACTGAATTGATTTCACTAACCACTAATTAGTTGCGACCATTGGTTTGAAAAGCCCTGATTTTAGAACATCCAATGTAGAGCCCCGCCACATTCATTATTAATCTGACGGCATTATTCATCTTCGTTTTCCCCAAGGAAACTTTTGTTAAGCAAATGCTTAATATGTGCTTGTTCAATGAATACCTTTGAGACCCTAAAATAATACTTCTTTAATTGAGTTATCTTTACTTTTACTGATTGCATTTGCATAGAAGAATATTCTTAAAGCTCTCTATCTTCAGGATGAGGACATACGACAGTGTCTTTTTAATGTCTCTGGCCAGAACACTCTGGTCAAAACTGGAGATGCCAACCAGATGACATGGGTGTACCAGTTGGGTTAGCAACAAGAGATTGAATGTGTTGGCATGTTCTTATACATCAGCCTACGGGAGCAGGGTGGTAGGGTTCAAAATATTTTTAAAAACTAAACTAACTCATTAAATAATTTTTAAAAAGGCTTTCATTCACCTTAGAACAATTATGTCTGTCTTTTTATTCTAATTGATAATGTAGTAGATGTCAATACAAAACAGCTATCATTAGGAATGGGGGAACACACATTAAATATCTAGTACCAAAATAGATAGACCTGGGACAAAAATCACTAGTAATAACATATTTTAGAATTTTGAATTGTTCATTTATAGAAATGATATATAATTAAACCTAGAATTTCACTTAATAAATCTTTAAAGCATAGGGAATAGAGTAAATAGTATTGTAATAACTATTTATAGTGCCAGGTGGGTACTAGACTTATCGGGGGGAATTGCTTTGTAAATTATATAAATGTCTAACCACTATGCTGTATATCTGAAACCAATATAAAATAATGTCGAATGTCAACTAATTAAAAAAAAGATCTTTAAAAGAAGAGCTTGGCACATAGTATAAATGTCAGGAAATGTTTAAATCCTCCTCTACTCAGCACACCTACAAAGGTGGCACAGAAGAAAGTAGAATTTTTTCTACTCTGTAGGTTTTCACTTACAAGCAAGGAGAATGGTGCAACGATTACAGCATAGATTTTGGAATCAGGTGAATCTGGGTCCAAATCTGAATCCATTACTTACCAGACAAGTGTTTTTGGCCCTCTTACCTTAATACCTTTTAACCTAGTGTTCTCAAACATCAAATGAGGACAGTAACACATACTTTAGGGACTTACTATATGGATAAAGATGATATTAAAGTATATATATGTATACATAAACAAATATAAAAACTTATTTTTACATAAAAACTTGTTTTTTGAAATACAGATGATATTTTCATATAGGAATCATGTCAGAAGTGATGGTTAAATTTTCATGTGGGGTAAACTCCTACAGCTTTTTAAATCCATAATAGAGCCGAACCACAATGCATTATGCAGTTATTCCAAATCTCTTTCAGCCTGGGGTGGGAGGGTTTTGGGTGAGGAAAATGGGTGTACTTGGGGGAATTTCCAGGGGTCTGAGTGTAAGGGATGATGAGTCAGTAAAGGTTCTCAGAGCAGAACAGAAAGAAAGAAAACAGAGATTTATTTTAAAGAATTGGCTCACATGATTGTGGGGGATGGCAAGTGTGGAACCTGTAGGGCAGGCTGGTATGTCAGAAACTCAGGAAGGAGCTGAAGCTGGAAAAATTCTTGAGGCAGAATTTATTCTGCTCAGGGAAGCCTAAGCTTTGCTTTTAGGCCTTTCAACTGCTTGGATAAGGCCCACCCACATTATAGGGGGTAATCTTTATTTAGTGTCAACTGATTATAGATATTAACCATATGAACAAAATTCCTTCATAGTAACACCTAGATTAGTGTTTAAGTAAATAATTGGGTACACTAGCCTAGCCAGGTGTCCACACAGAACTAATCACCGAAGATGGGAACTCAAGTCGTAGCTTCTGGGGTAATGAGTATGAGACTCCAGTGGCAGACAGGGACACTGCAGCTTTTATTGATATAAAGATTCTCTCCAGTGTGAGTTGTATGTGTTTCATTCATTTTTCTAAGGAGTAGTTTGGGTCAAAGACCTAAGTGTAAATTCCAACTCCCTAACTGGCTATTCAGAAAGCGCACAAAGTTCATTCAAGAAGAGTGAGCCTCTGCTGTGCTGGCTTTGTACCCAAAGTTTGTACTAATGAGTACCTGGCACATCATTTAATTGATACATTTTTAAGAGCAATGGAGTCAGTAATGAAATTTTTGTTTGTGTTGACAGGAAAATCTACAGTCACCTCAAACATCATACCACCATTTATTTCAGCCTCTCTACATTCTATTTTCTTTTTTTTTTTTTTTAAGGTGAGGCAACCTTTGGTTGACCTCACAGATTACAAGGAACTTGTCAGCTTACAATCCCTTATTTTTTTATTTTGTACGCCTACAAAATAAAATAGGTGGTCTCTCATCTAAGTACTAACCAGGCACAACCCTGCTTAGCTTCTGAGATCAAATGGGATTGGGCTTGTTCAGGGTGGCATGGCCATAGACATCTACATTCTAAAAGACCAAGGATTCCATAATGACCTGCCTTAACAAAACAAATACAGAGCTAACCTGAAAAACATATTTACTCTAACAACCAGCACATACTAATAATGTAACACTTATTATATTATTTTAAAACCAGTTATTTACAAATGTGTCTCGCCTACCAGTCTGTAAGCCACTTGAGAGGAGGGATCATGTCATTCATTTGGCCGAGACTATGTCTTATTCATGCCTATATTCCAGTTCCAAGGAAAAGATCAAATCAAATAAATAAAATAAAACTGCTCGCCAAATGTTTTATTACATCGCCTGAGTTATGGGAAGCTTTAGCATTAGATTTTCCTTCACCAATGGCAGGGAAGAAACATGGCATCTGATGTGGGTAAGTAGGAGGGAACTCAGCAGAACAGGTCAAGAGAGGCCCCTGTGCATGAAGGAGCAGGTGGGGGATGTAGAATCATGGTAGTAGGTTTGGAGAGTGGACGCAAAACCAGCATCCAGAAGACAGGCTGTGGTGGCCTCCAGGGAAAAGTAGTTGGATGTTCCTGTATAGATCTTATGGAAACTACAACCACATCCCACAGTTGGGTCAACGGAACTCCACCATGCCCAGAGAGCCCATTGCTAGACCATGGCAGGGCCAGTTAAGCAGAATGCTAAAACTGTTATCTCACCCAGTGGATTCAAAGCACATTTTATGGATCGCTCATCCTAGAAATGCTCTATGAAAGAGGGTTCCAAGATAGTAGATGCTGGGAGACACTCTCTATATTGTAATACTCCTTTAGAGAGTTGCCATTCATATTAGCATCTAAAGATTCCAGGATGTCTGCCAGGAAGAAAACCTGAGTATATCATGAGTTTATCAAATTCAGTTCCTTTTCTTCACAGTAACATCTATTCACATTATGTTTTGGTAAATGTCAACCCCTCATTTACAAATGAAGAAACTGACATCCAGAATGTAAATTATAGTTTACATGGCTAATAAGGAGCAGAATTGGGCTAATTCAAATCTTTTCTCTCCTGGACCTGTGTGCTTTCAGCTTTATCATATTGCAATTATCCAATGAAAAATAATTAATCTATATAAACACTTTTCAACAATTTGTAAAAATGTTTTGATCTCCCTGTATGGACAAAAATGGAAGCTGGCTTCTATGCGTAGAAAGGAAGAACCATAACAAAACCGGTCTCTGGGAACTTCTTTTTCTCATACACACATGAACATATATGCACACTTGATATTCAATGATGATGTTTTTCCTATTACGTACATTGTGAACTATCCACGAAAAGTAACTATACAATTATATTTCATTTGCAAAAGATTTTTTTTGATCTCTTTTTTTCTTTCTTTACCCTTCTGGCAATGAGTCAAACTGACCTGATTTGGGTTCTTCAAATATTCATACTTCCTAGTAACAAGGCTGACTCTCCACAAGTCATATACACCTCACTACAGCTGGATGAGTGGGCACTTAACCTCTCACTCAAGTTTGTAATTGTTTGTGCAGAGTAAAAAATTCTGAATTAATAGGAAAGCATTACATTAAACTCACTTCTGCTATCCTATTATTTTCTTTTTCCCTGAGACAGATTTGGACAATATCCAGAACAAAACAAAACAAAACGAACTGTTTTGTGTCAGAATGGCCAGAGGGAACTTGTTTTAAGTGGGGCATAGTTCTTAAATCAGAAAAAAACATTTAAGTGGCTTCCTAATTTCTACTCAAAGAAGTGAAATATCCCAACAACACTAGGAGTCTGGAACACAGAGCATATGTTCTGGGGGTGGCTATGCCACTTGGAGTAGCAGGAGGCTAAAAGAAACATCTTAGTGGCCTCCCAACCTCTGAGGCAGAGAGGGTGAGACTAACTTTCTCCCCTGTACACCCATCAATTTGGCAACTCAGACGCCTTCTTTTCTTCTGTCCATGGTGTTATTGTGTGTAAATTTTGACCTTATTTCAATTGTAATATGTAAGGCATAGAAGCAAGAGAAACTCGGAAGTGATTTTCTTATCTGGATTTGTTTTTTGGGGTGAGATGGCTTTCTAAATGAGAATTGCTTAAGTAACAATTGATTTTTCTGCCCAGTTTTATAAGAGGCATAATTTTCTTGAATTTTCTATGAATAGAGAAATATATTTATTTGCTTTGTTTTGGCTTACATCTTTGCTTTTATTCTTATGCAGAAACCAAAAGGAGATACAAAAATTGTGTCCAGGAGGCATTTGGGTATCATGAAATATTTAAATCAGAAGTTTCTAGCACATGTGATCAATAAAAGTAGAGGGAAAGTGAGGTATCTGACCTGATTACTTTTGGAGCATTATCATAGGCTGCACCAGGAGAATTCAATTCAGATGCATTTTAATATTTTTATTAAAGAACTTGAGTATGTAGATGTACAAAAGATAGCGTACCTCAATGTAAAAATTCTATTATTGCATTCATTAACAATGAAAAATTCACAATTTATTTATAAAGAAATTGATGATATAAAGAAAACATTGAAATGCAATTTATTCAGCTGATAAGTTGGTATAAAGATTTATATACTAGGTGATTCATTACAACATTCTTTGTAAAAGCTAAAAATATGATACTGAAAATGTTCCTCCATGTGTATTGTTACTATGCTAGTTCCTCCATATGTGATGAAAAACAGTAGAATGTGGTCTTCATGAAGGCAGGGATTTTGTTTTGTTCAGTTCTGCATTTTCAGTGTCTGTAAGTGTGCACATGAGTATTAAACATTTGCTAACTGAATGAACACTCCCATATAATGAAACATTTCATGGCTATTAAAAAGAATGAAGTGGATCTACATGTACTGATATGGAAAGGAGACTAATATCTACTATAAGCAAAAGGGCCAAGTGTTGAACAGTATTTACAACATGATACCAATTTGTTAAAAATTAAAATGTGCTGAGGTGCATATATATGCACACACATATATGCATATATATTTTTGTGTATGAATGTATGCATAAAGTATCAGAGGAAAATGTTAAAATGATAATGGTTATCTTTAGGAAGTAGGGATGGGGAGACTAGGCAGAAGGGGGCTTTTACTTTTAACTCCATGTCATTGTGTACTATTTGTATTTTTTTTGGAATTAAGATATAAAACTTTTATTAAAAAATGCATTCTGTGGAGAAACCACAAGCCCATTTTTGTTAAAAAAGATGAAATCTGTGGTGACACCACAAATCTACAGCCTTATAGGTCTGTCTTTATAATTTGTGTTGTGTTTACATGATCTCAATCCAGAGACTACTCCATCACTTGCAAAAAGCAACAACAACAACAAACAAACAAACAAACCTAAGGAGGAAGTTATAACTGGAAATAAATGAATGTTGGGTAGAAGAATTAGAAATGAGAATCTTTATTATGTATATTCTGTTTTTCTATTTTTTCAGCTTGGTCTAGAATTTTACATTCAAAGTTAAGAAAATGTACATGAAACTGAATGCAAAATCCCATATGTTCTGTGTCAGTCGGCACCACTTATTTTCAATGAGATAAAATAGCTTATTTAAATTTTGAATTTTCCCATTGGGTTTAGACAGTTCAGCTGTTTATCCAGCAGCACTCTGTTTAAAAATAGATGAGATGACATTTGTGGGTACTTTAAAAAAAATATCCTTTGGAGAAAGAAGCAGAACTCTAATGTCACATTTATCATTTATATTATGTAAAAAAGGCAAGTTTTATGTTATAAGGACTTCATAGAAATTATTCTTCTTTTAACATATAGTCTATAGCTCTTTTGGAACCAATCACAATCATTGGATGTATAAAGACATCCATCTGAGTTTTACTTTTTGGTAATTGTAATTACTTTAATGGAAACTTAAACATGATTGGAAAGAATTTTTAATAATTGCAAATGGAGATATTTTTCTTCTTTCACCCTTCTAATTATGTACTTTCCTCCATGATCCTTTTGTCAACTATTTATTGAATGTCTGCTATGTGGCAGGCACTGTGGTTACAAAAATAAATATGAAAATGATTTTGAGTATATTTTACTTGACTTTATAGGCTTATTTAATAATGTTTATGCCAACCTGCCACAAATAAGTAGTTAATATTAGCCTTAAACCTGCTATCATATGATTCCACAGAGTCCAGGATAAGAATTAAAATAGGTTGAGCCAAAAATATACTGTCACCCAAAATTTCAAACTGAGTAGATATATAGGAGAACTATAGTCAATTAAAGTATGAAATATTAAAATCAGTGTTCTAATCCTGGTAGTGTTGCTGATAGCAAAAGATAATGATACCAGGAGGAAATGAAACAAAATGCATTACTTTCCCACCCAGAAAAATACACATATCTTAGAATCCTACTGACTTTACTTATTAAAAAAGCACACTTCAGAAGGAAATTGCATTTATTAACTAATATGAAAGAGGAAAATGGATCTGTGTAAGGGCAAAGGTGTATGTCATTACCAAGCAACATTTTTATCCTCAGTTTTTTTAGATGTTTTCTCTGAGTACTCATAAAAGATTAGATTAGATTAGATTCTCTTTCTTCTTTCATTAGGCATTCTCCTGATCCTGAATGCTGAATGTATTTGCCCAGTAAGAAATCGTACTTTTCACCCCTTCCATTATGTGACTTGAATACCTGGCTTGCTCCATTTTGAGCTTGCCACCTGCTCCTGATCCAGGGTAGCCTGCCGACCTGAAGCCATTGCAGTAGGTGGTCAGGTTAAGAGGAAGAAAGGGTTCTCAGCTACCCATTCTTCTAGCTCCTCTTGGAATCTGCCTCTCAGAGGTAACCTAAGTAGCCCCCCCTCCACTGGACACATTGTTTGTCACTACTGTATTTTCCTTTTCTTGGATTCTGTAAATGCTTATAATGGTCTGGGCCCAGGAGCAGGGGGTTTGTGTTTTCTTTTGACTAGCATGGTATAGTTCTGAGCACCCCATGGCTTTCTGTAAAAGTGATAAATACAAATGATGAACAACAAAGCAGGCTCTCCAAGCCCTGGGGCTGGTTACAGGAGTACTTAAAGTGAGGGAAAAAATAATTCAATTTCTAACACAAAGGCAAGATTTAGCCTCTCATTAGATCCAACTGCTGCATGTAAAAAAGTGTGTTAATAAAATGGCACAGGGATTTTGTGTAGGGCTCATGTGTGTGGACTAGGCTTGCAAGATGCGTTTCTCATCTTCTTTACAATTGTGGTGTCATAATGTAACAGGTTTTGAAATCCGAACATATGTTTTCTTTGATTTCCTTTTTTATTTAAACCAGCATGATCATGAATTAGCTGTCCCTTTTCGATAATGTAAAGTGCTTATTTCTTTTCTATAAAAATGAAGCATTTAGACATAAGGTGATATTTAAGAACATTCCCTCTCCTGACTCCTTTCAGCTCTATTTGTATGTAGTTTTCGACTCAGGTGTGCATATGTTAATTTTGTCAATAATGTGCATATGTTAATTTTGTCAATAATGGACATTATTGATCTTATACTTCATAAAATGTATCATAAAAAATGTATCATAAAAAATGTATTATAAAAAACTTTCAAAAATACCCCAAATTTAAAAATATTAGACATAATTTATAATTAAGAAAGCAAAATAGCCCAGATTATCCAAGTCATGTGCTGTGACGAATGTATTACATTTTTTTTCTCTCTCCAAATTTTATGGCAGTTTGGAAAAAAGACAATTTTTTAAAACTGGTACATTGATGACATCTAATTTCTTAGAGATTTAAATATAATGAAGATTGGGATGGAGCCACAAAATTAAAACAAAGGAGAGGAGAGGAGAGGAGAGGAGAGGAGAGGAGAGAGAGAGAGAGAGAGAGAGAGAGAGAGAGAGAGAAGATGGAAATTGTGTTAGAATAATATCCAAACATCTGTGGTAAGAAAGATTCAGTGAGTGGGTAAAAGAACTGAATTCTTCTGGTGTTTCAGCCCAACAAAATTATTCTCCTATTATAAGCACAGGACTTGATTACAGGGTAATAAAAGCAGGCAAATTCTACTTGAGATAAGGAAATACTAAAATTCCAGTTGCTTGTTCTTTAAGGCACTTTTTTTTTTTAAAGCAATTTATCAATTTTAATCACGCTGATTAGGGTCTTTCAGTTGTTAAGAAATATTCTATTGTCTGGTTTATAAACAAATATGACTAGAAATTCTCAATAGTTGTAAAGTACAGTAACTGGGCACACTTGGTACACATATTAGTATGGTCTGCGATGGCTGGCCCTGTGTCTTGCACACCCAGGAAGTGATCAAATAGTACAGGTTTGCTGTATGAGGGAAATGTAGAATTTCACTTTCCTCCATAATTACCCTGTTTGGTAGTGAGAAGTAACTTTTTCTGTTCACAGTAATGCATAAACTCTTAGAGCCAGGTTGTTAACTATGCAATTCTAAATTTGCCAAATACTTCAAATGGATGTGGAATAAAGATAAAATCATTTATAACTTGTTGCTGAGATTTGGGCCTCTCAAGTAAGCCTTTAAATTGCTTGTATATTGTGGGTAGATGCTATCGATATTTAATCACTTGATAATTTATTAGTGATATTTTCAATTTGTGTAAGATAATTTTATTCCAAATGTGAAGTGATGTGTCTTACTCTCTATTTTTGTAATAAAATAATATTAGTAGCATCCATTTATAAATATTGCACTGAAAATGACAAATGTATCTTTTTAAAAAAAAATTATGAATCTTAGACAATTTTCCCTGACATGCGCAATGCAATAGATAAAAACAACCTGTGGTTTATTATACTTGAAAATAAATCAGTGTGCATTTAACATAGCATTTGTTATTCTCCTTGTCTTTTTCCATCTTTTTCCTTTTAGTCTGCATATGTCTTTTAATCTGAAGTGAAAAAGGGTAAAGGGATTAAGAAGTACAAATGGATAGCACAAAATAGACATGGAGATATAAAGTGTAACATAAGGAAAATAGTTAATTATGTTGTAATAAATATGTAGGGGGAAGAAGAGTACTAGATTTAGTGGGGTGATCACTTTGTGAGTTATATAGATCTCTAATCACCATGCTGTAGAACTGAAACTACTGTATTATTGTATGCCAACTATAGTTAAAAAAACTCATTGAATTGTACAATGTAAATATAAGCAGCTAATTGTCTATTATGTTTCAATACAGCTGGGAAAAAAATCATGTTATAAATAAGATGGCAAATTAGATCTGGAAATGAAGAAAACGTGTTCTTAAATTCTAGCTCATTTATTGAGTTGTGTAGTTTGAACTAAGTAATATATGAGAAAGGAATTAATCCCTGTTCCATGTATGAAACAGTTCTTTTTATATTTTCTTACTTTGGGAAGAATAGAATAGAAGGCCACCTTTTCTTTAGACAGTGACCTAGGATTCATGAACTTTATTATTTTCTTTATCTCATGATAACTTTGCCCAAAAATACAATCAATGAATCAGTTCATCCATCCATACATTCTCATTGATCAACTGCTTTCTCAATACCAAGCACCATGGGAGTAGAAGACACAAGTATCAGTAGACTAATATTTGCCCTCAGGGATCTTTCTGTTCATTGGAGAGAGAGGTGAGATTAGTGGAGAGGGAGTAACAAGCACTCAAGTATGGTTACAATCAACTGTGGAAATTGCTAGAAAACACATACCAGACAGTGCAATTAGCATGGAGGTTGGTACAAAGAGGTCACACTTGAATGATGGGCAAGACTTTGCCACCTGGGCTCAGGGAGAAGAAGAGGATATTGTAGGAGAGAAAATAGCGTATGTGGAGGCATGGCCATATGCAAAGGCACAGTGTATTCTGTAGGAAATATCAAATTACATACAATACATGGAGAGTTCAAATGAAACAACCCACTTCAGTGTGAGGCCTCTCCCAGTACTGCTAGAAATAGATTAAGTTGAAGGCAGTCTCCTACAAAGAGTATTAACTTAGTTTAAACACGACAGGACTTTTTTAGAATTCCTTTTCTTGGATTGTCTTTTTCTATCATTAATATGGCACTAAAAGCAATAGAAAATCACTCCTTTTGTTTCTGGGACACCAGTTGTTTTTTCTAAATCTGTTTCCTCTCTTCCTCGGCATGCCTCGTTGCCCAGGGAAATTCTGAACTGATCTCTCTTTCCCGAATAGGGTTTTCCACCACCTCCTCAGCCACCCTCCACTCTTGCATCCAACCCTCAACCACTATTTATCACCTCCCTTCTCTGCAAGACCTCACTTCTGTTAATGTCTAAAATCCCCACACATGGCTAGACCCTTTGAGCTTCTCCTTCTGTTCTTCCTCTAACACTCGGCACTGTGATACCTCCAACCATGCATTCAGGCACACATTTAATACTTAGAGGACTTCTCCATGCCACACGTCAGCCTTCGTCATATCCCCTTTCTTAGATTATCAGCTCATTTGGAGTCATCTTTCACTTCCCCAAATATTGCCACTGTATTAGTTTCCTATGGCTGCTGTATCAAATCATCACGAACTTAGTGGCTTAAAAAACTCATATTAATTCTCTATAGTTATGGAAGCCAGAAGTTCAAAACTAGTTCCCTGAGCTGAAACTAAGTTATTGGCAGGGCTGAGCTCCCTCTGGAAGCTCTAGGGGAGAATTCATTTTCTTGCCTTTTCCGCCTCATAGAGCTGCTTTCCTTGCCTTACTGGTTCAAGGCACATTCTTCTATCTTCAAAACCAGCAGTAGAGACTCTTTAAATCTCTCTGCTTTCATGGCCTTCTTCTGTGATCATGTCTCCTCCTGCCTCCTTCTTATAAGAACATTTGTGATTACATTTAGTGCCTGTTCAGATAACTTGGGATAATGTCTGTATCCAAGACCCTTAACTTAATCACATCTGCAAAAGTCACATTTGCTATATAAGGCAAGAGGTATCGTTTCCTGGGATTTGGATGTGGTCATATTTGGAGCCATTTTTCCACATACCAGAACAACCAACACTACCATTATGGTTAAACGAGTGCCTGCTCTGTGCCCAGCATCATTTTATGAGGTAGGCACCATTGTTATCTCTGTTTTACAGGTGAAGAGATTGAGACACAGAAAGGTTAATTGACTTGGTCAAGGTCACACAGATAAATGGTAGAAAGAGGATTCAAAGTGAGGTATGTCAACTCAAAAGCCTCTGTTCTTCACACAACACTGTATTGTCTCTCACATTTTGAGACTATGTGTAATATGTGTTGGTTGGGATCATGTGATCTCTAAAGACTATCATCGTCGACACAAAATGGAACATTTCCCAGGAACTGTGCACGTCCCTTCTCTAGCTGTACTTTCAGATACTTCTTCCACAGAGAGCATTGCTAATTAAGCGATTGGGTGTTAACAAGTAGCAATTTGCTTCCCTCATGAATGACCAGTGGAAAGGCCAGCTCCCTTAGTAGTCTGATATCAGGCTTGGGCTTACAAACAAATAAGGATTCACTGAGCTTGGGCAAAAACGTTGTGGAAAGAGTAATCATAGAGCAGGATCAGGAAAAAAAACTGTGTTGAAAGGACAATGAAAATGAAACAGAAATGTGAGTCCCAGCTACTTCCACTGTGGAGAGAGCAAAGAAGTCAGAAAACTACCGGAGGCACTGGGGCAGATAAAGAAAGCTTGAGAATAAAGAATACAGCACAAAGAAGGGTACTTTCAGAATAACAATAAGCAAAAAATGCACCCGAGGTGGACCACTGGAGGTCAGAAAGCAAATGAACAGGTAGGCCCTGAAAAATCAAGAATTTTTTTACAATCCACTATTCATTTTTAAGATTAAAATTTTCTCTCATTCTAAGGAGGCAGTAGGCCATGTGGGGAACAGAAAGAGCTGGCCCCTGGAATCAGACAGAGGGACATATTCCTTGATAATATTGTCATAGCAACTTGAGCCTCAGTTGTCTCATTTCTAAAATGGGAATAAGAACAAGATTAAAGAATTGATACGAACTGTGTTAGCACAGTACTTTGTAGAAATGAGTAACCTAAAGAATCATTCCTTGCATTCAGTTTCTGCAGTATCATCAGAACAAAAGGTAATAAAGCTTGTTGGGGAGTCCAAATATCTACTCATGAATTCAGATAGAATTTACTTCATGCTGCATCATGGCCACAACTGTGAATAAGAAACTGGATATCTACCTTCACAGAATGGATAGATTAGTGAAAGGAGGTAAGTAGGGAAGATAAGAGTTTGGGATGGATGGATAGAACAGACAAAAGAGAAAGCATCTTTTGCAAAGGTCTTAGGCAAGAGAACATGGCATCTATGAGAAAGTTAAAAGTAGATCAGTATGGCTGAAATGCAGATTGGACAGGAGTGTAAAGAAATGAGGCTGTGAAGGAGAAAGTTCCCTACTTATGTCATACTCTGGAAATCATGTTAGGGAGTTTGGACTTTATCCTGAGGGTAAGGAGGAACCATTGAAGGGCTTAAAACCATAGAAAATTTAGTGATTCTATCTGTATTTTATCATTTGAGCTACAATATGCAGAATGAACAGGGGTATGGGAAAACTAGAGGCAAGAAGACTACTTGGAAGTATTTATAATAATCTAGCTGAGAAATCATAGAAATTTAACTAGGAGAGTGGCAAAGGGAATGGAGAGAAGTAAATAGAAATAAAATTGATAGGACTTGGTGATTTTTCCACTCATTTATTCATTAATCCAACCAACTTTTATAAGTTTACCTTGGAGGTGTGAGGGTGAGGAACAGAGGGAAAAAAATCAAGGTTTTGCTTTATGTTTCTGGGTTTAAAAAAATGGGTAAATAGTGGTACTGTTACAGGGATAGGAAACACAGGGTAAGGAGGTTTGTGGGGAAAATACTGAGCACAGATTTAGAGTTGATAGGTTTTGAGTAATGCCTTTATTTTTATAATGCAGATATCATTGCATCCTCCAGCCTGTGAGAATAAATGAGGTAACAGTAACAATAATAACCAAGTCTGGTGATATTTTAGTTATCTCTCATCTTTGCTCCTCCTCCACTTAATTCTGATTGTCCCTAAGAACGGGCTTCACGTGTATTTGGGAACAAATCTGTTTGCTGCCTTCTGCTCAGGCCTCCTTGCCAAGGTGCCAAAAATGTCTTATGATGGTGGGCCATCTGTAACAATACTGCTGTAACACTTTCCTCAGTTGATAGTTTCTTTGTGGTTGTTACTAAGTGTGCATGTGTGTGAGATTGTGTGTGTGTGTGTGTGTGTGTGTGTGTGTGTGTGAAGGGAAGATGGTGGCACTGCTTTCTCTAGATTTTTTGCATTAATTAATTAACACTGAGAGTTAATGTGAGTCTGTAAATAACACATGCCTTGCATTTGGAAACTTTGCATCTCATCTTGAAGCATGAGTGGGTTGACCACTGTAGAAAAAAAGAATCATGAAAAGGATGCTGGTCAGATAGCCTTGCACATTTACATCATCAGGTTGGTTTTAGGTAGCAATAATGGATAAAAACTCATGCTGGTATAAAAGCTTTCATATTTTACAAATGACAGAAAATAGAAGAAAACGGCTTGGTGGTTACAAAAATTTGTTTTCTAGTTAGTTTCTTCCAGCTTTAAAATGGGCAGTGTGATCCATGGAGAGAAGGGAAATGGAAAAAATACCAGAATTAAGGGAGCAGAAGAGTCACGAGGCAGCCAAGGATAGTCTGGAGCAAAGAGGGGTGAGAGAGAAAGGGGGGGAAAGGAAAAGGAAATGAACACATTACAGATCCAAAACAATCCACCATATTTGAGTTTCCAACAGAGTTCTACACACAGAGAGTAGCTGTAAAATTGAACAGATTTTAAAATCTTGAAGTATGAATAGGAACATATGTCTATCTTAGTGTTCTTAAAAGTGAACTGCGTGTGATAGACTGAAAGGAAACACTCCTAGTTTCATAGCGTTAAGAAATTAGAGGTGTTTTAAGAGAAATGCCTAAAATTTGTAGGTAGAACATAGATGATATTTAAGTGGAACTAAGTCATTAGCGGTAGCTAAATACCTGATCTCAAACATCCTGTTTATACTTTTAGGAAAAACAGACACTTGAATAATTTAAAGAAGGAAGGTAATAAAAGTTCTTTCTTTTTGATAAAAGTCTGATTGTGATATTTAAAGATTTCCACAAAACAAAAATATCTGGTGTCCACAGTCTGTTTTCCACACATGAAAGAGAATGGGAAGATTAGACAATAGGAATAGAAGAAAGCTTCCTTTCTGCTTCTCTAAAATTTCCCACATACTTTGGCTGTTTTTGAACAGATGTTCTGAAAAATCTTTTGAGGTCACCTACTTTGAGAGAATAGAATCTCTAATTTTCAGGTGACATGGCAGCGAGCCCAGAAAACACAAATGTTGCTCATATTTTTCATTTTTGTCATTCTTATAGAGAAATAAAAGATTATAATTTCCTTCCTATCTTGCTAAGCCTTTGCTAGTTTCAGGAATTTGTGCTCCTATCTGACTAAAATAAAAATCCCCATGTTAAAGACTAAAAAGCTGTATTACAATAAGCATAGCCAAAGTAGCAATGAGTGTCTAAGAGAGGTCTAATAATTTTTAATCTCACGAACTCTAGTGGACAAACAAGTACATTTCCCACATGAACTGAAATCATTGCAGCCATGGTAAATAAGATATAGCAAATATTCACATTACCGGTGTACTGCTATTTTTAAAATAACAATCTTACAAAATAAAACCCACCTAAACCAAAGCTGTGGCATAATTTTAGCAGCTGAAAATATTACCTTCTCTGGAATAACATGTACTTGGAGATGAAATGACTCAGAAACAGACATGATGTACATATTCTGCTTTCTTTAGAGCACATTCAATATCAATTTATAATACATCATGCTAAATATATTCAATAAGCAGTGTTTAAATAATTTTGTCTGTCTTTGCTGCATTTAAATATTCTGCTGTTTAGCTAAATTCACTTCACACTACAGATGATAAAAAATTATTATACAGATGCCATTCCTACTAAAAGCTGGTTTTCTCCCTCAGCCCCTCTAGTACCATAAGCAACCTAATCAAAGGGGAAGGGTGCACTGGGGGTGCTCTTTATAAAATTGTTCATCCCAAATTCACAGACATCATGAAACACGAAATTAACTCCAGCATGTTAAAAGAAAAAATAATGGATCAGCACATAAATCAAACACAAAAAGACTATTTATTTTCTTTTCCATAGCTCAGAATTAGCCATTAGCTTACCTTATTAGCTGAAATGCCAAACAGAATGTCTTTATGGAAAATTAAGTTCATTATTCATCTCAGCTTTGATTTGGTATAATGCAGCTGAGAGCATTTAGCTTCTCTCTATGATTTGCCGATGCAAAGTGGGTGAGTAAGGCTGTAAACAGAACTTGGGAGGTGGGGAGTGGTTGGCCATGGCTCACAACTCTAGACTTGCAACTTTACATTTCATTCATATGAAGATACTTAATGAAATCAAATCTTATCACTAAAGAATAACACTTATGTGAATACTTAGTGCAGATTTTTAAGTCTGTGCAATTTTGCGTAGCAGTTGCAGGTATAATGTCCTGTGTGCTCACTATTCCTGCTAAATTACATTGCTGTCTTTCATTATCTTGGTGGACTCTTAGGCTATTGATTCACTTTGCAGCACATATAGTGAGTAATGTATATTCTGTCAAGGAGAAATCCACATGGGGGAGCGGTCTTTGCAATTTTCTAAAAAGAGAATACCTGATTGTCTGACTAGCAATGGAAAGACAGATGCATTACAGTTTTGAAGATAAGTGTACAGGCATATAAAAATTGGATACAGCATTCAGATATCTAATAAAAAGAGAGGCTTTAGGGATCCAGGAGTAAATTAGCAATGGACATCTGTTCTGGACATCAAATTCTCTTTTAGAAAAAAAATAAGTCATATTCTTTAATAATTCATTAATTTTATTCAAATAAATTAAATATGTTTTAGAAATATTTAGGCAAACACTTTTCCTTTCTTAAATAATGACTGCCATAGAGCATATCCCAGAAGAATCTTGTTTAGTTAAACTGTGTCTCATTTCTAGATGGGCAAAGGAATTGCTGCAGCGTCCTCTGCCAGGTGTTTTACTTTAAAGAATCTGAGCAGGCAGCATTTATTAAAATCCAGCTTTACCACGTAAAGCGTGCAGTCACAACAGCAGTACCAATCCTATATTATCAAGGACAATATGACTGAGAACAGAGATTTTAGCTTAAAGACTTTGAAGACTTTCTTGTCTTTGCCACATTGCAAAACCAAACCCTAAAACTCTCCTCTCCTGAATTAATAAGAACATGGCTGCCTCTAATGAGAAATGAAAAAGAAAAAGCAATAATTAATTGAGTTGCCTTACAATGTTAAACATAGAATTATCATGTGACTCAGAAATTCCACTCTTAGGTATATATCCCAGAGTAAGGAAAACACAAAAATCTGTACACAAATGTTCATAGCACCATTATTCATAATAGCCAAAATTTCCATCAACTGATGAATGAATAAAAAATGTGATATATCCAAACAATGGCATAGTATTTGGCATTAATAATAAATATAATATTGATACATGTTATAATATGAATTAATCTTGAAAACAGTGTGCTGTTTGAAAAAAGCCAGTCACAAAAGATCGCATATTGCATAATTCCATTTATATAAAATGTCTGGAATAGGGAGAATCTGTAGAGACATTAAGTAGATTTGTGGTTGCCCTGGGCTTGGGGTAGGAGTGCTGGGAAGTGAATGCTATTGGGTAGGATTTCTTATTGGAATGATGGAAATGTTCTTATCTTAGATTGTGGTGATGTTCCACAACTTTGTGAATATATTAAAACCATTGAATTGTATACTTTAAGTAGGTAGTTTATGGTTTACAAATTATATTTCAATAAAGATGCTAATAAAATTATTAATTTGTCACAGAAATATTGTCATATAATGTGTGTAATTATAAGAATTAGTTGTATATAATAAATCCTATAGAAGGTAGATAGGGAAATGTGAGAAAGAGTAAGTATAACCCAAACATGGGAAGCCCTTGAGGACTTATGAGCTATAGATCTACCTAAAGAACCATATGTTGGTGTTTAATCATGGATAATTTTTAATAAGAAAAATCCCCCAAAATTAGAGAGAATGAGAGCAAGAGGAAGAAGAGAAGAAAGAGGAAAGAAAAGAAGGAGATAAGGGAAAAACTTATTTTTGATTAGAAAACATGAAAGGGCAGATGATTGAAGAGGGAAAGTAGGATCACAAACCTTAATTCTGATGATATAATGTTAAGTCATCCAGATGAGAATAAAAGAAAAAAGACTTTAAAGAGTCCAAAAGAACTGTATGTACAAGGAGGGTTTTGAAGTGCTCACATTAAAGGGATTTGTCACAAACATGAGAGATGAGCTCACAATTAAGGGAGAATACAGGTAAGTGATGAATATCTATAAGAATTGTACCAAAGGTTAAAGCACAGAATAAAACACTTTGTGAATTAAAAAAAAAAAAAAAGAGGAATTAAAAAAAACCCTTAAGGACAGGAAAAAAAAAGAGGCCATTTAAAAAGATATAAATTGGAACAAATAGAAGAGTAAGGACAATCCCATAATCACAAGGCTAGGCCCAGATGGTATAATGTGAACAGATGATGATGAGGGAGGTGGAAGGGGATGAGGAGAAGCAGGAACAGGAGCAGTGGGGAGGAGGGAGGAGGACAAAACATCGAACTCTTAAACTTTGCCATTTTCTCTATCAAAGAAAGTAATCTTTAAATTGGAAAGGGTAGAAGAAGAAGCATAGGGAAGAGGAATATGAATTTCCAGGAAAACCTCTTACATGTAGATGACTCATAAGTTTCTATCTTCATTCTAGGTCTCCCATATGGACTTCAGGCACTTGACTTAGATACCTCAAAGCACTTCGTACGCATCACCTTCAAATCAAATTAATTTTCTCCTTCCCCCTCTTCTGCTGCCCTCCCACCCCCCAACTGCCGTAGCTCTTCTAGAGTTCTCGACTTCAGTGAATAGAAACACCATCTTTTATGCAAGCTAGAAATATTGTTACTATTCTGGGCAGTTCTCTCTCCCTTCACATCATCAAGTCCTGTAGATTTGTCATCTCTGGAAACTATCCACTTGCTTCAATATTGCTGTCACCACCCTCATCTATTTTCTTTCATCCAGAATACTATTCTCGTTTTCTAACTGGTTCCCCTTCCATTTTACTTATCTTTTCACTTCATCTAAAGGGATGTTTTCAGAAGGTGAGGTCAGCTTTCCTCACCCCTATCTTCTTATACACACAAACAAAGATATAAAGATCCAAAATTTAAACACAACCTCCAGGGCCCTGAATGATATAATCCTGCAAGTGTTTCCAGACTTATCTTGCACCATCTTGGTGACTTAGCCAAGCTATATTTATTTCTGACCCTTTTGTTTCTTCTTGCCTTTGCATGATTCCCTTAGCTGATTGTCTGCTTTATTCTAGTTCTTCCTACAAACCTAATACCAACCATTTATTCCTAGGGCATGCTTCCCTGGACTTCTTAAGTCAGTGTGCTATATAGTATCATACTCTCCTTTGTAGAGATATTGAGCAAAGTGGTCACCTGGGATAGGTTTGTATTTCTGAACAAAAGATTCAGAAGGTACATGAGCCACTACACTCTTGGCATCTTTGAAGAGACTTGCTTGGGTTGAGTCTCTTAGTTAAACTCACTGTGTAAAAATGCTTCATCCCCATTGGTCACTCTCCTAATAAGCCAAGTATAAGGGATACATTGCATGGAGGGAAGGCAGGGAATAAATATTTTGGGGTCAGGGACCCAGTGGTTCTGTTCTTTGGTGCAAGATGTTTAGGGAACATTAAGAAAAGGGCCCTAGTCCTGTGGCAAGCTGAGTTCAGCCACAGTTCCTCTCAGTGAAGAAAGAGAGAGCCCTGCTTGCAGGCAGGGAAAAGCTTACATCATAACTCAACCATAGCCCTAAATGTGGTAGCAAATTTAAAATTATTCATGTGATTGGTTTGAGTAATGTTTATCTCCCCACTGAAAATAAGGAGCATGAAGGTAGGACTCTTGTCTGTTTCTGATCATCATTGTAGCATTTGCATCTATTACATAGAGCCTGGCGATAGTAATTTAATAAATATTTTTTGAATGAGTAAATGAAAGCACTCTTGAAATGATGGGCTGTGGTGAGAAGGTAATGATAGCATAATTGCTACTGGAAAAATAATTTAAAGCATGTGTACTATGTCAGGTATCAGGACCACTCTTCTTGTTTATAAATTCTGACCAATCTTTATCTTTCTCTGGTCAACATGGCTGTGATGTCACCACCACATGAAGATCCACTATTAGAGACATACAGTTTGCTTAGAAGATTAACATTCAGGATGTTGATCTAAAATATCATAAGATTTATTAGATTAATAATTTAATTTTCCCAATGAAATTTTTTTTAAAGAGGACACACCAACAATATTAAGCTCAAGTTTTTTGTGACTAGGCAAATCATGTATTTTTTTCATAAAAATACTTCCAGTAGGACTCCAGAATCAAGGTAGGTAACCTTAAAGATTGTTAAGGGAAATGTGGTGTCAAAAGGTGAAATCTTTTGAATCTTCCAAAGGATAATAGCTCGATGGGCTTGAATTTACAGCACAATATCTTTTTAGAACAGGCTGTTCAATGGAAAGTCTATGAGCACTGAGAGAAGCAGCCTGGGTTTATGAAGAAGTAGTACGCTAAGTTGACTATGCTTTATTTTTGTTTTTATTTGTGAAGATTAACTTAGTAGGTAGGTAAACACATACCTTGATCTTCCTCATGCAAAGCCATCTTTGTAGAAAAAAAACGGTAACAAAATATTTCTAAATGTTAACAAGACTGGTTTTCCAGAAACTGAATTTTCTTACTTCTCTTCCTGGAATCCATTCCAAGCAATTAAAACAACAATACAACCAAATGAGGAGAAATAACCAGAAATAATATTTTCCACAAAACCAGCAGAAAATACCCAAACTCCAAAATCAGAGTTAGGGAGAAAGCTAAAGAGGGAAGTCATAATAATGTGATAGGTAAATGAAGTACATAGTGGACTTAGATGGGGCAAGGGCCAGAAAATTTCATCAGATATGTACTCCCCCAAGGTGAGGACCTCAGTCTCAGAGGAACACACTATTGAAGAGGCCAGGACTAATGCAAGTGGTAGAGAGTAAATGGGTCAATCTTATTACGGGCTAGAAAAATTCTTTCTAAAAATCACTGTACCATTTTGTGTTCCTATGTGACAGGTATCCTGTGAGTTTATCCATGAAATAATTGAGGGAGAAAAGAACTAGATTTGGTCTGAGAGTCAGAAGACGTGACTACATAGATGAACCATATCATAAAGAAACATTTTATAATTGTATCAATAGAAAAAGAAGTCTTTAATTCATGAATGCTTAGAAAACTACTGTCCACCAGTCTCTCCAAAAGGATCTTCTTCTGATTCTTTAGGAAAATGCAACTCATTCAAACAGGAGTAACATAAAAGGAATACATATGCAGGCACTATAAAAAATAGGAAAATAAAGCAGCCATGAATTTCATATAAATAATGAAAAATATGTTGTCATGAAGAAGATTAAAAGCATAATATAAATTCAAAATGATAATTAATAGAGCAATTACAATTATATATAAAGGAAGATCACAAAGCAGAATTATAAGAACTCAGGGAAGAAGTGAGAAGACTAAAAGTCTGCTGGTAGGCAACGGGAGGATGTAACATAGCAACTGGCAGAACTGAAGGACAGGAACATAAATGAAGGAAAATAAAAGATAAAAATGAAAAAAACCCAAAGAAATTGTACAGAGATAAGAAAGATAAAGGATTAGAGAAACCAGAAAATATATCCAACGTATAATTCCAGAGAAGAGAGTCAAAGCAATGGAATAGAATAATTATTTTAAAATATAATTTAAGAAAATTTTTCTGAAATAAAGAAGCCTTAAATCTATTTAATGAAAAGGTATTCTTTTTACCAGTGAAAAGTCCCCCAGAAGGTCAACATAAAGACATATCTTAGAAAAACTTTTGGAAAGAATTCTTTGGGTAGTCAGGCAAAAAAGGTAAAATCAAGTTAAGGGAGAGAAAATGAGGCTGATATCAGACTTAACCCACAGAGACTTTTTAACCCCAGTGCATAGCAGAACACCATATATAAGCTATCAAGCTGAGCAAATAGGAGCCAAGGATTTTCTGTCTAGTCAAGCTCTCCTTCAAGTATAAAGACACAAGTAAATAGACAGCTTTAAAAGACAGAATTTGGGTAATATTGCTCAAATAAGTCTTTTCAGAGGAAAACTCTGGAGCAGGGGTCCCCAAACCCTGGGCTACAGGTCAGTACTGGTCTGTTTTCTGTTAGGAACCTGGCCACACAGCAGGAGGTGAATGGCAGGTGAGCGATCAAAGATTAATCTGCATTTGCATTTGCTCCCAGCACTAGCGGCACAGCCTAGCTCCACCTCAGATCACCAGGCATTAGATTCTCATAGGAACACCTGTCCCTGGCACTAAAATGGTTGAGGACTGCTGCTCTAGAGGACAACTGCAGACAGAATGACTTCAATACAAAAATGTCAGCAAAGAACTAGTAGCCAACACCCCCATGTTTATTGCAGCATTATTTACAATAGCCAAGGTATGGAAACAACCTGTGTCTATCCATGGAAGAATGGATAAAAAAATGTGGTATATATACAATGTAATATTATTCAGCTATAAAAAGAACGAAATCTTGTCATTTGTGACAACATGGGTTTACCTTCAGGGCTAAGTGAAATAATCAGATAAAGACAAATACTACATGATCTCACATATGGCACTAAAAATAAAATAAAACAAACAAAATATCCATTCCCCTCCCCCCAATCTCATACATATAAACTGATTGGTTGTTGCTAGAGCCAGAGAGTGGGGATGGGTGAAATGAGTGAAGGGGGTCAAAAGGTATAAACTTCCAGTTATTAAATAAATAAGTCCTGGGGGTATAATGTGCAGTATGGTGACTATAGTTAATAATACTGTAGTGCATTGTTGAAAGTTGTAAATAAAGTAGATCTTAAAAGTTCTCATTGCAAGAAAAATAATTTTTTAAATTATTTATGGTGATGGACATTAACTAGACTTATGGTAGTGATTATTTTGCAATATATACAAATATTGAATCACTATGTTGTACACCTGAAACTAATACGTTATATGAGGTATAACTGTATACTTCAACAACGACAACAAAAAGAACCAGCAGCCAAAATCTATTTCAGTACATTTTAGAAGAGGTTTATCATTTTCTTTATGGATTAAAAAAAATGCTTTTAAGATGCAACCTTGCATGAAACTCCTATCAGCTATATTTATATATATAATGTAGCTATACTTTAAGAATTATTTTCTATTGCTAATTTGTTAATTTTTTTTATTAAATCATTAATGGCTGTTGAGTATTATGAAATGTTTTTCATGTATATATTGAGAGAGTCATATTTATTTTCTCCTTTAATCTCCTAATGGTGTGAATTATGTAGTATAGAGCAGAAAGAAATGAGGACTTTTAGGACTTTACAGAATGGACTCCATCGGGAGGCATGACAGTAACATCAATTGGCAGACACTCAAGTCACATGATGAGAATGCCCTCAGGGTGTGACAAGACTGCCCCAAACCACAGAAATGTCACAGCCAAAGGGTGGGGAAAGGGCCACACAGATACCATGACTACTAAGTGAAGAGCTCTGCTCATTGAGGGCTGAATAAGTTGAGCATCTCAGACAGATGACATTCAAACTTGACCAAAACACATTGTGTGAGTATTGGCACAGCTAGAGACCTCAGCTTTCTGCCCATCATGGCTTGGGACCTATGCGAGGATATCTGAACCATCAGTTCTGGAGTTTGCTTTAGAAATGCAGACTTTCACTCTTTTTTCTTTCTTTTGTACTGTGTAAGCCTCTGTACCTTCCCTGCTCATTGTGGATACCTGATTGGTTTATACTTGATTGGTTTATCTGAGATACCTGTGTGGATACCTGATTGGTTTATCTGAGAAAGTTTAACTCAATAAAACTGGCACTGTGGAAAGACATGTGTCCAAGGGTGATGTTACTTTGGTAGCTGCCTTCTTTATTCGCAACATATGTGAATGTCTTCTGTGATGTTAAGCCTTTCATTACCAAATAAATCCCATCTGGTTGTGTTATTTTACATTACTCATGATTGTTTAATTTTGTTGAAATATTTTTAGAGAATTTTTGCATCAGGTTCATGAAAGAAATTGCATTAAAACTTTCCTTTCTCACACTGCCCTTTAGTTTAAAAATATACTAAATCCTAAATCCTAAAATGAATCGGGCATCTTCTGTTTTGTTCAGATCTCCAGAAGAATTTTTATATGACAGAGATTACATTTTCCTTGCAGGTTTCATAAACTATTTGAGTATAGTCTTTTTTTTTTTTTCTGAGTAAATTTTAAATGGGTGTGTCAATTTCTTAAATTGTTATGGATATAGTCAGTGTTTCTGTTTCTACTGAGCTTTGAAGAATTTATTTTTCTAAGATATTATCTACTTAAGTTTTCAATGTATTGGCATGAAGTCTATTTTTGTTATAGTCATAGGATAGATTTAATATCTACTGTATAGTTACCCATGTTTCTTTCTTCATTCCAAAGAGTGTTTACATTATGCTTTCTTTTCTTCTCCTTGGTGAGCTTATTCACAGGTTCATCAATATTAACAGTATTTTCAAAGAATAGCAACAATACGAAATGTTCACAGTGATTATCTGTGGGTGGTTTCTATTATCTTCTTTATATTCTTAAGCATTTTATAAAATTTCCCCCCAAATGTATATTAACTTTATGAACCTTCCCAATAATAACTAAAATGATATCATTTTAAACAAAATAAAGACATATAGACTGGATAAGAGATTCATAACTGGTTGAATGACTTCCTCTACATATAAATAATTTCATGAAAAACTGTAGAATGGTCTCTACTGGTATGAATAAGCCTTTCTTTTGGCCTTATTCTGAATTTTTTTTTATCATTAACTTTGATGATGACATATTAGAGCCTTACGAGATTTACAATATAATATTCGAGAAAATATCTAAAATGTTGGATTTCAGATTTAGTATTTCCCAATTTTGACAGCAGAGACATTCTTTTTGGTAGTCCAAACGACACTTTTAGGTGAGTAAATTAGAAACAAGGTGTCACTTCCTCATTGTCTTGAAAGTTATAGTGATAAATAGATAACATTAACTGGTATTCCCCAGAGTTAAATAGGACATAACCTGCATAAGAGTAAGGGGTGGTCCTAGGCTAGAAAGATGTATTCATGTCTATAAGATGACATTTAATAAAAATAAATATAATATTCTACTATCTAAGTGCACAGTACAGAGTGGTAGAAACATGTCAACATAATTTCACGTTAAAAAAGGGCTCAGAAATTTTATCTGAGTATGAGACAGGTTGGCATTACTGCCAGACAAGCTAGTACATTGATAGCAATAGTTTTTCTATCCAAAGATTTTCGATGTACACTGTGATGTCCAAGTTTAAATGTAATATTGCTCACACAATTACACCATAAGGCAAGAGGGATGTTGCTTTACTTGGAGCAAGATAAAATTTGTCAGTTGAGATGCTGATAGTGTTTGAAGTCCTGTTCTTAGAGAATCACTGAAGGAACTAGGTTTTTTGAAGATGGAACGATGAAGACTTAGGGGCAAATCAAAGTTTTCATTATACATTTGAAGGACTGCCATGTGGAAGAGCAGTTAGATTTATTTCACAAAGCTCTACATCTGAGTTAAAGGGAGGTGGATTCGTAATTGCAACACAGAGGAATCGTCAAGAATGGAAACTGGTACTGGGGTGAAAATCCAGACAACGCTTGCAGAGGTCATTTGGTAATATGTGCAAAAATTCTTAACATTTTGCCTAGCTTGTCCACTTCCAGGAATTTCTACTGAATAAATATTTGGATGGTTCTTGAAGCATTTGTAACAGTAAAAGATTTGAATAGGTTACTAAGTAAATAAGATGAAAAGAAAAAGAAATGTGAAAAACAGACCAGAATGAGAACAAAGACTGGGGAAAGAGAATGAACTCAGTGGAACAGAAACTACTATTATAAGTACAGGGGTGGAAAAGAGAGTGAGATATTATTAGAAAACTGCCAGTCAAAATAAGGTTGAATGCAGGCAACTAAGGCAATGGCCCAATTTTTTTGTTAATTAGATGAGAGAATTGTGATTGCTAAAATAAAACTTAGATTGAGGATCTCTAGTGAAGTGAGGTCAACAAAAATAGCTAATGGGTGGGAAATTAGTCATTTGGAAGTGAAGGAATCTATTGCTAATGGGTGTCAAATTGTTTATGATGTAGAGAAAGGAAATGGATTGTTGTACAGATTATTACATACTATAACATGCATTAACAGAGGGCTTCGGTGTGTCGCTTGCTTTAGAACTGTGCACTCCAGGTTAGACAAGTCCAGACAAAGTCTCTGAAAATAATTATTCAAAATTAGTATATTTAAATTATTTTAAGATACTAATTATTCAAAATTAGTATACTTAAATTATTTTAAGATTTATTTGTACTTTTTTTGAATTGTACATAATACTTGGAAACATTAACCAGAAAAAAGTTTTGTATTTATTGAAAAAGACATTTATGACATTATTCATAATATTGAAAAACTAAAATATTCAAATGCCAAACAATTGAGAAATGAGTAGAATAATCATGGTGTATTAGTATATTTTGATAGTTATACTCATTTTCATTAAAATCATACTATTTATTAAAATGAATAGCACATATATGCATGCAATGAATACAAAATGATTTTTACCCTATCACTTTAGAGAAACTGTTGGCAAATTCAATAGTTATTTCCTAATTGCTAGATTCACTGACAGACTTCATTCCTTGTCTAACTCAACCACTCTTTGGTAGTTGACCTTGTTGAACTTTCCTTATTTCTTGAAATCCTCTTCTCCCTTTGCTTCCATGTGGTTTTGATTCCCTTTCTGTCTTTCTGTCTTTCTGACTCTTTATTATTGCTTTCTTTTTGTTTCCTGTCTGTGCTTTAAAGTCTGTGTAGCCCAGAGAACTGGCCTGTGCTGCTTCATCTTCTAACTTACATGTGCCCCGAAATGATCTCATTCACTCACACTTTTCTCTACCTTTGATGTGATAATTCCCAAATAACCTATCTCCATTTCTGTCATCATCTCAAAGTCCAGAATCAGAAATTCAGCTGCCTTCACATCTCCATCTTCCTCACCTGAGAATTTCTGACCAACCTGACACCTTTAAGATATGGTACAAAGAAAGATATATTTACTTTTCTCCATTTTTATTGCTTTTACCCTAGTCTGAACCACAATCATCTCTTGTATAGATTATTGTAATAACTTCCTAAATAGTATTTGAATAAGTGAACACTTGCCTAAGGGACATCTTCAACAGGCACATTAAATTCAAATGTCTAGAACTAAATCACCATCTCCATTCAAACTTATGCTTTTCCCCATAATATCTATCAAAATTGGAGGTACTGATGTATGTACAATTTTGAAACCATAAATTGTTTATCATTTCTATTCTTTTTTTTCTGATGGCTCAGCCATCCAACCTCCAAGTCCAGTTAATTCTATATTTTAAACATGTCTTCTCTTTTTAAAAAATTCTTACCATCTGTGTTCCTCCACTCTTTCAGTACAGTGAGAGCTCCTTGAGGACAGGAGTCAGTCTTTTCTTTCAAGTTTGTATTCCCAGTCTTTATCAGAGCACCTGATGTACAGCTAGTGCTCATTGAATTAAAAATTGTATCATGTACAAAATGTCAAAAAATGTATAATTTAATAATTGCAAATGTGTAAAATGTATGTATTTATAGATATTGGAGTTTTCAAGTGATGAAAATTGGTGTTTTATTATAAAGTGAATAATAAATATTTTAGATAAAAAAGAAGCAGCAAATATGTAATCCATAGGCAAAGAGGAACCCGGAACCAATCATTTAAAATAGTTTAAAATAAACTAACATAGTTTAAATAGTCTAAATCATTTAAAATAGTAAAATAGTCTAATAGTTTAAAATGGTTTAACAAATATGGATATTGATGGCCTTTCATTCCATCTCTACGTAAAAGAAATATCCAGGAGCCACTGCATTTTATACAGTGATCTCATTTAGCTGATAATGCATTGGATTGATTATTTTACACATTTTTCATACACAATTTCAAAAATGGTATATGGTTTTAAAAATATATCCGGTATAGGTGGTAGAGTCTTTAGTAGGCAGAATAATGGTTCTGCAAAATGCCCATGTCTTAATTCATGGGACCTATGAATATGTTATCTTACATGGCAAAGAGAACTTTGCGATTGTGATTAAGTTAATGATTGTGAGATGGGGAGATTACCTTGGATTATTTGGGTGGGCCCAATGTAATTACAAGGGCCATTGTAAGTGATGGGAGAAGTGGGAGAGTCAGACAAAGGGACTTGACCACAGAAGCAGAGACAGAGTGAGTGATTGCTGGCTTTGAAGATGAAAGAAGTAGCCAGGAGTCGAGGAACACAGACAGCCTCTAGAAGATGGAAGAGGCAGGAAAATGGATTCTTTCCTATAATCTCCAGAAGAAATACAGCTCTGCTAAATATATGATTTTAGACTCCGGAACTGTAAAATAATAAATTTGTGTTATTTTAAGCCATGAGGTTTATGGTAACTTGTTACAGCAACAATAGGAAACATACAATGGAATAAGATTTTATTTTGCCAAAAGCCTGACTAAATGAAATTGTGATCTCTAATAGTAACTTCTGCAATTCTCCTTAAATCTCTTTTTTTTTTGTTTCATTTCATGTTGCTACCACCACGTTTTCAGGCTTCATAAAAATAATAGCATTTTATAAGGCATTATATAATGTCCCCTTTCCAAGTACTGTTCTATGCCTTTTATGTTACATTAATTCATTTCATCCTTTCAACAACCCTATGTGATATGTATTGTTATTATCTTCATATTACAGAGGAGGAAACAGAGGCAGAGAGAGGTTAAATAAAGCACTCCAAGTTGAATAATCAGTAAAATACAGGGTTTGAACACAGCTGCTTGGCTTCAAAGCTGTACTAGCTCTTCCTAGAACTAACTTCATGGCATTCAAATTGCATGGCTGTCAATGAAGGTGCTGCCCTCACCAATTTATTATTTATATTGACTCACCCTGCTGATAATTGCTGGGAGAAAGAATTTTGTTTACTGTAATTCCACTCTCAAGTGTCATATCCGTGAATATGTTATGTTTCATGGCAAAAAAAAAAAAAAAGATTTTGAAGATGCCATAGGTTATGAATCAGTGATCTTAAAATAGGTAGATTATCCTTGTTTTTATCTGGGTGGATCTAATGTAATCACATGAGCCCTTAAAAGAAGAGCTTTATGTTATGCATATTTTACCACAATAAAATAAAATTTAAAAAATAAAAATAAAGAGATCTCTCCTGGATGAGGATAGAAGTCAGAGAGATGCAAGTCTTGGTAAAGATGTGATATGTCATTTGGAGGCTGGCAGATGACAGGACCTCAGTTATACAGCTACAAGGAAATGAATTCTGCCATTTACTTGAACACATTTGGAAGCAGAGTCTACCCTAGAGCCTGCAGGTAAGAGCCTAGCCAGCTGTAATCTTTGTTTTGGCCTTGGGAGGCTTTACATGCGCTCAACTGAGCCAGGCTATGTGGGACTTCTGACCCAGTGAAATATCCATCTTTCAAATCATTCTGATTGCTCTCCTGCAAGACTCTGACCTGAGCTGGCTGCCGAAATAACGATTATGTAGACTTGTTTCTTCTTTTTTCCCTCCCTCTGCCTTGGGCCTTCTTTGCCCTCTCCTGCCTGTGACCAACTGCCCACCATCCATTCATCCACCCATCCATCTATCCATACACAAATGGTGTTTGCTAGGCACTAAATTTTTATGGGGGATGCAGGACTGAATTATTGAGAAATTAATAGACAGTGGGAAAATGCTAAGAGAAATCACTCTCAGTAGGCTTCCATAGAAATGATAGCTACGCTTCAGAGATATTTTAAATAGAGAAAACTTTCTTCTCCTCTACCCTTCCTTTCCTAAACCTCAGGTTGGAATTCTTATTCCTAATAACCTCCATATTCTTTGTTCAAATCTCTTTGTGCTTCTTCTTCCTTCACCTTGTGTTATAGTTATTTAACTATCTACTGTCCCACTACTCTCTCAGAGTAGGAACTATTTTAAAAATTTTTGCATTCCTCTCTACTCTCAGCTTCAACCTTTGTACAAGATAGTCCTCATGTTTTTTGCTACTTGAATTAGTCGCTCAGGAAAAGCTCTTTTACAATAAATCCTATTACAAGCTTTACTCTGTAATATTTAGTTTCTAATAGAGGATCTACCTATTCCAGGCAATATCCACTCACAATAATAACTCTTTAAAAACTATATATTTCTCAAATTATTCTAAGGTTATAACCAGAAAGGTTTTTCTAATGAACTGTTATAAGAACGAAGAAAAGTCATCAATTTTAAGTTTTTAAGGAAAAAACTACCTAATTTTAACAATATTATGATTTAATGGCTCTTTATCTCTTTTGGAGATAAGGACTTTTCTACCAAGCAAAATGAATACAAACTCTCCCCTCCTCAAATTTTTATGTAATATCAGGAGTTTATTGAACCCTTGGAGTCCATTCTTACTTACCCTAAATTTCCACAGCCCTGGCCTAAGAGCACTTGAATTAGGTAGATAAGTATGCTTTGCCTTTCTGCATTTGAGTTCACCTCAATCTAGTCCCCATCCTCCATCCAACCAAAGGGTCTTCTCAAGGTAGGATTACTTCAGAAGTCAGTCAAGTTGCTCCTCAGTTCTGCTTCCAGGCTGCCCCAGCCCTATGAGGAAACTCCCAAGAATGCTCCAGGCCTGGAAACCATCTGAGGGTCTATGTTAAGGAGTCCTACCTCGGTAAGCTTTTCTATAGTGGCCTTTTCTGGAAAGTAAGCTTTTTCCAACTGCCCTGCTACCAGTGGCATTCTTATAGCTTGCTGAACTAAAGCAACATCTCTGTTTCTAGTCATCGAAGGTGGCAAAAAAACAGTTGGTTTCAGGGAGCACTATGAGGAAATATGGCTTTTGAAAGTTGCTAAGTAAACAAATGAGGCCAGAGGGCACATTTTTGGTTATACCATTACCCCTAAAACAGAAGGCTACTTTAAAAAGTACATCCTGGTTATATGAGACTATTGCCTATTATCTAAATAGGTAATTATATTTACAACTCAGAATGGTGTGCTTAAGTCTTACATTGACATCCGTAAATTGGTACATTAAATTTTTAGTGTGCAAAGGGAAGCGTGAAACTCATTCGTCTCAATGAATAGCATTAAACACTGCCCTGAACAACCCAAAGGGAGTTTTCCAGGGTCTCTCTAGCAGTGAGTGTAGCTGGCAACCTGCACTCCCAGGTGCTCTTTGCAGAGTTGGGCAATGAAATTGCCTTTTGTCCAGAACTGACCTAGATGGGTACAATAAAAAGAGCACGAACTTTCAGCAACAGACAAATCCCAGCTCCACCACTGACTAGCTATGTGACCTTGGGCAAGTGACTTAATTTTTCTGAGCCTGTTTTATTTGTAAATGATGATAATCCCTACCTCATGGGGTGGTTCTGAGGATTAAAATGAAAAAATAAATGTAAAACACTTAGCAAAGTAAAAAAAAAAAAAGAATGAAAGAAAAGAAAGAGAGAATGTGAGGTAGGCAGGAGTGTCTCAAGTAAGGTGCAAACTCTACCGTTGGTGGGGGAGGGGGCCGGCCTGGTTGGCACCTGCTGTGTGACTGGTCGTAGCAGAAATTACTATGCATTGCCAACTTCTGAGTTCATTTGCACCCAGATTCAGCTCCTAGAGGTGCAAAACCATTGTAATTTAAAAATAAATGTTAGTAAGAGAAAAGTTTTGCTGACTTTCATAAATGAGGAAGAGAATCATAGATAAAGATTAATGTTCAAGACAGAGCTTTAGCTCAAAGATAGTGAATGGAAATATTATTCTACGAACTGCCTGGCTAATGGTAAGTCAGGTACAAAATACAGAGCAGTAGCAGAGCAGAGCTCCTGAAGGGGACAGCGCCAGGGCCGATGAGCAGATCAAGGGAAACAGTGATCCACATCCAGCACAATGTCTCGCGCTTAACGAGTGACTGATAAACACTGGGTGAGAACCTGGTCAAAATCTCAGGCCAATCCTTGTGTTCCTAGTGAAAAGCTGGTTGTCCTTATTGAAAGCTATATACTTTATAGAACTTACTCCTCAAAATAACTCCATAAGGTAAGTCTTTCTGAAAACGAGGAAATGGAAGTTAAAAGTAATACAGTGATTTACTTAATGCCACCTAGTGAATAAGTGGAGGAACAGGCATTCACACAGGGCAGCCCTCACTCTCACTGTGCCTCTCTGTGCCCACATGGACATGCAGAGAGATACTGGCCAGCTCTGAAATCTCTAAGCACTGGGACATCACAACAGGATGTTGCCTGCTCAGGGCAAAACTCAAATCTAGTAGAAAGCAGTATATTAAAATGCCCACCCCCCCCCCCAAAAAAAAACCCCAAACAAGGGGACTGCTTTCTAATAGAGCTTTCTGTGGTGATGGGAATGTTTTATATTTGTCATCCAATAAGGTAAACACTAGCCATACATGGCTACTGAGCACTAAAATGTGGCTACTGTGACTGAGGAGCTGAATTTTTATTTTTATTTAACTTTAGTTAATATAAATTTAAATAGCCACATGAGGCTAGGGGCTACCATATTGGACAACACAGAATTAGACTACTTGATTTAAAAGGAACCCACAGGGCTATCCACTCTCATTTCACTAAACAAGGAAATTTCCTTTGCTCTATCCTTGACATGTTCATCCAGCCTTCCATTTCACATTTTTAATAACAAGAAGCTCTCACCTTATGTGGCATCTGATGCCTTTGATAGGACATCTTTCTGATCTAATAGCTCCATTCTTGGGTGTATGATATGGGGATGCAGTTAGGTTTTGGTGAAATAATAAACCCACTTATTATTCCTGGGGGTTATCTCTGGACTTGCCCTTTCTGCTCTTCTCATGCCTATGAACTTTTAGGTCTCCAAGGGTGGCCCTAGCTGCATCACCATTCTCTGAGTTCAGTGTTGTTGCCTCCATCCATAGAATCCAGGTGATCCCATCCTGCTGGCCTGCTGGTGAACCCACGATGCTGTGTGAATGTGAGGATGCTTTCTCTCCCCAATAGTACTCAGTTGTCTGTCCAAATTTTTCCTCTAGGGCCCAGGCAGTCCTACTGTATCTGGGGTTTGCAGTCTGGAGTCTGATGCCTCCTATGTCCTCTGAGGTGTCTGTCTCTGCCCTTTCTCATCTTCATGCCATTGCTTGTCCTTACAAATCTACCCAGACTGTTGAATTGCTTAGGCTTGGTCACCAGGCTGGACCATATCTTCCATCTTTGGGAAACTTGATTATTTTAGGAAAAAAAAATATTACATATAATCTTGTCAATGAGAGTCTCAATCCTGTCCTCCATTTACTTAATCTCACTAGCTGGGTGACTTGGCAACCCCATCTGTTCTGTTCCATTCCCCAAACTGGTCTTTAGCCCTTTCCCACTTTTATCTAGTCACCTCTTCTGAAGTTCAGTCTGGATTAAACAGGTGCTAAATAGATCTTGGTTGAATGAAAGACTTGTTGAGGATGGCAGTTCTATTAAACCATTGAACAGCATTTTTCATTCTGCACTCATGATCTAGATGATGCAAAAAGACTACATATTATGATAATTGAGTAGCTTCTTTACTGATTGAAGCTAAGAAATACATTGTTACATTCTATTCATTCATTAATCTAATAAAACCTTTGAAAACATGAAATTAAGTTGGCATGCTTTAATTTTAGTGAATTCTTTCATTTCTTGGTCATTTATAAATCCCTATTAAGTAAATAATTAACATTTTATTCTTATGAATGGCAATATTTTATAAAATATTGAACTAAGAGAAAGTGAAGTCCATGGAACATATTAAGACTGTATCCATTATTTTAAATTAATTTCATCTAGGTTTAAACAAAGGAGGGAGGCATTTAATAAGGGCTTGCTAGAACACAGAATGAGATACATTTACATGAGGAAAAATCTAAAATAAGCTGAGAAGCAGGATATTAAAGGCTACATTGATTTCCAAGTTTATAACTGAATATGGTGTTTTTTTCCTGATAGATTTAAAAAGTCCAACTATTCTGTATGATTATTTATCATAGAAATTTAGTTTAAACTCTACTAACATTACCTAATAGCACTATTTATGCATTGGATATAGGTAGCCCTCTCTAAGCTGACACACATGAGTATTCTGTCCTGGATATTATAGGACTCAATTCAGTTATACTTTTATAAGGTAATTAAGAAACATTCTAAAGGTAGACCTTTAGGGAAACATAGCTTTTCCTTCATATTTGGAGTAATAATTTAAGAAATAGTAAAATTGGCGAACTTCCCCAATATTTAGTTAACAATCTGGGTCATATGGTGCTCATGCACCAAGCATAATTCTGGCTCACAATATGCCTGAGAGATAACTATCTCATCTCCCAAAAGGACAAAATATAAAATTACATTGATTTACAGGAATTGTTTTTGGGGATTCCTAATTTTATTCCTTATCATTTCAGTGAAATTGCTTCATTCAGAAGCAATCATCCTCTAGTTAATCCGAGCAAAAGACAGTAAATGGGAAGACAGCATTTATTTGGCTATAACCTTGTAGTATTTTAACAATGTAACTACAATCAGGTTGGCATTCTCAAGGGGTCAATGTTATTGTTTCTCACTGAAACAAACAAATAAAGAAGCAAAAGTAGCCTTGAGCAATGGTTCTTTCATAGGCTGAGATGATTTTCCAGTTTCATGAAATAATATTGTTCTACTACACTTTAACATTTTATATAACTGACTTTGCAAATGAATCTCATATATAACTTGCTTTCTAACATGGCCACTCTCTAAACTAAACTTAGGTTCACATAAGCATAGATATAAAATCTGTTTTTTATCCATAGTTAATAATTTTTAAAAATTGTTATTAAAATAAATTCTCATCAGGAAACATTCCTTCAGGAAAATATCAAACAAATATTTACAAAGCAGAGGCAGCATGATATGGTGGAAAGTGAACAGATTTGGAATTGGACTGATCAAGGTTTAAATCTCTGGTCTGTCACTTAATAGCAGTATAAATTAATTACTTCCATTTTATATAAAAAGAGGGTATGAGCAGCATCTTAGCAACTTTCAGAAATAAGGACAATATATGTTAAGGCATAGAATTTTCTCAATAAATTATAGTTCTATTTCTCCCTTTCCTTCTCATTCTTCTTCATTTTCTTCTTATTGCCATCATTCATTATCACAGGAAAGTGCATCCAGCAGGTGATGGAATGCGATGTCCAGAATGGTGCTGTGGAAAGAGTGCTCGACTGGAAATCAAGGGGCCTGTGTGTTCTTAGAAAAGTGAATCTCTTTCTCTGGGTCACAGTTGCGGGAGAAGGCATGGAGATGATGTAAGAACTGACTGTTAGAGCCAAGAAATGAATTTACAGCGTGACTCAATCAGAAACTCTGGGCGCCCATGTTCAGTCTTTGTCATTCCCACAAAAGAGAGGGCACCAGGACTGCAGCCTGGGAGAGCTTCACATTGGACTTACTGACGTTGGTGGGATTGTTACTGAACATTTTTTCCACTTTATCAGGGTTTTCTGATTTGTCTGATTTATCAAGAGTGGGCTTTTCAAGAGTTGATACAGACTACCCAGGCCCCCATCATTAAACTCTTTCTTTGACAGCTTAGATCTGCTTAATGGAGATGGCATAAGCAACAGTTTTCAAATTGGGCTTTGGGGACCTCCCTTCAGGAAAACTTAGATGCAGGGCAGGGAATGGGGAGAAGAGGATATTTGCATTTGAATACTCCTATTCTTGCTTCAATATGAATAGTTTGTTTTAAATTGTATATGAACAAGAAATTCTATGATTAAAAAGGGAGTTGGAGTGTTGGGAGTAGGGGGTGAAGGGTTGTAGAAGTACAAATGAGTAGTTGATAGATGGCCACGGAGAAGGGGAACACGGCATAGGGAATGTAGTTAGCATTAATGTAATGGCTAGATGGAAAACCATAGGAGAGAAGGAGTGATTAGGGGATAAAATACATAAATGTCTAACCAATGTACTATATACTTGAAACTAATAATAAAATAAAAATTTTAAAAAGTATAAAAAATACTGGGCTAACTGACCTTTGAATTCTTTCTAATACCTTCTTATATCGACTACGTGTTCACTGGGAGTTCACAGGAAAGAAAGGTGTAACAAGATGCACTCTCTAGAAACTACAGTAGACTAAGCCATGACCAAACTAGACCTAGCACCTAGAGTGGGAAAAGCAGGGGGTGGGTAGGAGGCAGGATTTTTAAGTATATATAACACCCAGATAAATGAATGCCTTGTGCTCCATGACTGAGGAATGCTCACAGACAGCGTAAGAGGAAGACTTCCTGCAGCCCTTGCTTCTGCATGACTCCACAACTGAGAAACCACGGGAATACCAGATAATCTTCCCAGGCCTTAGTTTCCTTACCTACAAACTTATGATTTGGGGATGGTCTCTCATTCCAACTTATATTATAAAATATCTACCTAGAAAGTAAGGGAAAAGAAAGAGAAGAGGAAAAAAGGAAAAGGGGAAAGTACTGCTTAGTCCAATTCTTTTTTGCTCAATAGGGTGCAGGGCCTGGGAGGTGGAAGTAGGGGGGAATATTATAGGTTTTGAATATCTGATTTATAAGTTTGATTTCAGTAAGATCAGTGAAGAGTAAAATTAAGGTCTTGCTTAGCATGTGTCCAGTCTTCTGGCGAGTTCCATAATACCGATCTGGGAGATTTGGTGGTGTTGATGATGGGTGGGGCAGAGGAGACAAAGAGAAGGCAGGCAGGACAGTAAAACCTCTCTGTAAGCAAGCACAGTTCAAAAATTGCTATTAGGTACAGCTACAGGAATTCGTTATTTAGATTTACCAACAAAATCTAAGAAATCACAATTGGCATTGGGTTTTTTTTTTTTTTAAAGCAGCATGGAAGTCAAAAACATGAATTTTTAAAGAAGCATGAAAGCTCATCTGAGACATTTTTGATTGATTGTTTAGTTCATGAGATCATCTGGCATGAAATAAAATGTTTCTTTTTCTGTGCAGTGATTGCGTAAGTCAAATATGGCAAAGTGACCTACACAACAATTTTCGGCCTATAGATCTGATTTTTCATAAGGCTCATCACACACACCTCACAGAGAGTTCCTGTTTCTGGTGAGTTAGTTTCACCTTCTTTGTGAAAGCTTTTGAGAGAAGGCAGCAAGCAGGAAAATCAGCTATTTTAGGCGTTTTTGACTAAAAGTGTCTGCTCAGCGTGCCATGGAATACTTCCAAGAGGTGGGAGAACAGGAAACTATCTAAAGTCAACGAGAAGGCTGGAGGAGTGTTATGGGAGAAAGATTTTTACATGGGAGTCATTTTCAGAAAGCTCAGCATTCATTTGCAAACAAATGACAGTTACTTTCACTGACACCCCCTGAGTTATGGAAAAGCCTGTTAAACCTCTACTAGTTATTAAGAAGAGAAGAAATAAAGTCCCTTTCTTTAAGGGATTTTAAAGGAAAAGTCCTGTAGGAGGGTCTCTCTGTACCTATATACTGCTGGAGGGGCCGCCAGTCAGACTGACGCCCATAGCACAACTTGGGCTAGCAGGTGGCCTTCTAATTGTGGGCTGCATGCCCTGGGTGATCTAACAGGAGTTTCACTGTACCCACAGGAGGATCTTTATCTTTACTCACTTGTACTTTTATCACTAAAAATGGCATATCACTTGTTCGAGTTTTCATAATTAAGAATCATAATTTGATTAAATTGTAGTTCATTTTTCCCATGAATTCCGATGGGTTTTGTTTTTGTCATTTTGGTGGAAATAGGGAGGCAGGTGAGATAGGGAGTATTTAGACTACCAGAAGGAGATGGCTGCCTGAGAAAGTCAGCTATCCATGGTCCTGTGGAGAAGAGAGGTCCTGAGAGAGAAGTGGCTTCAATGTTCCTTTGCTTTGTTTGAATTTCTAAAGCTTTATAAATATAATGTACATGGCTTCGCAGAGTGGAGGAGACTAATCATAGACTTTGGGCAAAAGTGAAGAGGAGCGATGGACAAGGGCCTATTTTTATTTGCTAGCAATGGCGGAAGAACTCCCACATATGAAAGTTGCCATGGTGGAAACACTACTCGGAGAACCT
>CM053504.1:49357244-49576896 GCA_028627145.1 Eidolon dupreanum | reverse complement strand
CCCATGATTCAGCTCCATATTGATAAACACAAGAATCTACCAAGAGAGGCTACTACTTTTGAACCTGAAATTGAAATGATGGAAAACCTAATCTAATTGCCAAATCAAAGCCAGCTTAGTAATACAACATGTATTTTTTTAGCAGCTCCTTTAAAACCTCAAACACAAATCCAATGAGTTTTACCATTCACAAAGCACTGTTGGTATAAAGTCACGCAAAGCCATGATCTCAAATGGACCAGAGATTATAAATGGATCTTTCTCCACAGAATGGCAAATGATTACTTTGAGTTACTGTGTTTAATTTTCAACCAAGCAAACTGCTATCTAAGGAGAATGGGGAAAGGAGAAATAAAGTCCACTAGCCACTGAGAGACCCACGGCTAGTTTTTCTCTTTTATTCTATGCTAAACAATGTTATACCTTCCATTAATAGATTGGAACTCTGTGTGATCAGAAAGCATGTATTATGAAACCTTTGATTGTGGCTAACCAAACACTTTTGGTGTTGCTGAAAAAGTCTTTAGAATAATATGTTGTAGACCAAGAATAATAAAGTTTCTTTAAGAACTTCCAAGAAGAATTTCCTATTTCTTTTTTATTTCCCTTTCTTTTTGATCTTCCTTTTACTACTATTGAATCTTTCTGGATCCCTGCTTTCTCATAGTGTTTTGTCAATTGTCTCCTCCACCACCCTCCATAGTTGAAAGTGGGCAAGAGTGAGAATTACTGAGAACCAGGGAGAGAATTACAAGGATTCTGCTGCTTATCATTGAATTAACATTCAGAGTTAGCATCAGGCAGGAGTAACCTCAGTTTTTCTATCAACGAAGAGGGATATCTCTACTAAGATCAGTGAAAATTAGGGAAAAGACTGTGCAAGCCAAATAGGAAATACATTCAAGAATCGTGACACTCCTTCCTGGATTATTAAGGCAATTTAAATTAAAAATAAAGAAAAGCATCAATTAATGTGGTTGATTTGGTTTTAGAAAAGGCAACAAGGAAACATTGCAGTTACCAAAGTCACTAGCAGAATTTCTCAGCATTGTCATACATTTCACATAAAGTAGTTTAACCAATTCAGTATAATTTAAATTGTTCTACAACAAGAGGAAAGAAAACCTTAGCCAGGGGAGAAAAATCCCACTGGGCAAAGACTGAAATAATCTTGAAGAAAATCTTGACAAGTAGTTGTACCTGCATTGAAAACAAAATCCTGTTTTTATGCTTATTATGAATGATTTTTTAGTAATCTTTTGTGGAGTCTTACTTAACCGATAGACCCCCCCCCAAAAAAAAAGAAAAGGAAAAAAAAAAAGAAAAAAAACCCCAATCATCCAAATATGTTAATTTTTGCAAAGAAACAGCAAACATTCAGGATTCTTGTCATGGAAAACGATCACATTTCAGTCACATAATGTCCTCTAATAGCACCTAGCACCTTAGATCATCTGTGTCAATTAAAGATTTTATGAAGTCCCTGTGGGGATATAGATTTGTAGGTATCCGATGTCGAACCTGTTTTCTTATCATCTGTACACAAATGAGTTAGCTATTTCAGTCTTTCTAGCCATAGTTTAGAGAATAAAATAACAAAACTACCCTCCCTCTCCCCCCAAAACCCACCCAAACCAACAATAAACTATCACCAAATACAAAGTAATAAAAGAGTTGTACCCAAACCTGGTCAGTCCGTCCATTTCTTGAAACTTGCACACAAACTGAAGAAACCCACTCAGCCTTAAAAAGGTCGATCATTTTGCTTTCCTAAAATTTCATCTCTGTGAGTGCTTTCTTTCTCGGGTCTGTCTTGCTCTCTCGCTCTCTCTCTCTCTCTGTGTCTCTCTCTACTTCTACCGGAGAGCGTTTTGTTTCCCTTTTCCTGTTTCTGCTGCTGAATGAATGCAAAATAAATAATTCGAAGGGGTTTTGTTTTCTAGGTGAACAGTTGGAAATCTAAAATCTTGCTCTTCTGAATGCTTTTATATGCCAGGCATTCAACATATAACGTTTACATAAAGAGGCACATACAGAACCAAGAATCTTGCTTTTTAAAGCAAAAACAAAACCACAACAAAAACTCCTTTTACTCCTTTCATCTCATTCTTATTTTATTTACTTAACTATTAGCGCTTACCCTGAGATGTGCCATAAATGTTCTATTCCAAATGTATAAAAGCCAACCACATCTCCACTGAGAATTAAACAGTTTTAATGTCTTCAAATCCATGTCCCTGCTCCAAACCCCAATACAGTCACTGGCAGCAGTACAACAGTTCCACACAGCAGACATCTGATTCTTGACATTTAAAAATAACAATATTGGGGGGAAAAAGGAGTAATTTTTTTTTAATTAACTACAAACAGCCTGTGAGAGAATACTTATCAACAATTGACTATATAAACTGGAACTTGCAATGATTTCAAGCTATAGTATTTTATTTCTAAATCAATGTCAGGCAGAGACCAAATACCTACAGACTTTTCCTTTTCTATATTATTGTGGCAATGGCCTATGTTAAATTAATTCTAAGTGATAATTCTACAAAGGGAGAATCAGAATTTTGCTAGTATTTAGATTCTATTATTGGTGACAATGAATTTAACCTTTGTTTCAGTCTTGAATAAAGTTAGGGACCTATCTGTCATCCCGTTGCTTGTCTAAGATTGGTCACATTTCATATACATGCATTCTTAACTGTATGCATATATTTGAGGTCAAGTCAACACATGCATTTGCTACAGAATAAAACAGGTAATAAAATGAAAAGGAAAGTCCACACATTTATTTCTATTTCTGAAGCACATTAGGGATTTCGACTAATCTGGGATCAAGTCTCAGCTTTTCTACTTACTACCTCTACATTCCTGGGCAAATGATTTAATTGTTTGTGCTTCAGTTTTGTCGTCTATAAGCTGGAGTAAATAGTAATACTTAACTTTACAAAGTTGTTTTGGGTACTAAATGAGATACTCTATGCTTTCTGGCACGTAATACGTATTTGATATGTACTGCTTCCCCTCTCTGCTTTATGTTTGGAAGGGGTAGAGACTGGGCATGGTAAAGGGAAAGAATACAGGCTTTGCAGGTAGATGAATCAGTTTCGACTCACCATGTTGCCATGTACTAGCTGTTCATCCTTGGGCAAGTTACTTAACCTAATTTACTAAATCTCAGTTTCTTCAACTGTAAAATACCCCCTAGAGTTTTAAAGAACAAATTAGATAACATTGAAAGGACAATCACTTTTGGTAGGCATTTATTAAGTGAGAGCTACAGGCTCTTGAAAATTGCTCTAATTAGTACCCCGCATATGTAACTTAGTAGTTTAAAGATGTGGACTGAGATCACAAGCCTTTAGAACAAGTGTCTCACTTTGTAGCAGAGGAAGGAGACACAGACAAATGATGGTTTCAAGCCAAATAGGGAATAGAATACAGAGCCTCTTATTTAAAGTTTAATGCTTTGTCCACTAAACTCTGATGTTGAAATTGAACACATATGTAAATATAATTTTAATATTGGTGGTAAATAAAGCAATACAACTAAAAAAGAAACCCTCTTTCTATTTCTCCAATTTTGCTTCTAAGGATGAGCTTATAAATGAAATGATTCCATGGGAGCTGGCAGGGGCAGGCTACAACTATCTTTCTGAGAGGTTCTTCCACAGATGGCAGGTTCTCCCTTTCATATTGAGCAAGAAGGGAGCTAAAGAGAACGTTCAGTTCTCAGGAGTTTCCCACTTTACTGCCTCCCTTGTGAATGTGCAACTCCCTCTTACCTTTCTTTAGAGGGACTCTTCGACCTCAGCACTAGTTGAGAGGAACACACTGTTCTACGTTTAGTTTATTCACTATATACGTTCTCCCCACCTCGAAATATAGAATATTTTTTCAGTTTGAAAACTTTGCACAGAATAGGAACTCAATAAATATCGACATTTGTTAAGAAAGGTATAATTTTGAGCTCAGTTTCTATTTAAAGGGTTGGTTTTGGGTTATTGCCCAATATAGGATAAAAAGTATAATTTTTTTAAAAATCTTCAATGACTTTAGAATTAAAAACAGAGGTGCTTTTGGTATTAAAGTCAGATAAGTTATTACTTGCAGGAGGATTGGAGGGAAATGGGATTGAGGAAGGTACATGTATGATTCGTTGTAATTAATCTTTTATTTCTTTAGTCGTGTGATATGTAAATGGGTTTTATTTCTTTATATCTTTCTGTAAGCTTCAATATTTCATTTTAAAAAACTGGCTTAAAATAATGTAAACAATTTGAAAAGAAAATTTCCAATAATGCTACTTTAATAAATTCCACACTTAAATCTTTAAGCTTCATTCTCATTTTACTGAAGAACTTTAATAATATGTTTCTTTTAAACATTTTTTTCTCCTTTCTCTCCATTTTCATGCCCTTGATTCCAGGGTTGTGATGGAGTTTATAAAAAAGAGCTATTTTGCATCAAATAGACCTAAATCTAAATCTCAGTTCTACAGCTTACTGGTCACGTGACTCTAAATCACTTTAAATCACTTAGTATTTCTAAGTTTTGGTTTCATCTCTTGTAAAAACAGAGTATTATTATATCTAGCTCTCAGGATTATAATGAGGATTAAAGGTGATAACAAATGTGAAAATGTCTGCTGTAGCATCCAGTACATAGTAGATTTTTAATTAATATCCGTTTCCTTCTTTCTTTTCTTATCCTTTCATTTTTCACCATTACCTGAGCTTTTTACTTCATAAAGGTATAAAAAGGAAGGAGAAATAAATTTAAGGTAGGAAGAAGGTAGGTAATTATGTTAGTAACAAAGGCTGACCTCAGATCCATGTAGAGTATCCTTTTTTAATCTGTTATTTTTTATTTAATCTTATCACTACTTATTAAAGTCCAGGCATTTTTTAAAATTTGTTTTGTTTTTGCCACTAGTCATAGAATCTTAATAGACAAAATATTCTATTCTAGAGCTTATGTCTCATCACCTAGTCTTTCTTCATGACAGATATTCTTATCAAAATACTTTATTCTTAGCGGTGGATGAGATTTACGTGCTTAAGTAATTTCTAAAGCTTTCAGTTGTAACCCTTATAATGGTCATTTCTATATATTAAGTGACTTGAGTTCTAGTCCACCTCTGCCACCAAGCTTCTACCTTTCTTTGACTTTATTTTTTTATATGATAAATGAGGAATGTGGATTAATTAATCCCTTTAGCTTTCAAATTCTGTTAATAGTTCTTGATGACTTAATTAATGCATGTAGCAACCTTATAGTAAATTGGACAATACCACTTTCAGTGGGAGATACTGCATGTAATTGTGTGTTGTTTGTGAAAACTATCCACACATTGGTGGCTTCTTCTGAACTTTGGAGATGGGCTCTGGCACTGTCCTTGCCCATTGACCGCCAGCCTAGAATATTCTCAGGGTTTGGTGGAGGCACTTCCAGGCAGCCAGTTTCGTCAGGAAGAATTCAAAGAGAGTGAAAAGAATATTCTCAGGGTTTGGTGGAGGCACTTCCAGGCAGCCAGTTTCGTCAGGAAGAATTCAAAGAGAATTCAATGAAAGAGTTTTATTCCTCCCCTAGCATTTCTTTTTAAGATGAGAGTGGGAAATGACTATGTCATGCTTTCATAGTACAGTACATTTTTTTTTTTAAGATGAGGATAGCAGGAGAAGACAGGGAAAAAAAAAAACACTGAAAAGGAAGAATATCAGGGTAATTTTTTATGGAGGATTGTATCTTGGGGAAAATGACAATACTAGAGGGAAGATGTAGGGAAGAAAAAGAATTTTCCTTTGATATTTTTATGCAGGGGAAATCTAGTTTAAGTGGATTAGAGGGCAGTAGGGAAAACAAGGAGACTGTGGTAGGGGAGGAGCGGCCTGCTTTGGGTCTGCATGTGTGTGGGATTTACACACTGACACACTATATTTTATTGTGTGGATGCTTCCCCCTTCTTTTCCTTCTCTTCTCTGTTGTCCTGGGTTTCTGCAGCTGTGTTTGTCAGGTCCCCAACTTGGCTCGATCTCTATCTTCTCAGGGCTCAAGGCATTATCCCCATTCACTGCACTCAAGGGGAGTAGGGGCTTGAGTGGGAGTGTGGTTAGTGTTGGTGTTGGTGTGACAATAGCAATGGTGAAGATGTAGATTGATTTTCTCAAACTAATAACTTCAGGTAGAATTTTACAACTTAAAAAAATAGTCAAAAACAAAAAAGAACTCTGGATAGATCTAATTAAAGTCTTTCTAAAATTCTGAATGTCATTGCTGGCTTTTTAAAAAGGTGGATTTATTTTAAAATTCTGTGTAGACTCCCTTTTCCTCTCCTCTTTATCCTATGATCCCTCAGACAAAAGAACACAAAACACTCCTTGCCTTGCTTTTATGTAGGCGTGCTTTTCAAAGCACTTTTAATATCTAGTATCTCAAGATAACTAGATGAAATTGCTAGTAGGTTTGTTTCCTGATAAAAGCACTTAGCCACAGACTTGTCGAACAATTTGCTTAAGTTCATGTAGACAATTCATAGTAGAGCCAACATTAGAACTCGGAGAATACACCACATGATTAGGTACAATTTCTAAAACATCCATCACCCAACAGAAATGGTACCTGAAGATACTGGCAGGAACGTTCTTGTTGACACGACTCAGACTTCACCATGGCCTGATCCATGTTAACTGAGGCTTTCTGGTATACCTCCCGGGCTCGACTCACTGTCAGAGTGGAGGACCAGGCGCTTTTCTTCAGGAGCGGAGCGTCCAGGTTGACCGGCAGGTTGGCACAGGTGGAGCACTTAACATCGTTGTTACTCCGGGAGGCCTTGACCGCTTGCTCGCTGATGGTGTTGTAGGTCTCCATGAAGTACTGCGAGGCGGAGCGGTCAGGGCACCTGCCCATGGTCATCACTCCCGAGGGGGCGTGGTAGATGCACATGTCACCGTCTAGGTTGTCGTCGGAGCTCCACCAGCCAGGGGAGGTGTTGGGCCGGGCCTTGGGCTCAGTGCGCCGCTCCTTGCTTTTGCTTCGCTTGCCATACCTCATGGTCTGTGTCTCATCCGGGCTGGCTTTGCCCCCGTTGACACTGCCCTTGGACGGCCCCTCCAGGGAGTGCGACTTGGTGAAGAGCTTTTGGACAGAGTGGACCAGATGGCGGATGCGGCCCGGGCTGTCACTGCGGTGCTCCACGGCCGTGCGCTTGTACTGCAGCGTGTGATAGCCATCCCGGTTGAGTGGCAGCTGCCTCTCAAACTGGTCCAGGAGGTTGGGGGGGATGCGATTAACCTTGGTGGCCAGGGTGCGGGGCACTAGGGCGCACTCGTCCTTCAGCTCCTGCTGTGAGTTGTAGTGCCTGCGCGGGAAGGTGCTGCTGGCTAGTGGGTCGCTGAAGGGGCCGACACACTCGGCCTGGAACGAGTTGCGCTGAGTGTAGTAAGGGTGGTCCGCAGGGTGGTGCTCCACCGGGCTCAGCAGGTATGGCTTGCGGTCCGAGTGGTGCGACAGAGAGTCACAGGCGGAATCACAGGTGACTCCGTGATGATGGCTGCGGCTGCCTGATAACCCTTTCATTGCTGACAGAGCGCCACCGAGGGGGTCATGGACACCCCGTGGTTAGGTTCCAGGCCCGTCTCCTGCAAAGACCTGGAGGAATGAACAAGAGGAGGAAAATGGTTAACACGTCCCTTTATAAATATTGTTCTCTTTTGCTGTGCTGTCTGCTACTGTGTTCGTTTTCTGGCGGAACGCATCACTGTCCCTAAGAGCAGCTTTATTGCACTGTTGAAAAAACTTTACCACCTCTGTAGAGTGGAAAAGCCAACTCCAGTCAGATACGGGGAGATGGTTTGGGTGAAAGCCTGTAAACCTGGTAAATAAAACTATAAAAATGTTAAAGTGTTTTAAAATTATTTGAAAGAGACCCACCTCTCTGTTCATGATTTTAATAACTGATTGCATCTTTCCTTTGCTTTTCTGGTTTTATTCTTAACTATATGTTAATCATAAAGCTAGCATACCAGAAGGACTCAGTTTCTCTGGAATACCTTTGCTGATTCCTCTTTGCAGAGATATCTAGTTCCACTCTGTACTTCCCCTTCATCTGTTCTCTCTGCTCCAAAATTGCCTGGTGATTTCCAGGGTAGCTTCAGTCTCTTGCAGACCGGCCTACCCTTAGTCACCTGTACATCCCCCTCTCTAGCACTGGCCAATCATGTAGACATACAGTTAGCATTCCATAAATGTGAGTGAAACAAAATGAAACAAAACAAGAGGCTACTTGTACTCTGTCCCTGTGACTTGAGGATGTATCTATCTTCTGTCACATGCTTTCTCGCTAGAATTCTGTGGTAACAATTACAGCACCCAATCAATCTCCCCATGGTAATCAGAGCTGAAAAAAGTAATGGTGTGGCAAATAAATCAAAGCTGTAGAGAAAATCTGCCCCTATATTTATGTCATCAGAGGATCAAGAGCCTCCTTTCAACAAACCAAGAGCAGATGAACAAATAAGCTTGAGTTCACTAGTCTGAATATCACGATATCTACTCTTCCTGGTTTAAAGGTTTCTGGTTAAATATTCACAAGTGATGGCAAGATGGCCAAAGGAAAGGCCCTTGAAATGTCTCTGAGGACATGAAGCACCTGGGCCTGAGGGTCAGCTCAGCCTTGGAGAGAAGCACCTCCTGCAGATCCACACATGGGAACACATTTTATTCTGAGCCCAGGTCTCCTCAGGCTTTAGTAACAGTGGGCAGAGTATTTTCCTATTCTAACAGAGTGCGTTCTTCAGTAGCTGACCCAGAGTTCTTACTGACAACCTAATTTTTTAAAGCTTCCCACAATACAATAATTGTCATATGACAAGTTTTCCTGAGAGTAGATCTTAAAAGTTATCATCACAAGAAACTATAGATGTTAACTAGACTTATAATAACAAGCATTTCACAATACAATTGACTCTTGAACAACATGGGTTTAAACTGCATGAGTCCACTTATACGTGGATATTTTTCAATAAATACAGTTGGCCTTTTGTATCCACAGGTTTCAAATTTGTAGATTCCACCAACTGTGGATGGAAAATATTATTTTTGCATATTCCTAACTATGGTTTTCTAATTTTGGATGCCCAATGGTGGTTTGAAAATACTGTTTTCAATCCACAGTTGGGTTGAAACTGCAGTAGCAAAGGGCCAACTGTAGTTAGGTTTTTGGGGAGTCAAAAGTTATATGTGGATTTCTGATTGTATGAATGTTCACATTCCTAACCCCTCACATTAAGGGTCAACTGTATAACAAACATTCAATCAGTATGTCACACACGTGAAACTAATATAATCTTATATGTCAATTATATCTCAAAAAAAAAAAAAAAGAGTTATCCTGAAAAGACAGTGTGACTTTCCAAAATATCAGAAATGTCATTTAAGATATCCAGAGAGGGAGAGACAAATGATTTAATTAAAAACGACAACAACAGCAACAAAATAAAACACACACGTGGCCTAATGAAGAAAAACATGGACTTCTGAAAGTTCAGGTCCTGTCTATTCCATAAGATGTACTGTATGTGGGAACTCCGAAAATCTCTATCAGTACTTAAGAAATTCCTTTCTTCCTTCTATCTCTCAGTTTCTGGATTAATCGCTCAAAAAAACTGATGGGAGGTTTTAATTACCAGACTCTTTCAAAATTAGTCTACTAAATTATGATCTCCTTGAGAGTAGGGAGTATGTTTTATCCATCCAGTGCCCAGAAAAGTGTTTGGCTAATGGTGGGATCTCAATAAAATATTTATTGAATAAATTAATACATTAATGAAAAATTTCCCAAAGTGGTCTGTACCGTGATTCAGGTCACAGCTGTTGAGTAGAAAGATGACTGTGTGACAAAGGAAGGGCCAGAGCCAAAGACGGAAGAGACCATCTCATAGGCATTCCAGGGACCAGTGGTTTTCAAAGTGAGGCAAGAGACAGGTGGGTGAGTACTCCTTCTGCCACCTGTTAGCCCTCAACTTTTGACTCTCCACAACCCACCAAAAAATATCCCACCTCTCAGTTCTACCTGCCTTGAAGTTAAAGTCTGAAGAGTTTGCCTGGCCTGCTGACCACAGGATTGTTAAATAGACAAAGAACAATCTGTTTGAATGAGAGAAAGAAACTGACACCTGAAGAGACAAAAAGGAAAGCAGAACTCATGATAGCTGTGGATTAGGAATAACCTAAAAATCAAATCTTGCCCACTGAGGAAAGACGAACGAAAAGGGAAATTTTAGCATAAATTACATTGAAACTATTTTGTATCAAGTTATGATCCCAAGAATAGGCTGTGGCAAAGAGGCATATAAGAAGTTTAAATATATGTTTTTAGCAAAACTGTGGCACAAACTAATTTAGATGGAAAAATCCACTGCATGAGGAGTCTCTCTGTAAAATAGGTCCTGTTGAAGACATTTTGCCATTTAAATATTGATTTAAAATAAAAAACAAAAGCAATGATCCAGTAGGATTATAGTCACATAAGTCTTATGACTACATATGAAAGAATCTCAATATATAAAATAATATGAAATAATGACTTTCCTTCTGAAGCATCTGGGTCTTAGGTAGATATTTTCTTCTAAATATAATGTGAAACTGGCAAGAGCTGAAAACATAAATTATACATATTTACTCCAAAATTTACAAGATTATTTGAATCACGTATTCTATATTTAGTATCTTTAATATGTGAATAGCATTCATGTAAGATGATGTTACTGAGGACAAGCTAGCAAAAAAAGAGACTTTTTAGAGCCATTAATGATGAATTAGTCAAATGCTGTAACTAATGATAAATTTTGTAAATGAAACACACAGTGTGATTTTTACTCAAATTTAAGTGGGCTATTTTCAGCAGAGTGAGAAGCACTTATATTTTCTTAGAGGGTGATAAATTGCATCAAGGATAAAGGAGTTAACTTTCCTCCTTCTTTGCTTAATATCTGTAAAAGGGTATTGATATCTTGACCCTTTTTCTCTATGATATGGGCACATAAGGTCATGACAATACATAATCATAAAATTTCTAAATACTCAACCTATCTGGTTAAAACCAACTAAATTACTTAATACCTTGTCCATTTCTATAAAATAATCTTACCCTCTCATCATTTTAAATGGAACATAGATCAGTTTTTGTAAAGCAACACATTTGGTGACTTGGTGAGAAGGGGCAGATGATCTAAAACCCTCAGCAGCTAAATGACTGCTAGTGGCATCTACCAGGGACAACCAGTTCTTCCTTCTCTCGTTTTTCATTTTCCTCTCTCCTTATTCTTAAATTTTCCAGCATGCTTCTTTCTGTTAATTATTTTTCTCCCCCTCTCCTAATTGATGTTTACAAGTGGCATCCATGGACCTCACTTGCTCTAGCCTGCGGTGTGTCAGGACTGGGTGTTTGCTGGTACAGACAACCACATGCACATCACAGATCTCTAATGGCCAAAGGGCTTGTGATGGGCTTGGAGAGACATGAATTCATCATGAAAAAAAGGATAAATAAAAATTCTTGTTGTCTTCTGCATTCCTGGAAAAAGAAGCTGCTAGCCCCTGAATTAGATTTTAAGTAGCCATAACAGATTTCTGAAAATAGAAAGGGAAATTGCTGTTCATGCTTTCCTCTTTGAGCAAGTGTGGAGAGTATGGGTCAACGTGCCTTCATAAGTGTTTCTATGACTACAGTGATCATCTCTCATTTTTTCTTGTTCACTATGGCTTCAAAATTATGTTTTGGTACCTTCCTAAGTTCAATTCTACTGTCAGACAACATATCCTGGTTTGGGGTTTGGAAATTTTGACTATATTGGCTACCATGAGAAGAGCTCTGAGTATAAGATGCACCTGGTTTTTATAAAGTTTCCACACCTGGAGCAGAAGTATTGCTGTACAGATGATGATCAAAGCAAGAATGATCCAGCACTGTAAAGGAAATTCTCAGGGTAGGTAATTTATTACACCCAAGATAAAAATAAACAAACCATAAATTAGAAGATGCTGACAAGGAGAAAATAGTCTTGCAAAGCTGGCAAGTCCTTATTTCATTTTGATTTCTGTGTATGTCTTTATTCAGAGCTGCTGTTCTTGATTTTTCTTTATTTGCTGAAAGAAGAGCCGCATGAAAGGCTTCACTCTCACTCAATGAGATGTGACAGTCAGACAATCATGATTTGCTTTAGAAAGAACAATGTAGGGGAACCCTGCTCGGGAGAACAGAGAGCACTATGCTCTGGTTTGGGGTAACATCAGGAAGAAGAACTCTCTGCAAATCTTTTCAGGGTCAAGTGGCCTTTATGGTTTCCCTCCATGCATCCTGCCTATGGTTAGGTTGTAATAGTCAACTAAAGAGAAAGAACAGATTTCCTTACTGAAGGGTATAAAGTAGTCCCAGAACAATGACTGTTTCTCAGTCTCCCTAGATGTGCATAGGTGACTAATTCTGGCTAATGGAATATAATTGGAAATGGCATGTGCAATTTCTGGAAAATGTCTCTAAAGTGAAGGGCATACCCTTTTTTATCCCTTCCCTGGTTGGACTGCAGACCTGAGGGCTGGCTGAGCAGTGATCTTGTACAGGAGCTGGAAGTTACAGTTGGAGGATGAAAACAGCACAAGATAAAAGGACCTGGCCACAGTGGAGGACAATTTCATCCCTGGATGTGTACCTCTGTATCTTATTTATGTGGGAAGAAAAAGACCTTTATCTTAGTCTATGCCACTGTTATTTTGATTTCTGAATGCTTTACCTGAACCTAATCCTAACTGAGATGGGTAGTCGGGTCCAAATCCTGAAGAGCTTTTGTAAGTTATTCTAGTAAATAGGACTTTACCTTGCAGGTGGTGGTGCTCCATGAGAGTAATTTAAGCAAGACAGTGACACAGTCATACTTGTACTAAATATTTCTCTGCTTGTAGCTAGAGACTAGGTTTAGGAGTGAGGAGAGGGAAGAAGATCTAAATGAAGCAATTATTTCATATTTGGGCAGTTCATGAGTGCAGATCAAAAGAGAAGGAGGAGTACCCCTGTAAAAGGGTGAGAATGTCCTGGCCTTCTGGGGCTATGCCCCCATTTCAGGCATCCTTGCCTACATATGTGTGTTTCATCCACAGTTTAAAAACATATGTGTAAGCAAGGATGCCTGAAATAGTGCTAGACAGAACAAAATTCTATGTTATATGGATGGAGATTTTTTACCAGCAATTTTTCCTCTATTAATAATAAATCTCAATGCCATGGAGGTTGAGAATGAAGAACTATGCAAATATACAACTTGTGATTTTAAATTTAAAAAATTTAAATAAGGAAATGGTTTTCATTAATACTTTACTAAAAAACAAAGCTATTCTACTTTATAGTAAAAGTAAACAGAAAACTTAACAGGGGTGAGAGTGTGAGTTAACACTGGCGAAAGGCCCACTTTTCAGATATTTCTGATCTTCTGAATTTTAGCTGCAAAAAATAGCTAAATGCCATTTTCTTTTACTTTTTAAAGCTTCCCTATTGAAGATTTCATGTGCTGTATACTTAAAGTTATACAAATACCATTAGAACACCTTTGAATAGCACAGTCTGAAATACATCAGTTATATTACTCAAGATACAATGCTGAGCCACTTTATATATACATAATGTATTCTGGCTTTTCATTAACATTAATTGCTATCCTAATTATCTGCAGTTTGATTTTGTTTGTAAATACCTGCTCCAATAAATAAGCCCTTTTGAAGCATTTCCCTTTCCAAGGTGGTATTGTACAAAAAACAAGACAAAACAACAAACCAAAACTTCCTTCAATCTGGTCACAGTAGGTAGCATAATTACAATTGCCTTTGTCTTCAATCAAAGCTTTAAAAAAGTAGTTTTATTTCTATTTTTGAGTCTTAAAAGGTGGAGGATAGTGTGCCTTGAGAAACAGTAAGTCATCATTAATACTTGAATAAACCTATTGCTGGTTGAGTGAAATATCATAGGACTTAGGAAGGATTTTTATGTGGAGATAATCAAGGCAATACATTCTAAAACCTCATTATATTGTTTTGGTCTGACACACATGGGCAGGTGACTGTGCTGACTCTATGTGACCTTGGATAAAGTCTTCCCGTCGAATTATTCCTATTCGAATTTCCAGGAGAGGGTCTGATTATCTCAGCTACATGTACAGATCCATTCCCCTGGCAGTTGCTAAGAGAATGTGGTTGTCTTGACTGGCCATGGCTAACAGCTGTTGAGGGGGCACTGTGGGCAAGGGACACCCTTACTTATGGGGATAAAACAGACATTTGCATAATTTTCATAGAGAAGAGTGAAAAACATCAGTCTAATAAAAAAAAAGTTATAGAAAATATGCATGCAAGCCATTGACTAATCTAGGAGAAATAGGAATGAGGCTAGAATAATACTATTAATGGGACATAAAGACAGCCATGATGGAATATGGAAAAATGCAAACACAATGAAATCAAGATAACACAACAATACAACTTGAAAAGAAGCAGTTAAAATAGTCTTTGATGAAAATTGAGTTATTTTTTATATACATCTCTCATAACTAGCTGAATAGTCTTATGAACATGTTCTGGCACATTCTGGACAACTTGCTTCACAGCCAGATTATAGGTTTTTTTTTTTGGTTGTTTCTTTTGTTTTTGTTTTTTAACTGAATCAAAAGTTTTCTCTCATTAATTCTCTTCTTTTAAATGCTGTTGTTTTTCTTACCAAATCTACTGTACAAATCTACTTTACTGAGTGCTATAGTGAGCACCTTTTGTGGTAGTTGTTTACCTAAAACCTGCTTTTGGGAAATTTTTTCCCTACCCACAAGAACATTGAAGGTGATCATCATATCCTCTGAGCTTATGAAACTGAATTTGAAGACCTAACTCATGCAGAGGCTTAGCTGAGTTAATCAGATACTGGTTCCCAGAAATTTCAATAAAAATTTTCCTAGAGTCGCTGAACCCTGGTGCACTTATCTACAAGGTCAAGTACAGGAAGGGTCAGTGTTGGCACCATAAGAAGCCAGAGCTATTTGAAACTATGGGGCAGCAGTAACAAGGGCCCAGCAGAGTATGTGTGAAGAGAGAGAGCAGTAAACACACAGGGAGAAGTGGGTCCAGGTGCCATGTAGCCCCATGGAAAGAAAGAGAGAAGCTGCTCAAGAATCTTTTAGGTCTAGTCAGGCCCAGCTCCCTGCCCGGAGTAGCTGAGACCCTATGGTCATCTGTGACAGAATCATGGTGGGCCCAAAACGCATACCCATGCAAGTAAAGGGAACCTAGTGCCCAGCTGGGGCAACTGCAAGCATAAGAGAACCACCATCTAAGTACTCATTGTCCCAGAGGGGCAAAATGTGAGTCAGTCTCAGGAGCAGCCCCATAGAATTGTCTTTTACCAGATTAAGTATTTATTGACTCCAACAAACTAGTCGTACTCTGATTTAACATTCACTCTATCAAAACTATCATTGGTGCTTACATGCATGAGACAGAGGCGGTCAGATAGTACACAGAGAATGAGGAGAAGAAAATTATCTGCAGCTAGCTATTTCAGTGCCCTGTGGAGTATTTTTCCACAGGTTAGTTCAGCCTTACTTGGCTCCAGCAGTGGCTGCTGTTGATGGGAATTAGACTTGCAATCCTCAAACACCACTCCTTCCTTTTCTTCCATCTTGACATACTTTTTAAAGTGTCCTATTCTTACTGTTCACCTATCTAGCAATTAGACTCCTTTATAGATTTTTTTTTTTCCATTTTGGAACCAGCCTTTTATTCTCCTCTTGATTTCTACATCTAATCTTGCATTTTAAACAAATCCTTCTCTACTAAACTCTTTGAAAAACTTGTGCTGTGGTAGAGAAGAAAATGTGATGACATTCATTGTTCCTAGATTAAAGGCATTTAGTTTTGACAGGCAAGGATGTTTGCCTGTAAGATAGTAGTTGATATATTCTTTAAATATACTGGACATAAATTCAAATCAAATTAATACATATGAATTTAATTTAACATTTATTTATTGCATAACTATTGCTTGCATGTACTGGGTACTATAAAAAGAATTAAGGATTCTTACTATCCATCTTCGACTTTATATTTCTCAAGTTTTCTTGGTTTCCACTGCTCTTAGATAGCATTCATGATCATTTCTTTTGTTCTCTGGTTCCTCAACTCCTCCCTCTTCTCCAGTTTCTTCAGCCCTTTGGGTCTCACTTATAAGTATAGGAGACACAGCACAAACATTCTTTGTTATCACCCTCAGCTTCCTATTTTGTGATCCTTCTGTCTCATCTATTCTAGACAATGTAAAATCAAGGACAGATGCCATTTCCTTCTATCCTTTCACATGGGGGATACTGAGTGTCTCTGGGGATAGGACTGGTGCCATGACAAATTCCCAGTGTTCACTGTCAGCTCCACTCCCAAAGCTGATTAGAAATAGCACCGTGGGTTCTTCTGCTTCTGTTCAGGCTATTGCAAGCTCTTGGCTCCACTCATTATTTCTCGTTTGGACTTTGTTAGAAAAACAAAGGCAGTAACCAATAAATACTAAGTGAATAAAAAAGGAATGGTCCTTCTGCCTGTAGGAACTATGATCATTATAAACGTTTTTGAGCACCTATATACCAGACACATGTTGACCACTTTAAATGCATTATCTCATTTCATCCTCAAACAATATATGCTAGGGACTATTCTCTGGATAAAAAACAGACTATTAAAGATTTAATAACTTACCTGAGATCATAGAGTTAGTAAATTTTGAGCCTAGCATGCTCTTAATCATTGTGCTTTAATGACTTTGTTCTCATCCCCTCTCTCTCTCTTTCTCTCACTTTCTCTTACTCTCTCTCTCTCTCTCTCTCTCTCTCTCTCTCCCTCCCCCACACTCATCTCTCTCTCACAAACACTCTTTGCAGTATTTTCCATAATACTAATAGTATGGTTTGTAGTATGACCTTTGTTACTTGATTGTGCCATTTTTTACCTTTAAATTCTCCCCAGACTCACTGCACATTTATGATATAATCTAAACATTTGAATATGACTCAAAGCAGAGATCTTTATGATCTGGCCACCATCTACAAGACAACCTTAACTCCCATCACTCCACTTTACACCAGCAATGCTGGACTCTGCATTCTTCCCCATATGCCATGCTCTCCAATGCCCTTGTGTTTTCTGATCTCTCAAATACTGACTTTCATTCACTGAGAAAATTCTTATTCCTCCCTCAAGAGGAGGTACAAATATAGCCTCCTCTTAAAATATCCCTCATGCTAAAGGAAACATAGGAATGAGAGGTGTTACTTAATTTACAAACTAGTTGAGAAAATAACCACATAAACGTGAAACAATCAGAGAATAATACAAGCTAGAATATGATCGAGCACTAGATTGTATGGTACATGTTGTATATGTAATGCACCTAGAAAAAGCCTTTGAAAAAACAAATCTATCTCAGAAGCTAAGCAGGGTCAGGCCTGGTTAATACTTGGATGGGAGACCACCTAGGAAAACCAGGTGATATAAGCGTAAAAAATAAAAAATAAGGGATTGTAGGCTGACAAGGTTCTTGCAATCTGTGAAGTCAACCAAGGGTTGCCTTGCCTAACACAAACAAACAAACAAACAACCACCACCACCACCACCACAACAACAACAAAACAAATCTAGAAGGTGCAGAAGTTACGGGGTGTAAGATATCTCGACTTAGGAGATGTAGAGAGTCTTGGACAGCACATTCTTCAAAGATGAGGTTCTCAGAATGATATACAATGCCTGCTCTAGATTTTGTTCAAGTCTTAACATTTCATCTCTCCTTTGTCTTTTTTAACACTTCCATCTCTACCTCTGCTTTCCTCTTGGATGATACCATCTAGAAAGGAGTCAGATCATCTGAGAGCTGCAAATCTGATTTCATTGGCCTATGGAAGGGAATTATACAGGTGTTTATACTCACATGCTTTTTACTTTTGTATGTCATCTACCTTCATAAAGAATGTCTCTTGAATGAGGTGCCATGGGGGAAATCCCTCTCAGGTCTTAGTGTTAGCAAGACTGTGTGTTTAACAAGTGCCATTTAATCTTGCAGGTACTGTAATTCTTGAAGGTGATTGTGCTTCCACTTTTGCTTTGAATACCATGAAGTTTACTGGGAAATTTATGACAAAATAATAGTGCTTTTATTAGTTTTCTACTTTTATTCTACTTTCATTTTCTTTTGGCTGTATACGTCATTCCTTTTCATGATCTATATAATCTTGTAAACCAATTGTTTGTGCAAAAAATTGGAGTGGGGATGGCAAATCTATATCTATCCAGATATCTCTGTATTATGTAAAAATACAAATTCTTTCTTAGTATATTTTTTCTTTCTTTTGATACCATCAATTGATTGTAACAATGGTTCTCAATCCTGAGTATGCATGAGAAGTAGCTGGAAGGCTTGTTAAGACACATGATGCTGTACCCTGTCCTCAGTTTCTGGAGTGGCTCCCAAGGGTTTGCATTTCCAAGATTCCATGGCGATACTGTTGCTGTCCAGTATCAACTGTTTGCAGACTCATGAAGTAGACTCTTTACTTCTTATATCTGTGATTCTTCCTGGAATACACATCTCCCTTTCCTTCCCTAGGCTACACTCATATTTTCCCTTCAAAGCCCAGACTCCATTGTCACTGTTTGGTGAAGACTTTGTTGAATCCAGTAGATAAAGTTAACAACCACCTCATGTGTTTTCACACGGCAAATTATTCATATCTCCACCGGGCTCTGGAAATTTTTGCTATAATTTATTTCCTTATAATCATCTCTCAGTAGACTCTGAGGGTATAGAGGGTGTCACTCACTTGCATATCACCATTTCCTGGGAAAGTCCCTGACAAACAGTATGCGCCCAATAAATGTTAGCCAAATAAATACATGAATGGGACATCTCCTGCTTGGGAAACATAAATTTTCACGTAAAAATGTGGTAAATTATCAACAAACTGAGTATTTTTGCACTGAGAGTACCGTGTCTTGAGTGCACGCTAATCAGTAAGCATTTGGGCAGTGCCTAGCGAAGATCACTGATGAAGGCCTGCTTTGCCATCCCTCCATGGCACATAGGCTGCCTCCGTCCTGCAGCTTGTCACCATCTTGCAGCCCTCTCAACAATTAGCGGCCCTTGAGCTATAATGGCAATGAATGAAGAAACTGCTGTAGAAAACACTATGTCAAATTCTCTCTGTATATGTCTCTGAAGACAGGGGGACTTTTTGTTAGAACCTGGCTACTTATGAATTGATGTCACGAGGGAGGACTTTATCTCTTTCTGTAGTGGGCTACAAAGTCCTTGATAAGCACTGAATTATCTCACTGGTATTTTTTAATACAGTGAAACACAACCTTTGCTTTGTTATAGGCCTGTTATGTGCCAGGAACTCAATATATATTCCTTAGAAGCCTTGCAGGCTTGGCATGATTCCTCTCTTTTCCACAGGTTCGCAGGTTCACAGAAGTTAAATAACTTGCTCCAAAATTGCAACTAGTAAGCAGCTAAGATGGGATTGGAACCCAGGTCTGTAAGACTTAAAGCATATGTTCTTCCTGCCCCATCAAAAGCTTCAAGAAACTTTAGGATGCTGGAGGCAACACAGCAGGGACCATCCTGCAATCAGTGGATCTCCCCAGCTTTTGGATTTTCCTCGGAAGAAAAGTTTAGTTGCTAAAAGGAAAAATTAAAAAAAATAGATAGTACTACCATACTTCATCATATGGCCTCTTTCTGACACAAGAAGACTCATCCAGCTTAAACATTTAATAAACGTATAATAAGCTAACTAGCAAACTGCTCCCTGGAAATGTACATCCTCAGGTACAGAGAGGTAAGTGATCCCAAAATCTTGTCATAATTCAACAATTTGTATAAGTTAAAGATATTGCCTTGTGAATGCTGCTAAGTCCAAGGCAATAGCTACTCTGACATTGCCCTTTCTCCCTACCACCTAGACCTTTATGTAATATGTGGACAATGTTTTTAGCCTGGATATAGAAGTGAGCCAATGTAGACAATCACTTTTCAGTTATCTATAAAGGAGCTAACATTCGTATACTCCTTTTCCCCAACAAATATTTATTTAGCATCTACAAAGTGATAGGTTATGGTTCTAGAGGATCAGAGAGCCAGTAGTTAGCACAATTCAAAAAGTCAATGCCTTAATGGAAAATACATTCTTGTGTGGGGATGCAGACAGTAAACCAATATATAATGTACAAAATGGTGATAATTGTATCATATAATCTGTCAAGTGATGACATATAAAATGGCTTCCAAAGTAGCCTTTTATAAACTTTTTGCTGACTCAGCAGTGTTGAAGATTTAAAAAAAACATTGCCTTATTTATGAAAGAGGCAGTTTAATAAAGTTTATACCCATTAGTATATTTTGGCAAGCATTAGGCAAATAGATATGTCTTTGAGCCAGATTCTGAACTAGGCACTTTATTATCCCACTTAATTGTCATAGCTTCCCTATGAGGTAGGGATTGAGCTGATAGCAAAAAAAAAAAAAAAGTTCAACATCACTAATTATCAGAGAAATGCAAATTGAAACCACAATGAGCTATCACCTTACACCTATTAGAATGGCTATCATTGATAAGTCAACAAACAACAAGGGTTGGTGAGGATGCGAAGAAAAGGGGATCTGTGCACTGTTGGTGGGATTGCAAATTGGTGCAGGCACTATGGAAAACAGTTTATAGGTTTCTCAAAAAATTAAAAATAGAACTACCATATGACTCAGCAATTGCGTTTCTGGGTATTTATCTGAAGAAATCGAAAACACTAATTTGAAAAGATATATTGGGTAAAGAAGTGGTACATATAGGGGAGAAAAAATGGCGTAGATAATAGAGGCTCTGTTCATCATCTGGCGCCAAATCAAAGTTGTGACAGTAATAAGGAGCAGCAACAAGGAAAAATCGCCTGGGATGAACAAGCCATACAACTAGGGAGAAGTCCAGGAAATCACCCTGCAACAGCAGAAGGTAGGACTGGCAAGGACGTGGGGCTGAGCGGTCTCCAGTGGCTGAGACAGAGGCTGTGGCAGCAGCAGTGGCAGCAGCAGAAGCCTCTTAAAGGGCTGCCTATGTGAGCGGATTTTTGAGGTGATGGACCTCCTCATTCTGAGTACTAGTGCTGATTTGGCGGTGTGCAGGGGGCACCAGGGACTTACAGGGACTCGGAGTGAGGGCGGAGGGGAGACTTGCTCTGTACAGAAGTGCTGGCGATATCCATTGTTCTCTGTTTAATCCTTCCCTCTGCCAGTGCATGGATACAGTAGTGCCATAGCCATGATGTCATCAAACTGGATAACAGAGGTCACTCCGCCCAGAGGATTCCCTGAAACCCCACCTCCCCAACTCACGGCTCCACCCACGCCACATCCAGGTATAATTTTAGCGAGTCAGGTGCTCCTTGCTGAGCAGTGCCTAGACTCACACTGGAGGCAGCTGGCCTCAGTTTCTGGTGTGGCCTTTTGAGGCAACCATAAGTACAGCATCTGCAGACTGCTTGCTGATTCTTAACGAGTGGCCCTGAAGGGGTAGAGGCTTGGGCTAAGTTTGGCCTGCAGCTGAACCCCTCTCAGGACTGTGCCTCTGGACACTTATTTCACAAATCCACACTAATAAGACCAGGAGACTTAGGAGCTTTGCTTAGTACATAGAAACAGACACAGAAAGTCAGCCAAAATGCGAAGACAAAGAAGCAGAAATCATATGAGAGAAGAGAACAGAGATCCAGATATAATGGAGTCAAGTAATCTAACAGATGCAGAGTTCAAAACACGGGTTATAAAGATGCTCAATGAACTTTTTGTTAAATTCAGTGAGAACTTCAACAAAGAGATAGGAAACATAAAAATGGAAATGGAAATTATAAAAAAGAACCAGTCTGAAATGAAGAACACATTATCTGAGATGAGTATATTAAATGGAATAAACAAAGGAATAAACAAAGTGTATAAAGAAAAGGATCAAATTCCCTATCTAGAGGACAGGAAAGCCAAGGACACGGAATCAGAATGGCAAGAGATAAGATGACAAGACTATAACAATATTTTAAGGAGGATATGGGACACTATTAAAGATCCAAATATTCATTTGATTGGCGTAACTGAAGAAAATCAAGATGTTGAACAAGTGTTTGAAGAAATAATGATGGAAAACTTCCCTCACTGGTGAAGGAAATGGACATAAAACCCCAGGAAGCTCAGGAAATTCCAAAAATCAGGGATCCAAAAAGGTCCACACCAAGACACATCATAATTAAAATGCCAAAGGTTAAATACAAAGAAAGAATATTAAAAGCAGCAAGATAGTTAACTAACAGATAGTTACTCATAAGGGGAAACCCATAGGAATTGCAGCTGATTTCTCAAAAGAAACTATGCAGGACAGAAGGGCTTGGCACAAAATATTTGGCAGGATAAAGACCAAGACCTACAACCAAGAATAATTTATCCAGCAAAGCTATCATTTAGAATTGAAGGACAGATAAAGAGCTTCCCAGACAAAAATAAGCTAAAAAGATTTATCACCACCTAGCCAGTATTACAGGAAATGTTGGAGGGACTTCCTTTAGAAGAAAAAACATGTATCAAAACCAAGAATAAAGAATGGTAACAACTATATTCCCATCAATAAGTACTTCAAATGGAAAAGAATTAAGTGTTCCAACCAAAAGATAGAGTGGCTGAAAGGATAAGAAAACAAGACCCTTACATATGAAAAGGAAGGAGATGGAAAAAGATATTGCTTTGATGGACCTAGAAGGTATTTAAGTCAGAGAGAGAAAGATAAACAATACGTGATTTCCCTTATAAGCAGTATCTAAGGAATAAAAAGAACAAACTAATTAAAAAAAGACTCACAAATATAGTGGACAATTTGGTGATGGACAGAGGGGAGGGGAGTTTGGGGGACTGGGAAAATGGGGTGAAAGGCTAAAGAAGTACAAATTAGTAGCTGATGGATGGCTACAGGATAGGGAGCATGGCATAGGGAATGTAGTTAGCATTAATACGTTGTCTAGGTAGAGGATCAGGGGAGGGTGGGAGCAATTGGGATCTATATAGATGTGAACTATATAGATGTCTAACCGATGTACTGTATACTTGAATCTAAATTAAAAAAAAAGAAGTGGTACATATATATGATGAAATATTACTTAGCCATAAAAAATGAAATCTTACTATTTTCAACAACATGAATGGACCTAGAGGGTATTATACTGAGTAAAATAAGTCAGACAAAGAAAGACAAATACAATATGATCTCACTTACATGTGTAATCTAAAGAACAAAATAAAAGAACAAACAGAAGAGAAACAGACTCATAGATATGGAGAACATGATGATGGTTACTGGATGGGAGGAGATTGGAGGGCTAATTGCAAAATATGAAGGGATTAAGAAGTAAAAATAGGTAGTTACAAAATCATCACAGGGATGTATAGTATAGCACAGGGAATATAGTCAATAATATGGTAATAACTTTGTATTGTGCCAGGTGGGTATCAGACTAATGTGGTTTGCAGGAAAGTAGTTCACTTTAGACTTGAAGAAAACTTTTAGATGATTACTTAGGAAATAAGATACAAAACTGGAAAGCTTTTGTTTTACTTCTCATTCCCTTTACACAAGATGCCCAGGTTTGGTCAGATTTCAGAAACTGTCCTTACCATAGCTTCAGTGTAGCTTTATTCTAGTACTTAGCATTATTAACTAGAAATAGGGCATCTTCTCTTACCATGCCATTCTTTTCTGATGTGGGCTTAGAAATGTATTGTCCTGTCTCTTTCATTTCTTCTGTCTTATCTCTGGAAAAGCCCTTTTAGTGAAACCAGCCCTATAAATTGCAAGAGTTCTCTTGTTAGGGTCCTTGCCATGCAAATGACAGCACTTCACTGGTTTTACACATGGTCAACATTCTTTGCCTTTTAGATGAAGAAATCTCTTTAGAATTATTTAACTTAAGCTTTCTATTAAGATTTATTTTTAGTTTTAGACCCTGAGAATCATTCTGGGTCACTGAATGTATGAGAAAAAAACCTAAAAAAATAAGTTATGGAGAAACATGTTTACAAGTATGAACTCTGCAAAAAGGGTTGGTTGGAATCCAGGGGCAATTAATCACAGCGCAAAGCTGGATCCATGAGTAGTGGAGGATTGCACTAGGGAAAGTGCCTTCTGTCCTCCCAAGGGAGAACTGGAACCAGAGACCGAGAGGAACTCTGTTATGGGTGACACAGTTTGTCTCTTCTGCAGGTGCTGGAGGTTTGAGGTAACTTATAACACTTGTGTATGTGCCAACACAGACATTTTTATTCTTCATTCGAGCCCACAGATCCTCTGCTCAGGAACCCTCACTATCTCCCCTTCCTCCATGACTGACTTCTGTATTTGGGTGTTCATAGCCCTTTGGGAAGAACAGCATTTCAGCATTTTTTAAAAAGCATTTGCTTCACTGGAGAGTAGTTATTTGCACCTTATTCTGTCTTCTGTCCAAATATGAACTCCCTAAGGAAACTGATTGCTCAGCAACTAGCCCAACACCAGGCACAGAGTCAGTGCTCAACAAATGTTAAATGTATAAAACAAAAGGAGGGCAAAAAGCCCCACCAGCTTGCTGGCTCACTTACACATCCCATAAATGATCTGAGTGGATACTCCAAAACCGGCAAAAGGGGAACATTACGCCTTGGATGCAGGAGGGACCACAACTGAATTGTATTCAGTTAGATTGGGTTGATTAGAAGATAAAAGGAATTGAGTTCTGGAAGCTATTTTCTCCAGTATGGGAGTCTGATGTAACAGAATTCTGCCTCAGATGTCCCTTACTTGGTGTGAAGATGTTGATAACTGCAAAACGGGCAAAGGAGAAAGATATTTACAAATGATAAACAAAATTTTTCTGTCCAAGTGCTACTGCTACTTCTGTCACTCCCTCTACTTCATCTTCCACGTTCCTCCAGAATGATCTTTCTAACCTAATGTGATCATGTCCCTTCCCTGTACAAAACTCCCTTCATCTCCTTCAAAATAAAACCTGACCCCTTGCACAGCCTGAGCAGCCTCTCGTGGCCTGGCTCTGAATGTCCTCCAGCCTCACCTCTACCTCAACCCCAACTCCTTCAAACCCCAGACCATATGCAGTCTTCTTTACCACCCTGCTTTCCTGTTGTTTATGAATTCCTCCACTTGAGGAATGCCCTTCACTGTCTACATAATTCCTATTCAGCCTTAAAAGTTCAGCTGCATCTCTGTTCCATTATCTCCTATTCACCTTGCACATTGTCATATTTAATGAAGTTCTGCCATTGTTTTCTACGGCCGTCTTCCTTCTTCCTAGTTCTCTCTTCTCCCGCTACAAGGTAGCCATGGTTATTTACACTTAAGGCCAATACACTTTCTGCTTTTCTCTCAGTCCACCGTTCATCAATAATGAGCTTTATACTCTCCTAAAACTATAAGAGCTGAAAAACATGAAGAAATTTAGGAGTCAGGGACAGTGGCTTGCATGCTCCCGGCTATCGGACACCTGAGCTCAGGCTGTGCTAAGAGGCTGATTCATCCCAGGGAGTAGCTCTGACAGGGAGAAGGATCTGATATCTGACCAATAGCCTCCTGGGTTCTCGTATGCGGCAATATTTTTATTGTCTGCATAGGGTTTTTCCCACCATATTTTAAGATTTCTGCTCAGCCTAAGAAATATCCCCCCTCATTTTGTTTTCTCAGAAAATAAAAATAGGTTATTATGCTTGTTCTCAGCAACTAGAGGGGAACAGCCTACACACTGAGTGGGAATTAAATTAAATCCTAGAACTAGAATTTAATTTCCAAGTAATAACGAGCGGAGTGAGAAGTCTAAGAGGAACACCTCAAGCTCTCAACTGGCCGGTAGTATCCTAGGATGTCCGCAGCACACTAGATATTTTTTCTTGCACTATGCAGTGTTCATTTGTGTAATTACTATCTTCCTACTCAACCAAGCTCTCTGAGAACAGGGGGTGAAGTTCACCTTTGTGTTCCCTGTGCCTTGCACAGTAGCTGGTCTAGGACAAAGTACCCTCTTATAGCAGCATTGAAGTGCATAGTGAGAAAGTTATTTTCATTTCAATTCTCTTTCAATTCATTTAGTTCAATCGAAGCAGAAAAATCTCTGTTTCTTGATGATATGTTTTTAACACCTCTTTTTGCTTTTCCTCCTTTTTAAGCAGGCTTCAGCAGGCACTTCATCTACTTAAATGAGTAACTTATTTTGTTTTTCTTGTTCTATTTTTATAGTTAACTTCTACTGGAGGCAAGACAAATGGAAATGACATCAATATTCTTTAAAAATATGTTTAAATTAAAAATGAGTCTATTTGTAGAAAAAAATATTAAGCAAAAAATAATACCAATAAAAGTGGATATGGCAAAAATTTCATGATGGTGGTGTATAAATAACAGGTGTTTGGAAAACACAGACATACAGCAGGTACTCATTAAATGTTAATTTGATGGGTAAATGGATGTCTCTTGCATCTTCTCTCTTCTTTTGACTTCTCTAACTTTCACAACAGATCTGGCTCTGCCTCCAATTTGTATTACTGCTTTAATCTCATATTCTGAACTATAGTCCTGCCTCTACCTTCTGCCCAGCTCCCCGCCACACTAGCATGACTGCTTGTAAATGTGCCATAGTTCCTTCTCGCTTTGCAGTGAACACCTGACTTCAGACAAAAGCTGGCTCAAATCTATCTTTCCAAAAGCTGGCTCAAATCTATCTTTCCAAATGCATCAGCCCAGGTTCCTTTACATAAACTACATGGATGTTCGTAATTCCTAGATGATGCCTGGTATCTTCTGAGCCCTAAAACCTCAACTGGAAAGCCCTCAGAACCCTATTTATCTGTTAAGGCCCATTTGAATCCTTCTCTCTCCATGAAGTCTTGTTGATTCCGTGGGGCAGGGGTGGGGGTGATCTACCTCTCCTCTAAGCTACAGCACTTTGCCTGAGGAGAAGTATTCATCATATACACATTATATTTAAGGTATTCCTTCAGTGTTTTCATAAGTGCCTTACTTTTTTCTTTTAGATTTCAGGTTCTAAGAAGGCATGAACCAATTCTTACACATCTTTCTACCCCACCCTATTTTTGTTGACTAAATACCTTACTGACCAAATTAATAAATGAATGGCGATATTTGGAGATATATTGAGGGAGGAAATGTAGAAGATCAGTGCACTGATTACAAATGCTGCCTCAGCAAACTCAGCAGAAGAGAAAGCTCATTGGGAACTTGAATATGTTAATTCAACCAATTTGTGGAAATCTACCTCTTTTTTTTTTTTAGAGACACATGATATTAAAAAATATTTTTCAAATTAATATTACTTATAATCTAGTCCTTCAATTTTAGGGGCAAAAAATTGAGATAAAACTATAAATATAGTATATGGACAAATATACTACATATGCAAATAAATATACAAATATACAAACATGACTAGTACATGTTCACACTGCAAATATGCAAAGATAAAATAGTCCTTAGGTTCTTTGCAGCATATGTTTCAAATCTCAGAGGAATCATACCCCTTTAAAATTCCCTTAATCTTAGATACAACCATAAAGAATAAGAGCCATATACGTAGTATGTAGTCTACTCCACTGGGTCTAATAATGTTGGCTCTTTATAGAAACATTGGAGACAGCTGTCTGTGGTTGATCATTCCTTCAAGGGTGAAGTGATGTTATCATGGAACACATTTCAAAGAAGATCTTTCTACAGTAGCTACTTCTGACCTTTAATTTGTTGTGTTGCTTCATGTCAGATGCCTCATTAGAAAAATGTCAATATTGAAATGGCAAAGGCATTACTATGTCTATAACTATTCAGCAAAAAACACACAGAAAATAGAAACAAAAGAGACTCTCCTGGGGCTATTGGCCTCAGTGAACCTTTATTTGCATGATCTCTCAGACTTATGGATGGATTTTATAAGGAAACACCATTAACCATGCCTGCAACTCTGGGCTGAAGAAAAGGTTTTCTTCTTGTCCCTATTCTAGTGAGAATTCCCTTCAACTCTCCTTACACCACTGACAGAGTTGGGGTGATCTACCTTAGTCACAGCATTTACATTAAGTGTGAACAAAATCTCTCAATAACCAAAAGCTGTGAAGGACTGCATGTGAGATCAGACTCTTTTTGCAGGGCACTACCCAGACTGATGCTACATAGGCCATGTAGTGCAAGAGTAGGTTCCTCAGTGGTTGGCTGTGGCCAAACAACACAGTAGGTGGCACTCATTCTAGTTAGGTTTACAAACCCTGCAGTAATGCTATTTTGGCTTAAGAATGACCTAAACCTTTGAGGAAGCAGAATTTTAGAAATTCTATCTATTTATCTATCTATCTATCTATCTATCTATCTATCTATCTTTTATTTATTTATTTATTTATTTATTTATTTATTTATTTATTTATTTATTTATTTATTTATGGTGGGGATCCTCAAGCTTAGGGTTAAGCCAGAGGTAGGCTGGGCCTCTTAGGATAATGTTGGCAAAATGGAGCCCATGGACTTCATCAGGTGTCACCTCTAAATTTCAGCCTATAGAGTCAGACCGTAATGACATTAATCATAAGCATTCTTGGAGTTGCCATTTGGTGGGTGTTCAGCGATTAAAGAGTCTATTCAAACTAGAGGAAGACCCACTTGATCTTTTATGCTTGAAAACTTAATGAATCAGTGTTTTAGGAAGAGACAGACCTCATAATTAAAGCAAAGCTGTCAAGACCAAATATTTTGTTTTCACAAAGGTATGGTATAATTTATATAATTCTTAACTGATAATGCGCTAAAAAGTTATTCACTCCTTAAGAAGCCTTGAGGTCATTCAGTCTTTTAAGATACACTTTGGCTCTTTCATAAATGTACTTTATACATAAAATATAAAAGGAATAGAAACAGGCACCCTTCTCATTTGATACAAATAAGTTTATTTTCTAGATTACTGAATGTGCATGAATTTGCAAGGTTTCTTAATAGAAAGACTCAACTCTATTATTATTATTATTATTATTATTATTATTACTTTTAATCTCAGTTCTGATTTCTCTATATTATTCTTTGCTGACATTGGAAAAATAATCAAGACAGTTAAATTGTATGTGCATAAAGGGAGGGACCAAATAACTAATAAAGATAATTTGGAATTCACCTCTATCAATACCAATACTGTATATAGATTTCTTTACAATTACAAATTTAGTAGTGGTCATTACTTGATGCCAATGAAAACATCAAAAGAAGGTTCTGATAACTTCTATCTCCTTTCATGACTTTGTCCAAGATTTTTTCTTTTAAAAATAATCCGCATTGCCTCTCTGGCTATTTCTAATACCTAGTTTGTTAAAAGTCTCAGTGAGTCAACAATGTAGGCCCCAGTGAAACAGTGAATTTGGAGCTAGAAGGACCATAGAAATAGCAGGGCCAGAATTTACTCAAAGTGTTTTCTGTGGATCCCTTGCCCTGAGAGAAAGTCTATGAAAAAAAAAAAAAAAAGATTTGGTGCAATGTGTTTGGGAGAAGTTGGCTATTACATCCTCTCTTTAGAGATTTACAACACCCTTTAGCCTGTTAAAGGTTGTGAGGTTTTGCAAAGAAACTTTTTAAATGTTTGTACCCCAGCATTTTGTAAAACTCTTCATTAAATTTTTGAAGACTATCTTTTTCCATTTTTCAGAATGACCTTCCTGCAGAACATATCTGAGGAATTGCTGATGTATGCCAAGTTCCACACTTCACAGATGAAGAAATTGTGCATGATTCACTCCCCTTTCACCTAAACCACAAAGTTCTACCCACAAGAACCTTGGATAAGTATTAATAATAGGCTTATGAAGCAGAAGAGGACTTAGTCTATCTTTATAAAAGAAAAAACAACTCCAGGAAGTTTGAGTTACTCAAAGTCACCAATTAAACAGTGTTTGTGTCTAGAATTTAGAATTTCCTCACTTCTATCTACTCCTTCCCCCATTATAAAAGGGTTCTTTACATCAGGCGTCCCCCCAACCCTCCCCTCTACCAAGGGCTGAACAGCAGGGCCCTGTTAGGAACCAGGCCACACAGCAGGAGGTGAGCAGCAGGTGAGGGAGCGAAGCTTCATTTGTATTTGCAGCTGCTCCCCTGCGCTAGCATCACCACTTCAGCTCCACCTCAGATCATCTGGCATTGGATTCTCATGGAGCACTGGTCCCTGGTGCCAAAAAGAGTGGGGACCACCACTTTACACGATATGAGAAAACTTGTCAAAATCATTGTAGCCTGCTTTATCTTATGGCAAATCTTTTTTCTTTTCTTAGTACAGTAAAAGCCTTTTTAAAAGAACTCTACCTAATCTATTTCCCAACTTAATGGACATTCTGGTTCTATCTTAAAACATAGCCAGGCTGCCCAAGGCACAAGAAATATTCATACTATTAAGCAACTCTAGAGTTTTTTTAGATTTTTTCCTCAAATCTGTTTATGTTATAGTAACGTGGAATTACAACTATCTAATTTAATTAAATATTACAAACAGTGCCCAAGTAAAAGTGCAGAAAAGCCGTTTCTCTAAAAACTCTTTTAAAAAAGTTTTCTCTTTTTCAATTTAGACAGCTTTGTAAAGATTGAATAGACATGAGTTATTAACAATTGCTGCCAAAGTCATTGTGGGTAAGACAAGTGTAAATAATGGAAAAAATAATGAGTTTAGAAAGATTCGGTATTCAAATTTTTTTGCATGTCCAAATCTAAGGAAAACTGAAACTAGAATTTATGGATAGTACACAACAGCTGTGGTTTATGCGAGAATGACAACTTGGAATCCCAATCAATAGATTCATTGAAAAAAAAAAAGGCCTTGGTCCTTCATGAACAGGTTAGTGAATAAACTTACATTTGTGTTTTAAGTTAAAACTAAATGACGTTTTTAAATGACTCTGCTTTATCTAGCCTTTATAAATAGCTGGGTACCAGCATAAATAAATCAAACAGTTTAGGGTAATTGTTACTATGTATCTAAACATTTAAAAATACTCTTTAAAATGTTAGAAAAGTGCCACATTCCTGTGTGGCAGATTAAAATTGTCAATTGCTACCTGTTACTTTCTTGATTCCTTGGGTCCTTAGATCTTTAAAACTGGAGGTTGAAACTAATCACTCCAGGGTAGGTAGGACACAAAAGGATGCAGAGAGAGCAGGGATGAAAACATTCTCAGCTTAGATGCAATCCTTAGGAATATCTTGACTTGAAATTGGTAGTACCAGACACAGAAGAGAGAAAAGCCAGACACAGGAGCATCTGGACACTGAGAGCATTGTTTACAAAATTATGGAAAGAATGGAGAGCTTGAAGGAAGATTCTATATAGGGGAGAGTCAGAGATATAAGAAATAAAAACACTTATTGGGAGATCAGAAGAGCTCTAAGAGGACAAAAATGAGAGACCAGAATTTCTGATCCATTTTTGACTAAAAGTACAGTAAGAAATATATGGTTTACTTCTAGATCCTGTATAAAATAAAAGACATAGGGCAATGCATTATATTCTACTTGCTCCTATGCTATCTTATATTGTTCTATTTCATTTAAAAATACTGACCGTGAACACTAAATTATTTCTTGACCTATAGTTTAGAAAACAGTGTACAAATAATGATTGGTATTGCTACAAGGCTCATTTCTCACCCTATCAACTCCTACAGTCAAAACCTAGTGTGGCAATAGAAATGCTCAAGTAAGATAGATTTGGAAGCATCCCAGATCTCTGCTGAATTCCAAGTTGGAAGGATGGCAAGCTTACAACAGAAGCCGCATAGCTGGGCTTGAGTCATGATGCAATTGGTGAGGGTCCAGGGCTGACTTGGTGGACAAGTGACCTCAGAGAGCCCCTCACTCCTTGGCCAGGGTAGGAAGGAACAGGTGATAGTTTAGAGCAGTTGCAGAAGTGTTGAAAGAACCATAGGTCTGTGGTGGGGTGTGGAGGACACTGGTGTATCCACTTCATGACCAAAGGTAGAGACCATAGGTGTCAGTAACAATTGGCAGTATGGAGGACTGGAGGGCCAGGCAGATGTTGCTACTTCTCAGTAGACACAAATGATGAGGAAGGATGAGCGGCAGCTTAGAGGGCAGTGAGGGCAGGATGTGAGGAACCAGCCCCGACTTGAGGCTGGGGAAGCTTTACAGAGTGACGAGAATATGTAGTTTGACTAAATATATATCTAAAAGAGAGAACTCTGCACAGAGTGACTGTTACCATTCACAGTACCAGTGTTCCAAGTTCCTGGTCTTGACTGGAATTGGGATCTAAAGAGGTAAGCTTAATTTACTTGTAGAAAATACGAAAAAAACTATATTCTAGCACATACGATTAGTAACTATAGATTTTAAATCTGATATGACAGCACTGAAGGAATTTTTGGTGTATGAAGGCAACACGCAGTTCCTACTGTTATTTTTAACACTTACTTAGTGCCAATGTTCTAGACACTGTACTGAACACTGAATCAGACATAATTCCCTGTTCACTTGGCTCAGGGGCAAAACGAGAAGAACACAATATACAAAGAGACAGTGCAGTGGGGGAAGGGATATGCCTGATGATGAATGTGGCATATTTAGGAAGTAGAAATCTCATGACATTATTTAGAGGTAATTGCTACACAGGACAAAACTGTGCACTCATTAGTCACTGACTAAACATATCAAAAATTGTGTAACTATAGAATTTTGCTCTTAACTCATCAACAGCACTGTTGAAAACTGACTCCGTCTGGCCCCTACTCCTGAAAACCTGGGATTCAACCTGGCCATCTGTATTTTCAGAGTATTCCTGTGGAGAGTAATCTGCTGTGCAGCTCTCTTTGGCAGCCACTGTCATAGAAGGTTATATGCTTTTAATAGATTCCCTATTTGTACCTGATTATGTGGCATTCTTAAGAGGAGAGAAATAAATTGTTTAGGCTATCTTGCAAATATGTTTTCTCAGTGAGGAAACATCCTTAAATGTATTATCATGTAACATCCAATTCTGCATTAATTAGAACACACTTTTAATAAACTATATGAAAAATTAACTTATAAAAGTGTGTTAGAAGCATCATGGTAGGGGGAGTCTACTCCTAAATCTCAAATAAATATTATGAGGCAAAGACTTGCATACTTCATTTTTTAAGATGCTTAATCCACAGTAATGGGAAGCATCATCCATCTTGTTCTTTGCAGTGCTGGTGGTAAGGTATGTCTATTTAAGAAATCCTAGTTTGAGTTGCTGAACTCAGTAGGAATAAAGCATACTATCTAAAAATACAGTGGTGGTATGTGGAAGCACAGGTTAGAGATGAACTTTACATTGGAAAATCTAACTAACAGTGATAATTCTGTACTTAAGAACCACCTGGATTTTTATTGCCATGACAGCTTTTTGTTACAGAAGGCAAAGGGTGGTAAAAGTAGTTCATGTCCTAAAACAGTTGAAACCAATTGCTGAAGATGTCTCTTAAGTAAGATTTTTGACCATAGGCAAGAAAGACCTGTTGGAGCCATGACACACAGGTTTTTAGCCCCTAAGTTCTCTTATTCAGGACACGAGATCATACAAATCAAAAAATGAAGTGGAGACTGAGGTTTCAGTCCTTGACTAGTGGGAAAGTTAATCTACACTTTTGTATCAAATTAATGTTATTGGTCACACCACCCTAACGAACCATTAACAGCAACCTGTAATAGGCTCAGGCTGACTTTTAAAAGTGACCAACTGTCTAGTAGTCACACTCAAAAACCCTAGATACTAGTTTGTTCATATTACTGACTATGGATCTTTTCTTGCTTTTGATTTTTACTAATTAGTGATGATAATTATTTCTATTTCACTGAGACAGCAGTTGAATAAAAAGAGAAAACACTTGGGCTGTAAAGCTTTCCCTTGGTTTTTCCAGTAAAGTGTTAATAGTCGGGAAATTTCTTGAGCAGCAGGGACCATACACATGCTCCAATTTTGGTATCTCTCCAGTGTATGGCACACAGGTGTTCAGTTATTGTCGACTATCTACTCTAGAAGATATATCCTATATAATTTCACTTTTCCATTTACCTAGAATGCTGAAAAACTCCATATTAGAAGTAGATATTCCATATATGTTTTTCTCTTGCCTAGATATCTAACTATGGTGTGCTTACCTGGTTTTGAGTTTTGTAGAAGAAATGCACTTTTTCCTATTTTTAAGCCAATTTAAATTCAAGGCTTATTCGTATAAACTGCAGCTTCCCTGATCTAGCATTATGTGTGATAGGTTTAATGAGAGGTTCTTGGGAATGCACGTTTGGTGGCATAGGAACAGGAAGCAGTCATTTGCTATATTCATGGTTAAAAACATTTACAAGTTTGTAAGAAGACATAAAAATGAATGCCTGCTGTCAGTTATTCTAGTATCCCTAGCTAATATTGAGAAATAATTAAAACATCTTTCCAATGAACATGTGCATTATATCATTATACAAATGCTAAAGAGTCACAAAGGCAGTAATTGGAAGATATTATCTTCCACAAGACAGCTTTCTCCCTGACACCCCCATTTTCAAAGAAGTAAAAATGTAATAAATTTGTTAGCAGTTTCTGTGTTGGTATTATCCACTGTAGAATAAGAATAAATTGAGAGAAATTTAGTGATTTAAGACAGGGCATGCAGAGTGGGATTTGATTTATTTTTTTTTAAACCAAGTAGTTCCAGACCAAAATTTTCATCCATTAAAACCTGCTGTTTCCTTTAGGCCCAATTCAAATTGGATAACCACTTAGATAGAACGAAACACATTTAGGTAAGTGACCTCAGGCATATTAAAGTTTTACTATCTACTTAGTGGACTCTAGAACAATTAAAACTCTAAATGACTGCTTGGAATAAGGGCAAAATTGGTGACCAGGAATCAGTGCCATCTGCTAGCGCCTGCCTTTGAGGCATCCGGGGGATGATGATTATAGAGCTGTATTTGTAGAAAGCTTCAATGGAGTGACTCACCTCCTCTCCTGCATAGAAATAAAGGATTGATAAGGGATACCTCATTTTCTAAATATATAAAAATATTGAAGAAAATTAGAATAGGACTCTTTCTGATGTCATCCATAGTGTTTCAAAAACATGAATGCTATAGGAAAGACTGAGTGGAGATGGAAGAAAATGTCTATAAAACATGCAAGGATGATTGCTTGCTGGAAATTGGGAGTCATAGTTCTAATCCTGGTTTTGGCCCATGAATTCCCTGAGTATGAGACATTTAAATGCTCCAGAGTTTAATTTCTTCATCTCCAAGTTGAGAAGCCCTAGCTTAATTAGATAAGTACAAATGGAGCAAATACGTAACTATTAGAAAGTTTTGGACAGTGAATGCCTACCAAGTAAACTTACTTTATCTCTGAAGACAAAAAAGTTTACTGGGCACTTACCTTGAGTCATATTTGGAACACATTCACAGCTTTATATACTGTGCAGGCCTTTCGGATGAAGGCTGGATCTCATATATATTTGATTCTTAGCACAGTGGTTGGCTTATCGGGAGGACTCAATAAGCATTTGAACTGGATTGATTTTGCATAAATTATCTCATATAAATAATGAGAAAAAATCCCTTTTTCTGATGATGGCTGAAGGAGATGACAAGTAGTAATCATGCAAAGAAGGTCAAGTTTGGATCCTTATTAAAAGCAAATTTTTTCTTTATCCCTCAATATGAATGAATTTCCCTTCATTTTATATAGTTATCAGGAGGAATGTAGTCCTAGACTCTGTTAATAAATGGATGCAAATACTTAGATAACTATGAAGTTGTTGCTCACTGTCAATTTGTTCAGTGACTAGAGTATTGTTCATTGTAGGGTATATAGTGACATGGCGTGTTATAGTTAGCTGAATCACCCAGCAAGGAAATTATATAAATGTTCACATCTACAGAATGGCAGTCCATTTCCTAATGAGCTGATTGATGCTTCCTCTGTGAAATTTTAGTAGGCATCAGAACAAGTCCTGATTCTTTGTACTGAAACATAGTACTTATTTCCCTTTTCCCTCCTTTTGTAGCTCGGCTGCCAGAGAAGTTAAGTGATAATATTTACTTAGCTGCTACAGGCTCAGCATGTGCCAGAGGTTGAAAATTTACTTAATGTTAAATTGGTGTGACACAATAAAAGGTCAGTGGTAGTTTGTTCTCAAAGTGAGTTCTAGGTCTACAGCATCAGCATCATCTGTGCACTTGTTAGAATGCAAATTCTCAGACTCCAGACCTGTTGGATCATACTATTTTACAAGCTCTTCTGGTGATTCTGATATCTGCTAATGTTTAGGAACCCTTGATCTATGATATTTAATGTTCCAGTTAACAAGTAAGAGCTTTTCTTCTTGGGCCTACTTTTATTTTGAAAATAAAAGATGACATTACATATTAATCTGTTCTGTATGGATAGCTAAACTTTAACAAACCATAATCAGATTTCTTGTATTCCTAACAATTCTAGGTTGTTAGGAATATTAGGCTATTAGCTAATATGGCCTCTCATTTCAAGTGGGGCAACTTCAATTCATAACAGTAACCATTGCCTGAGAAATGACTCCAAATAAAGCATGGCATTAGTGGCTGTGGGGGAGATGTGCATAAGTAAGACTAGTTCTTTCCTTCAGGAGCCTCACAATCTACTGGGGGGGGCAGGGTATTTAAATATATAAATGCATGAAATAAATATACAGCATATTATGACCCTCCTCCCCGGAGAAATACAAAGCCAGGAATGGGGAATAAGACTTGAGCCTCAGGTAGAAACCCATGATGTTGTGGGCCGGTGGTGTGTTTAAAAGACCTGGACCAGACCAATGCCTCAGCTCCATGGATGGAGAGGTGAGCTTGGCCGTGCCAAAGCAAATCCTCTTTCTGTGGCTGTTTTTGCTTCTAAAATAGTCTGAAGTGGGGCTAGAACCATGATTTAGAAAGTCCACTTGCTGACTTCTACGGGCTGGGAGTTGGGGGAGGCTAAATTGTAGCAACTCTGCTTTCTGCTTCAACCAGAAGAGCAACTTGTTTCTCTGTTTATATATCAAGTCCCCATGTAAGGGTGTTTTTTTGTTTGTTTGTTTGTTGTTGTTGTTTTTTGGTAAGATTTCTCAGCTGAAGTGAAAAAAAAATCTCTGAACTAGATGATTTCAGGTTTATTCCAACTCTGTGATTCTATAGTCTCTACTTCTTCATGGACTTTCTGGGAGGATTCATTAATAGAAAAAAATACCTTGAATTTTTCAAGAGGTTATTATGGAACTACAAGGGAAATATGATAACTATTTCAAATGATAAGTCATTGAAGAAAGAAATACGAGAAGATATAAATAAATGGAAACATATATCATGCTTATGGATAGGAAGTATTAACATTGTTAAAATATCCATACTACACAAAGCAATCAATAGCTTCAATGCAATCTCTATCAAATTATGAATGAAATTTTTCACAGAACTAGAACAAATAATTAAAAAATGTATACAGAACCATAAAAGACCTCAAATAGCCAAGGCAATCTTGAGAGAGAACAAAGTTGGAGGTATCATGCTACATGATATCAAACTATACTACAAGGCTATAGTAATCAAAACAGCATTGTACTGGCATAAAAAGAGACACATAGATCAATGTAATAGAATAGAGAGCCCAGGAATAAATCCATAGGTCATTTAATCTATGACAAAGGAGGGAAGAATACATAATGGGGTAATGATGCTCTATTCGATAAATGGTGTTGGGGGAACTGGACAGGTACATGAAAAAAAATGAAACTGGGTCACCATCTTACACCACATACAAGAAAAAACTAAAGATGAATTAGACTTAAATGTAAGACCCGAAACCATAAAACTCCTAGAAAACATAGGCAATAAACTCTTTAACATTGCTCTTAGTAATATATATTTTCTTCTGATAAATCTCCTTGGGCAAAGGAAACAAAAGAAAAAATAAATGGACTCAAACTAAAAAGTTTTACACAATAAAGAAAACCATTAACAAAATGAAAAGCAATACACTGAATGGAAGAAGCTATTTGCCAATGATACATCTGATAAGAGGTTACTACCCAAATTTATAGAGACTTTATACAACTCAACAACAAAAAAACAAAACAGATCCCACCCAAAAAAATTCCATCAAAAAATGGTCAAAGGACCTGAAAAGACATTTCTCCAAAGAGGACATTCTGATGGCCAAAAGACATATGATAGATGCTCAATGTCACTAATCATTAGAGAAATGCAAATTAAAACCATAATGAGATATCACCTCATGCCTGTCAGAATGGCTATCATAAATAAATTATAAAACAAATGTTGGTGAGGATGTAGAGAAAAGGGAACCTCTGTGCAGTTGGTGGGGTTGCAAATTGGTACAGCCTCCAAATTATGAAAAACAGTTCGTAGGTTCCTAAAAAAATTAAAAATAGAACTACCTTATGATCCAACAATTCTACTTCTGGGTATTTATCCAAAAAAAAAAACCAAAAAACCCCAAACACTAATTCGTTCATGGTAGTGCTACACACAATAGCCAATATATAGAAACAACCTAAGTGCCCATTGATAGATGATTGGATAAAGAAGTTGTACATATATACAGTGGAATATTACTCAGCCATAAAAAACGAAATCTTACCATTTGCAACAACATGGATAGACCTAGAAGGAATTATGCTGAGTGAAATAAGTAAGACAAAGACAAATATCATATGGTTTCACTTATATGTGGAATCTAAGGAACAGAATAACGAATGAACAAAATAAAAACAGACTCACAGATACAGAGAAAAAACTGGTGATTACCAGTTGGGAGAGGGTTAGGGGGTTGGGCAAAGGGATTAAGAAATACAAATTGGTAGTTACAAAATAGTCACGAGGACGTAAAGTACAGCATTGGGAATATAGTCGATAATATTGTAATAACTATTTATAGTGCCAGGTGAGTACTATATTAATTGGGGGGATAGCTTCATAAATTACATAAAATCTAAATACTTTTCTGCACATCTGAAACTAATAGAAAAGAATATTGAATGTCAACTAAAAAATAAAAATTAAAAAATGATAAATATTTCTATTAAACACAGCTTCTATTTATTCTCAATATGAGATAGAAAAATTGTGGATTCCTGAATTTTTCTTAGGAGGCATATAATTACTTTTTCTACTTTCCTGATTTCAGAACAGAGAACAATTTTTCTATGGCAGAATTGAAATATTGATCCTTTTGGACTCAGACCAAAATTTGAAATAGATCTGAATCTTAACTGAAATAAAAAAGTTATTATTTATCTTTAAACTAAATTCTACTTTCAGTTAGTCTTCTATTTATGAATATATAGTGGCTGAAATTATTTCCCCCCCTAATCCACAGACATATATCTTGCAAGCTTAAAAAAAGGAAACGAGGAGGAAAAAATTTTTTCCAAACAGAAACCAAAAGACTAGTACTCAAATAAATAACCAATGGGAAACCTATAACCAGTTTGGACTGGAAAGCTATTTTGTTTTATTTTCATAGCAATTTACAAACTCAGCTGTAATTAAAAGCCCTACCCATGGTCACTGTGGCTTCTTTTAAAAAAGAATTTAACTTTGGGTGATGAGCACAAAATGCAATGTACATATGATGTATTATTAAATTGTGCACTTGAAATCTGTATAATTTTATTAATCAATGTTACCCTAATAAATTTAATACAAAAGAATTTTAATAGTTTTATTATAAGCTGAGTGTAAAAAGCTCAGCTATGACAATTATGTAAGAATTACTGGGAATACTTAAAGCATGCTAACTGAGCTTCAGTCAGAGTCTCTTTGAAGTGAATCTCATGGAGATTTAAAGTATTGGGTGATCTGCTGAATAAAATGGCAATTCACTACACCATAGCTCAACTACGAAGTCGCCCAGTTACAACGTAAGGAGGTAATCAAGATGATTAAAAGGAACAAATAAAACTGGAAGGAAAGAAAAAAGAACAAAGATTGAAATTGCTAATTGCAGCTAAAGACATGGTGATACCGAATTCCAAACAGAAGATATGAATGGTCTGTCTCTGGGAATTTTGTAAACTTGGAGAGTTTCAAAATCAATTAAGCCTTTGATTTTTGAAAATAATGATCACAAGGGTGGTGGTGGGTGCGGGGGAACAAGGAAAACAGCATACCAGCCCAGAATAGGTTATTTCTGAAATATCAGTTACATTTGGATGCGAAGTTTGCAAGTTCTCTCTGTTGGGAGAATGTCATTTCTGAAGACATTTAGCTGCCTTTATGAAAGAATAGTGAGTTCTAACAATTCTTAGACCTTCGATGAGAAGAAAAGCCAATGAAAACAGAAAATTCTCTATTTTCTACTATAGCGAGATACCCAAGAGCCTGTAGAAACAGATGCCACACTAAACTGTATCATCCTTGCTCAAATAAGCTATTAACACCCTACTTCATCCCAAAGCTATTCATAAACTTATAGCTCAACTTCTGAGGGCCTGATTTGCTTTCTGTGGTGTCCACCACAGAATATGTTCAACTTGCTGGAGCCTTGTCTGATACTAAATAGTCCAAGGACCATGATGCTGCTTGAGAGACACCCATGGTCACATTTGCACCAGCCAGATCTGTTCGCATGCCCCTGCCATCCTGGAGAACAGGAGCATATGGAAGGTTTGGGCTTCTTGCCATCTGCCAAGAGTGGGTAGGACTGTGCACGCGATCTCTGTTGGCACTGATGCTTGGGAGATAATGATTTCCACAGTAAAGGGTCTGCTGGCTTCAGATAAAAACAGTTTTCAAATTCAGACTATGAAAAGCTATATGACAGAAACAACCTTGTTCCACTCCTTTCAGATCTACCCAAAGCTCTCATGGGTTAACCTATATGACTTTGAGGGGAGAGAATTCGTACTCACTGCTTAGTCTGTACAGAGCTTGAGCATTTATTTGTGTTCTATATAAATATCATTATCATTACTGTAATTAGTAACGATAACATTTACATACCTACTGCCCAGTAACTATTCCCTTTAGCTTCTAAGAACTTGCAAAGTTCTCATCAATGAAATTTGGACCCAGGTATCACTCTTTCATTTCTACCTGTGTTCCTAACCAGTAAGGTATGAAAATGGCAGTAAGAATTATTTTTAATAAGAAAAACAAAATTCTGACTTTTCCAGCATCGCTCCCCCCCTTATCATCATGAAAATCTTACCCTTTCTTTTAATTTGGACCAACATAAATGACCAATGAAACAATATAAAACATATAGTTAACATTTGATCACCCTATGTAAAGAGGTGGTAGTGAATGGCCATACACAGTTACATGATGGTTTCTGTTTGAAGCTTCTCCAAACTAATTACTATGTACTTTGAAATTGCTGAGTTATTCCTTGAAAGTGCTGCCAAGAGTCTGATTATTAATCGAGCAAGATACCCTGAAAGATTAAACTTCTACTTCAGATGCCCTGTTTAAGTTCTTTATATATTATAACTCATGAAATCCTGTTAAGAATTCTATGGCATAGGTACTATTAATTTTGCCCTTTTACATATAAAGAAGGTATAAGACAAAGAAAGTAACTTACCCCAAGTAATACAGATAGTTAAGTAGTGGGGCCCAGGATTCCAGTAAAGGAAGGCTAGCACTGGAGTCTGGGCTTATGACCATTAGGCTTTACTGCCTCTCACCTAATCTAGGAGCCAATGCTTGTGGCAGGGCATGGAGAACTAGCTGGTCACTGTAATAGGGAGTGTGGATGGAGGAAAGGGTAAAAAGGGTAGGAAGAAAGAGCACAGAGGATACATCAGGACGTTCCCTGTTTTACATGAGCTATAGTGAATTTCCCAGGGACTGACTATAGTATGTATAAGAGAGGGCAGGGATTTGCATTAGGGCTGAAGGACCAGTGAACAGGGGCCAGCAGCATTCTGCCCTTGTGCCAATGGATGAGAATGGGAAGGCACTAGAGGTCAGTCTAAGAGTAATGGCTACAGTCCAAGGAGCCAATATCTCCATTTCTCAGTCAGTGTTGTTGCTTTTATGTCTTCATTTCTGGAAGAGTCACCTAAATATGATATATTTTATATCATGTTATAGAATAACAAGCTATACTAGTGTTTATAAATGTGAAAGTTTGTCAAGTCATTAGACATAAACCTGGCCAATATTAAGCATCTGCCTTATTCAACTATCATTTGCTGCTAAACAAATTGCAGCATAAGTAAGAGGAGACTTTGGCATTGACAGCTGTTGAGCGTATTTTGGGTGATTCTTAATCAGCAATATGTATGTAAAGATATGTAGTAAATACTCTGGTAGAGCAATAATAATTATATTAAACTTGCTTACATTGTGAAAATTGTATTTATAGGAAAGTCAGTACCTGGAGGAAAGTAAAAATGTCAGATAAAAATCTCAACATAAGCAAATAACACATTTTCTCTCAGATTGAGGATATGAAATGGTAGTGGTAAGGACTATAGGAGGAGGTAAAATAAACCACATTCAAGGAGCATGCTTTCTCCCCTACCCTCTTTAAACACTATTAAAAAGAAGAAACAATTTTATAGGTCTCTTCATGCCTGACATTAAACTGGAGGATCTGTAGAGAAGAAAGTGCTAGGATATTAGCATTCTGAGGAAGGAAGATGCCGCTTGCACATTTGCATTCCTTTGCTCCGTCGCAATCATCTCTATTCAAGCTGAGCTCTGAAACACACCATACCTGTTATTACCTGGTTCATGGACTAGCTGCTTTGTTGTTTTTAATATCGTGTCTGTTGCTATGAAAACGAAGCACTTTAGAAAAAGATTTGAAATACATAAGCAGAAATCAACACAGAATAACTAGTTTTGAACAAACATATGCCACATTAGTCATTTCACCTCTCTGAGACTCAGTTTCTTTGAAATAAAGATGTTCTGTTAGATGCTTTCCAGGTTCTCTTTAACCTACAGTTAGGTGGGAAGAGACTAACCACCAACTACCACCCAACTAAACATAGGCATTAAAGGCCATAAGTGACGAAATGCCAGTCAGTGGACTGTATCAGAACTTTCAATTCAGGAACTAGAAGTGCACCCTGGTAAGGCCATTAAAAAGTTTCTGGAGCTTTTCTCCACAAGTTATCTCTGCTTAAAAAATGATTTCTACCTGTGTTACAGGTTGCTCCAAAGACTGCCATTCTGAGCAGAGACTACCTTTCCTGGTGTGTGTGTGCGTGCGTGTGTGTGTGTGTGTGTGTGTGTGTGTGTGTAAATAAGAGCAGTAAGAGAAAGTAGAAGAAGGGGAGCCAGGAAGTTATTGCAATAAAAGTATTAGTGATGAGACCTTGAACTAGAGCAGCTGGTGGTGGAAGACTAGGAAGGAAGGGGTAGACGGCAGAAATATTGTGAAGCTGAACTGAGGAGGAAGGCAAAGATCAGGAAAGAAGTCGTGAGCACTAGCAATGGATATCAGGAACACCTAAGCAGTGCACCCAACCAGTTTAGGCACTGTATAGACAGGGTTCGCAAGAGTTAGGCATAGTCTAGATTTGCAAAGGGATAGACAAAAAGGGTTGGGTAATTTGTGACCTACTCAGCCCAATGAGAGCTTTGTCAAAATAGCATTCATGGCATATCAAAGATCCCTGAACTAGATAAAATTTGATCAACAAAAAAGTTGGTGAAGGACTTGACCTTTCTCTGAACTCAGTTTGTAGGCATCCTGAATAATTTTAATCTTCCTGGTAGGCACTTAGGCAAAATCTGTGATTCACACATCTAACATCCTAGCTTTGTCTAAAATTTCCTCTTGACAAATCTGTATCCCTTCCTTGGCAGTTAAGGAAACGATACTATCAATTGATGCTACCAAGTTTTCATGTGCAGGGGTAGCTAGCTGCAGAAGCACAAGACGTCAGGGCAGATCATAGAGATTCCTAGTGAGTTTAAGTGGTAGATAAGCCTGGAAATTAAATTGAGGCTAGATTGTAAATGACTTTAAAATTTGAATTTACTGGATTGGTAAGGGGGCGCTACTGATGGTTTTTGCACAATGGGTACTATAGTCAGAGTATTTACTTTAGTGAGCTAATGTATCAGCAGTGAAAAAATGGATCCCTCGAAGTAGGACTCTTGAGAGTCATTATCAAATAGGAACCTACTGAAATGTATTACATATAAGGTTGTATCTAATACATATGATTGTAATATGATATGCCAGGCACTGTGCTAAATAAAGGGCTTATCCTGTATTATCTCACTTAATCCTTACAGCAAGGCTAAGATGTTATCATTTGCATTTTAAGAAAGAGTACATAGAGGCTCAAAACATTTAGAGCACTTGCCCAAGGCCATACAGCTATTAAGGGACAAAGCCACTTTGAACAGAGATCTATCTGACTTCAAATCTGTGCTCTTAACCAGTAAACTAAGAAAATGATATTGGAAAGGAAGGGCTAGTGCAAGAAGGACTGTGAAATAAAGGCCACACAGTTATATAAAGCTGGCTGGTAGGTAAAAGTCATCTCACAGATGGATTTTCTGTAGATGTTATAGGCCAGAGAAAAGAAATCTTCCCTTTTACATCAATCACCTTGAATGTAAGAAAGAATTAAAAAATGCTTTGAGGCAGAATGGACTAGATATGCCATGTGAGTTGCTCTCACCATTTCTCTGATGCATTATAAGCCAGGCTACCACTAAGTTCACTGAAATTGTAGTGGACCAGTTTTAATTTTTCTACCTTCCCTCTGCTGCCACTTGGCATGTACAGTTTATGCCCCATTTCTTTTCCAGAGTGTAATTAGTGCTGCCTATTGCTACATATCTCACCCTTCAATTTTCCCGTGATGGCTATGAGGTAAATATTTTTTGTGCTGTATTTTATTGGGCTCTTGGTTAGAGTACAGCTCTCTTTCCCATTCCATTTCACCCCACCCAAGGATACATGTCAAGGTATCCATGAGCTAATGTCTACTGATGTTGAGAGTCTTATTGACCAGGGAGCAATCAATAGTCACATCTTGTTTTAAGGAAGAGATCACTCGTTAACTGCTTCCCATTTTTAATAGTTTCACTAAGCGTTGAGTGGTACATTCTGATTGATACAGCAATTTTCTGTGTTTTTTCTATATTCCTCTGGCAAAAGTGAAACTCTCAATGTTGATAACTGTTAGGAAGAATTATTAATTTTTGTCTTTTCCACAACAGCCCTAACCATCAAAAATCCAACTTGTATGTTTATAAAACTGTAGTGCTATTACATTTATGATCACTATATGGCAAAAGGGATTATTTAATTTTCCAATGTATTGATGTAAGTTGGGATGATTCTATAGCTCAATGGAAAGAAATTCTGTACAATGGAAACATTCTTATATGAACCACAAATGTAAAGAAAGAAAATTAATCTAGGAACTTTAATACTTGGTTTCTTGTTCTAGCTTTGTCGTTTCCTTCCTGGGTAATATTGGGCAAAATAATTCAATATTCTGAGCCACAGTTTCCCCATTACAAAATAAGAAGACTACTTCAAAGTATTGTAAGAACTTATTTGAGAAAAAAAAGAATGGATGTATGTATGCATGTGTGTAAACATTGTTTCTCTGTATGGGATGGTAAAACCACCACAGGAGAAACTTAAATAGTGCCTGTAATTTCTATATTGGTAAAAAAGCATGATGTGGTGAAAAAAAAAATACATGAAGTTTAGGGTCAGAAGATATAAGTTTGAAGTCTGGCTTTATCAATTTCTATATATATGAATTTGAGAATGTTGTGAAACATGATAAATTTTTTGAAAAAAGGGCAAAGGGTTAGATGGAGAGGATTGCAGAGACAAACAAATAAATATTAGTCAAACCACGTTGTAAAATGTAAAGTAATATGTAAATGCCAAAATAAATAGAAAAACTCATGTAGGCCTTTCTAAAGGGTCATAAAAGAACTGCCTCTTTACCTAGTTTCTGAGCTCTGCTATGGAAATAAGCATGTCCCACTTCTCTGCTCAGCATCAGAGCAGTTAATCTGCAATTAGTAATTGTAGTTAACTAATAAAAACTGCTTTGGACTTGATGTATGTAGGTGCTTGTGGGGTCCTAAGAGATGTCCAGCATACACTTGGATATGAGGTTCTGGAATTCAGAAGCATAGTCTACTGAGAGATCTAGAAAAACATCTCAGTTTTTGTTTTTTGTTTTGTTTTTGTTTGCTTCTTTTGCATGCCTTTTGGCTATACTTTATGACAATATCTAAAAACTGTTCTTAAGTCATAAATGGAAGTTGAAAATACATTATCCCTGAGTAAAATGTTCCGGCAGCATTATTTTACACAAGCCCATTTTTTGTTGCATTATATTTAATAATAGAGTAATGAATTTTTTAAAACAAATTTTAAGATCCCAAATAATATGTCATCTGCAAATTTAAAAATTTTATTTGCAATGACTCCACCATCACCCCTAATAGTAGTACTCCCATTTACCTTTTATTTAAGCATGAAGGCCGACCACTGATTTTGAACCCTGAGCAGCCACTTTCAGGCTCAGCCTTAGGATGCCCTGGCTCCTCCTGTGACAGACGTGGCTTATCCTGGCACTGTCATAAAATTGTGAATCTTAACCTGCTCTTTTAAGGCAAAGTGAAAAGTAAAAACAATATTATGAAAATAACCTCTTTTGGTATAAGAAGTTTAGCTAGTAAATCACATAGGCCAATAAGGATAATACATTTAAAGACCTTCATACCCTAGGACTTACAGACCTAAGTAAAACATAATTTATCTTCAAAGCTATAGGTACAAAGAAGAGAAAACCGATAAAGCTCAAGATATTATCATTCATTAGATGGGCAGGAACCAAGTAGCTCTGAATACTGTATTTTACTATCTTTTTGTTTATTTGTTTATATATATATATATATATATATATATATATATATTTATTTTTATTATGGCGACATTGGTTAATGAAACCTAGTAAGTTTCAGGTATACAATTCAACAGTAACACATGTATATATCGTATTGTGTAAAAAATATTTTGGTTACTATATTTCAGTATAACTGTCTTTTAATTTTGTAATCCCATACATTATATAGGATTCATCATTATTATACAGGATTCATTATTATATATAATAATATCATTATTATTATTTTTAACTTTTCAATTACAGCTGGCATACAATATTATATTAGTTTCATGTGTACAGCAGTGATTAGACATTTATACAACTTATGAAGTAATCACCCCAATAAGTCTAGTTAGTACACATCTGACACTATACATATTACAATATTATGGACTATATTCCCTATGTAGTACTTTACTTTCTTATGACTCTTTTATAACTGTCAATTTGTACTTCTTAATATCTTCATCTTTTTCACCCATACTCCAATCCCCCTCTTCCTGGTGATGATCAATTTGTTCTCTGTATCTGAGTGTTGACTACCTTCAGGCTAAAGACCAAAAACAAAAACAAAACAAAACAAAACAAATGAGACCAAAACTAAAAAAAAGAAAATTCCATCTAAACAAATGTTGAGTTTCAGTAAGTAGGTTTTATTTTTCTGCAGAGGTATAAAACAATAATTTCAGAAAGATACTTTCCATGTATTTGAGGACTGATCAAATAAGTAAGCATATTATGGCTAAAGGAGGGTATGTTTCTCATGTTAATGAGGGACACACTAACTGTGCTGTGGGACTGAAATGGGAGGTAGCAGTATACGCAAGGGTTTCTCAGCCTCAGCACTACTGACACTGTGGGTCAGATGATTCTTTGTTGTGGGGGGCTGTCTTGTGTTTTGTAGGCTACTTAGCAGTACCTTTGCCTTCTACTCATACCATCTGAATAATACCCCCTACTCCTGCCCCAGTTCTGACAATCAAAATGTTTCTGGACATTGTCAAATGTCCCTTGAGGGCAAAAATCTCCCCAGTGGAGAACTGCTGGCCTAAGCCGATACTTTTTAATACATTTAGATAGATAGAGATGTGTGTGTAAATGTGTGTGTATATATATGTAACGTGCACACACACATTCTTAGTTTTATTGAGAGGACTTGGAAACAACGACACTGGTAGCAATGAACACATTTAGCATCCAGGTCTTCGGTTCCAACTTAACAAAAAAAAAAAAAACAAAAACAAACAAACAAAAAACAAGTTTCCTTAGAGAAATGGCTTCTGTATCATATTCAGCACTGAGACTGGGAAAATATAAGATGATCCTGGAATATCTTGCTACACCAGGCAGTAAGGAAAGGTTCAAAAGTGATGGGACATATTAAAATGACATAGGAGCTTGCTAATGGTGCTCCCCCTGACCAAATCTGAGGCAACAGGTTCAAAAAATTTGAGCAGCAAAACAAATAATTGAATTAAATAAGAATACATAGTTCACACAAAATAAATACTAGAGAAATCTCTTTCTTACAGTAGAATATGAACTGATGAATGTAGAAGTGATGATGATTTCATCATTAGATGATCATGTAGGCTAGTAACAATTGATTCAGGCAAAAATAATCAGTGGATACCAAAACTAGTGGGCAAAAGTGGATGAGAAACTGTATATTTACATCTTAAAAATTTTGGAAAACCACTGGCTTGATTGAGGAGCATATGATTGAATTTGCATATAAATGCTTTTATTGAAAGATTGAAAGAAGTCTAAATTATGGTATATTCCAGATTCAAATGAGCATGTACAATTATACTTATCAGCATCAATGCCAGGCAAAATAATATTTTTTAAATGAATGAATGCTGTCTCCCCTTTAAAGTATGATATATGGCTAGCGCATCAATATAAAAATCATAAATTTGCCATTGTCACATTTGAGGAAAGCAGCCAGTTGCAATTTTCTTAGCCTAAATTTTTTGTCACATCAGCAGGAAAGTTTTAGACTTTCAACTATGCTTATGATTTAGAGTTCTGAGGCTGAAAAAACCCATTTCTACTTATGTGATGAGAAAGACAAATTTGAATTACTCCTTTTTATGTAAAGTCTTTTTAATTTGAAGTCCACTAAACTAAAGTGATGGGGATGCCAGCATGTGAACTTGTTGTTAAGGAATGCAAATTATAAAATGTATATTATACATTATATCATTAAGCAGTATGAATATAGTTTTAAAGTATAATGTTGGGATCATTTACATTGTTAATTTGTACACCAAGAAGAAAAGATTTTTCCCTATGATAATAGTTTTCACAAAGTTAGGATGATCTGACTTGCAAACCAGTCACATAAAGCAGAAAACTGTGAAGATTTACCTACTTAGGGATTTTCCCCTTCTACACAGCCTTCCCCACTGGTGTCTGTTTCTCTACACTATGTAATTTAGCAGCTCATGTTCCTTGGTGTGAACTTCTCAGCCTTCCCTCCTACCTCCTCCATCCACATCACAATTTCTCTTCTCTGCTTCTTCATGGAATCTGTCTACACTGTTGTCTATTTGTATTTGTATCCAGCATCTGGTGCTCAAGATATTTGTTGAACTAATCCGACTATTCAGGACACACTTGTAGTTTTTAATTTTTAAGGAGCTAGGTATTGGGTTTTGGGAAAGAGACCTTTTTTCACAATCCCTTTAGCAGTTAGTTGTTTCCATGTTGATGTACCTAGGCATTTCTTCTTGGAGGAACATTTGAACATAGAGACAAATTTCTCACATTAGTCATCCTGCTAAAATTCACTATACATCTTTAAAAATATTCCTAAGGAAGCAGAAAAAGGGTTTGGACTAAGTGCTCTAATTGATTGATTATTTTCAGCAAACACAGAGAAGAGAGATAATACTACCGCTAATGACTTAATAACAATGATGAAGAGAATGGTTGGCTTATATAGAGAACTTACTGTGTACCAGTCATGGTTCCAAGTACTGCAGGTACATTAGCTCAATTAACTTTGACAACAATACTATGGCATAAATACAATTATCCCTCTATTTTCCAATGAAGAAACTGAACTACATAAAGGTTAAGTAATGCGTTCAAAGTAAAAAAGGGGTAAGTCATTGAACCTGGGCTAAATGTAGACACCTGGCTCCAGAGTATGAGCCCTCACCCATTCTGCTGAACTTACACCTTGCAACTGATTTCCATGTAGAATTTTCTTTTCTTGCCCCTTTGGATGATTGTCATTTTTAGATGGAAGACATTTAAGAGCAAACTAAGGTTGCTCCTAATCTAATCACACTCTCACCCAAAACCTTGAAGTCTGAGATTATCAAGGCATAACATATTATTCCTAGGGATTTGCAAATTAATTTGAAATGAATAAGTCTACAGAGCAAATCCCACAGTCCTGATCATTCCAGCAAACACCTTGGATCCCTGCATTTGTGCCAGAGAGAGGCACTCCCATGGGGCTGGGGTGTGTGGTTCACTAAAGTTAAAACTACATTTGTGGTTTTCTGCTAAGTGCAAACACTAATGACAATGTTGGAAAGTGCCCTCATAAGCGTCTCTCATCCAGTATAATGTTCAGAGGCAGTGAGGGACACCACTGCATGTCACTTGAAGGCCATCTTTCAGAACTGCTCAGTTTCTAGGTGCATGCTGATAAAGCTCTTCATAGATTTCTCCCTCAGGACAAATGAATCCACATGAACATTTTATATCCCTATGATATGTGTATTTTAGCAGTAGAAATAGGAATATGGAGTAACTTTTTCTCTATGTTGAACTTTAAATTTTATGCTATGCATTTTGTTGTCTACCCATAGCAAAATTGTCTTTTGACTTTATCAAAGGTTTTTGCAAAGCGGAGGTGTTTAGCTGTTGGTAAGAAAGGCTCAGGGAAGGGGGGATACGTTGCTTTAAAATTATAGAAGGCACAAACTAGAGAGCCCAAGGTAACAGAGTATAGAAAAATGAGAAAAGACACAAATCATGCAGCTTTTAATGAGTCGGAATACTTCCACAGGCTGAGTAATAACAAGATTTCTCCTCAGAAAGGCGGGAAGGAGTTTTAGAGTAATAAAACTGGGCAGGGCAGCAGTATTATCTGAATTCAGCTAAAACACTGGGTTCTTCAGAAAGTTGTAAGCATAATGGGAGGTTAGCAGAGGTGTCTTAAACTGATAAAAACTCACATCTATCAAGGGTCAAATATGTGCAGATAAGGACTATAGACCATGACAAACCAAATCAAGGGTGATGGGGAGAGATCCTCCTAGCTCCACGACTCCAGTCCTGCTGGCCTTAGGCTCCTCCTCCACATTGCAGGAAACTTTTCCATAGAGCGAATCTTATTCAAAAGCTCTGAGTCCTCAGCACAGTTTACAAGGCCCCCTGCTTCTGACTCCAGTTGACCTCTTCCCCTTCTCCTTGCCCAGTCTCCAGCTCCTTCCCCACCTAACTCTGCACTGTCCAAGTTGAACTAACTTGTCCCTTGCTATGCTTACTGAATTCTCTACATGTGTTGTTTCCTCTACCAGCAACACTGCTTCCTCCCTTTTCCTTAGCAGCCACCCTGACTTAAACTTGTAATCATCCCTTCTTCCAGGAAGCTTTCCTTTTTCTGGCCCCTGATGTCTGGGTTAGTGACATTTCTATACCTCTCAGTGCTTGAACATAATAAGCTATAATGACCTGCTTGTGTATGTACACTCACCACCCCCTAATAAAACCAAGGAGGACTAACACTAATAATGTTATAAAACAAATACTAGGCCAATAGTTAACAGCTAACATGTATATTTTTATTTCCAGCATCAGCAGAGTCTGACATATGTAAGCACTCTATAAATATTAGTGGGATAAAAGAAAAATCCCAATTCAGGCATGTGTTAAAATCTGCAACTATATTGTGAAATCTTAAAAGTCAAAATTTGTTCATTGTTTTTCTTAATATAGGAGCAATGTATATGCACTACAGAAAATTAGAAAATGCCATTAAGCAGAACAAAACCATAAAAATTTGTAAGTTTACTGTGCATAGACAATCATCATTATCACACATTATCTTTTTCTACACCTTTTTTAAGTTTATTTTTCCAATAATGACTATTCTGACCATCTTAGCACAATGATAAAAAGATGGTCAGAATAGATGGGTCTGAATATTTTTACATTGCATAATAATATTTTTAGTAAAATCTCTATTGTTGAATATTTAGATAATTGCTATTTTTTGTTTTTATGAACAGTGTAAGAAGCATTATTTAGATAAGTATTTGTACATATTTTATATTTTTCTTAGAATGAATCCCCTACAAAATGCACCAAAGTTTATATTAAATTTTTGATATTTGTAATTTTGTGAGATGAACTGGCAGATCATTCTATGGAAAGTTCGTGAGTGTCAAGTTGGCCCCTAGACAACTCTGGCTATTACCTTAAACAAAAACCAAATAAAGCAAACTTTGCCAATTTAGTGTGTGGAGAAAAGGTGTTTTATTATTTTAATTTATGAGTTGATTTTTAATGAGAATAAATATTTTATGTGCTTCATGGGCCATCTGAATCTTTGTAAAATGTCTGTCATGAGCACTTTCTTTTCTTATTTTTCTATTGACTTGTAGAAAGCTATTTTAATAAGAGCAATGACAGCTACAACTTGTCACATAGTTACTGTGTGCCAAGAATGGTGCTGAGCCCATTGCTATGAAATACATAGCAAATATTTTCCCAGGCAGTTTGCATTTTAAAATACTCTCCTAATGAAATCATCTCTCCTATTTCTTGAGGCAGTTTTTGGAGCAGTCTGTTTTAGAATTCTGCATTAGTCCATTTTTAGCATTTAACATCTTGAGTGGGGGACCGAGGTGCAGAGCCTGTGTAGGCTGTCCCTGAGTTTGTGCAGCATTGAGCCCGTCCTTCATTAGAAAGGCCCCAGCCTCACAGGGTGTACATGTGGTTACTACCTTGGACTCTCGGCTGATGACTTTGGTAGTGACCTCAAAATTAGATCCCTGGTACTTGGTAGGCATCCCTCTGTGCATCTCAAAGGGACAGAACTACAAAATAAGTGTGACAAGGTAATAATGACATCACTTTTCAGTCACACTAAAATGTGGGGTAAGAATAGTCTAGAGAGCTCTTAGATGTTTACCTACACATCTGTAAGAAACCATAGTATTAGGATTGAAGAAAGCTAGCAACTACCCTTGAAATATTATGAGACAGATGCTTCCCTTTTGTGGTCTGGAAACTATCTACCCTGTTGCCATGGTTATATGAAAGCTGGTCTAAGATGACCCCTCTGGTAGCTTCTGAGTGGGGCCTAACTACTGTCTCTACTACTTTCTCTCTTTCTTGCTCCTTTTCCCACTTAAGAATGTTCTACAGACAAAGCATGGCTTCTACAGCAGACACTGTGCCAAGCTAAATGTTGGGCCAGTCTCAAGAACTGCTGCCTACCTCCACCTGCTCATTCCACCAAGGCCTGTATTAGTGGCAAATATGCTGTCACCTGTGTTCCTTTCAGTCTCTCGCTGGCATCTAACTGGTACTTATTGCCTTTCCTTGCATAAAGAGGTAAGACACAAAATTTGGGTGTGGGAGGTGGGGTTGAAATAGGCAAAAGCAGTCATTCCATTTCATTTGGCTCTGGCCCATCCGGCTGAAGGAACCAGGGGAAGGAGCATTTCACATAGTCTTGCCCTGTTCACACATTTCTGGGACTGGGAACTAAGAGTTGTTTACTTCCCCTCTGGATAGTGACTTCTTCAGGGACTGGAGGTGAAGGGCAGGGCTGGACAATGGACAAATAGTTTTCAAATCTAGATATGACTCAATAAATTGGGACTTTTGTTAAAATCTAGATTCCTTGTTCCCCTTTGACTCAATAGAAAAGGGTGGGGCATGGGAGTCTTTATGTAATTAGTCTTTATGTTAATTACACCCAAGGTAACTAACTGGCATTTTGAAAGCAAGGACTTGAGGAAGAATTGAAATATTCACTTGTCTTGGTTGAAACAATCTAAAGGTGTATCACTTTCAAATTCCTTCTTTCCACAAATCTGAACAGCAGTTTAGTGTTACTTTTGGGCAAAAGAATATTTTTCAAAATGCAAAGTAATTATGGAAATAATTAATCCTAGTTACAGAAGATGGCTTTTTGCAAGTACAGATTATAAATACAGCATCCAAGAAGGCATTTGGGAGTTCACATTTTGCTTCCTTCATCATGTTGGCCTTGATTGTGACTCATCTCTTCCAGCAATGACAAGATGGATTCATCTGCATCCTCCAGCCTGCATGCCCTTGGGAGTGCAACCTGAGTCTCCTCTGTGCTTTTCTTCTCATCCTGACGTTCAGATTGCTTACTTACCTGCACTTCTCCTATAATGAGGGCTGCTGTGGCAGACACCAAACACCCACAGGACCAGTCACAGAAGTAGAAAGGTTGCATCAGTGTCTAGAAGGTACTTAAACAGCCTAATAACGTACCATCCCAACTTGCCCACATGGTTGAATCCAAAGAGATCTGGCATGTTGTTGTCCATTTGGGGAGGGCATTTAAAAGCCATTGGGCAGATGGAGGTTGTCGCAGCAGCTTGAGGTGGGTAGGTAGTGAATGTGTACAGCCTAAACCAAAGAATTCATGACATCTCACCTCCCACAGAGTGTGGGGTCAAAAAGTCCTCTTGTGTATTTTTTCCCCATCTGGAGATCTAGCCAGTAACAACAAGAAGTGCCTCATAGGCATCTTCTGAAGCTCACTGGCAGATGAGAACAATGCCCTCTTCCCAGTTTGTGCCAGAATGAAACTGTGGTATCAACCTCTAAGAGGGAATGCTGTAGAAACACCCTCAGGACAAGCTCAGGCCTCTGCTCACCAGAGAATAGCACCTCCTGGGATGCCTGAGGGGCTCAAGGGGGTGTGGCTGATGATGAGGTCAAAGTATGGATGTGATAAGGGCAGCTGGGAGAGAGCCACAATTGGAGGAGACTGGTCGCAACTCCGTCCAGCATATCTCACAGATAAAAACGGAATCAAGAGCAGGACAGAAAAATGAATAGAACTAATTAACAAAAATCATGTTCGAATTAGCTTCCCCTATCCCTAGACTCTCCTTTCATATCTCTTTGGCCACTTGATACTAGGCACTAACTGGTCAGAAATATAAAACGTTTAAATCAATTGCCATACAGGTCATTAGGGAAAAAAATTAAGTTTCATAAACATGCAGTGTGGAAGCCAGGTAGGGCAAGCTGGGTCCAACCTAATCCCTATCAGAGGAACATCTGAAAGACAGATTGGTGATGGGAGTAGGGGAACAGAGGTTAGGGGTTTAGCTTGCTGTCTAAGTAGGCTCTACAACTTACAAGATGATGAATGGGAAAACATTTGACCATGGGAGTTGGCGTGGCTTCAAGATAGTGGATTGTGGGGTGATGCAGTGCACTTGGGAATTCATTCATTTATGCAACTAACATTCTAGGATTCAGACCTTCTAATTTCAGAGGTTGTACTCTTTCTACCTTACTACTCTGCCTCTTATTACTTTGTAGAGCGCTCATTGAACTTGGAGCTGAGGTTAAAATGAGAGGAAACTACAGGTGGTCCTGCATTCTTGTAGCTTATAGTTTGGTGAGGAAAATGAATATGAACAAAATCATCACCAAATACACGCAGCAGGGTCAGAATTTATAGTCACAATTCAGGTGGCAGAAATGGAATGTTCTGTTTTTCCATATCTAAACTCCATTTGTTCTCAGGATCCCATTTCAGCTAAGGAGTCTTTCATAGCCTTTTTGATAATTTCACAGTCAATTTAGAAACCAAGTTTGATTGAGTCAAACTTTAAACTCCATGAAAGGATCTCCACCATTCTCCGAAGTTATTCCCTCCATCCTTTCTCTCTAAGTTCTCATCTGGGAGCAGAGAAGATGACCTGACAGCCTGGCTATGGGCAGAAGGCATATTTGTTTTCTTTTTGAAAGCCTGGCTCTCTAGTGATTGGCCACTGGCCTTAATCACAGTCTGTTCACTTTTATATCCAGTCCCATCTGGGAGAGGAACTAAGGACATGGTATGAATGCTCCCTTTGTTACACCCTTATTGGTTTGGGACCTGATCTGTTGTGCAGACATAATTGAAGGACATATGGAGGGAGTTAGGCTGAAAGGACAGGGCTGGTACAATGCCTTCCATGGGCCACAGTTGTACAGAAAGGTTGGCAGACTCATAAAATTGATAGTCTCTTAAAAAGAGATGATATCTTCTTGCATAGGATTCCAAAAACAGTATCTTACAGATACTCTGGTCTGAAAAGATAGGTTGCTGAGTCTTGGGTCACTTGGGGTCATTAGAAGCAGTCAAGTAGGCTCTTAAATGCTAAGTTTTGGATAAGATCTTTGCATTATCCCAGGCAGCTGTGTGGAAAGGACAGTCTCTCTGAGTGTATCTGCTTGGTAAGTGTTACTTATATTTAGTGACTTTGCCTAGTCACTAAAAATGGAATTTTTTTTTTTAAGTAACAAAGTACAGGCTTTCTATTGCAGTTTCTTCATTCATTTTAATTAGCAACCGTACCCGTGACACTGTAAAAGTAGATTGCAACTGTGAATTTCCCTAAAAATTCTGGCCCTGAGCAGAATGCTTTCAAAGCTTTTTTTCTCAGTAAAGAGGCAAGGGGGCTCCCTGGAAAGAGGAGACCCTCCAGAGAAGAATTACAAAGATGAGACTATTCAAGCTTATTATCATCGACTCATTCACTCCTCCATGCATTCAAAAAATGTTTAAATATATAGGGGCATCTACTATATGTTGGTGTAGATGGATCAATCTATTGATAAGATAGAATGTTGGGCCTTATATAGAAGTGTTTAAGTCTCTTATACAGAAAGTAAGATAATATTTTCAGAATTAAGAATAACATCAGACAGTAGTACAAAAGATCACTCATGCATTATAATTTAGTGCAAGACAAAGAATCTAGGGGAAGGAGAAAGGACAGATTGATGGAGGTATAACCAGGACAGGTCCTAAGCAGGGCCTTAAAGAGGGGATAAAATGTGAATAGACAGCAAAGAGAAAATGTGTCCATGGGCAGTGATCAGATCAGCCTGGCCAGAGTGAGAGAGTCTTAAAAAGAAGCATGAGGCAGTATAATGAGGAATCAAAAGCAGTTTTGAATTCAAATCCCTATTCTATTCTTGAGAGCTGTGTACCTTAATCAAGGCACTTCATCTCATGGAGCCTCAGATTTTTTAGTCTCTAAAAATGGAATAAATAAAAGTACTGTAATGATTCTAGGAAAGAATACATGTTGTCTGGCACGGAGTGGGTCCTCAGTAAACACTATTTCCCTTTTCTCTTGTATATAGTGCTTTTTAACACAAAACACCTACAGATTTATCTCATTTATCCTCACCACAACCTTGTGAGGTGAATAAAGCAGGTAAAAATGTTCTCATTTTATTGGTCTTATGAGATTTCTACTCTAACAGCCTCCTTAAAGAAATAGAAATGCAATGGTCTCCTTGGAGCCATCCTAAGGTTGTCCTCTGTTGGTTGAGCCATCATACAGAGTCCTCCCCTGTTATGAAGGTATAGCATGAACCCCTCAGAGACTCACTAGGCACCTGTAACCATTCTCCCTTTGCACATCCAAACTCCACACAGACTTTGGACCATGTTTAAGCTATGGTCTCATCCTGACATGAATTTGCTGAAAGCCTTCTGTTCCTTTCACCAGTGCCTTCACCACAATCAAGGCCTGCATGAGCTGGCCTGTGCTCTTCTCAGCTCCATTCCTGTTCTCTCTTTGTTCTATAGTTTTCTCCTCAGTGGCATGCATATTCTAGTATTTTCCACAGACCATGTCATTTCTGACTGGGGTTGGGCCTTTCCTTTATCTACTCTTTTACCTTTTTCACTTGTGCAATTCTTCCTAATAGGTCCACCATTTGAAAAGGAAGAGTTTGTTCATTGCTCCCTCCTCCAAGGGCCTTCACAACTTTACAACTCTATATCAAATCATTTGTGTACATTTCTGACTCTATTAAATTGTGAATGCCTTTAGAAAATTCCCTGTTCTCTGTCTGATCACGCTTGCAGAATTTCCAGCCTAGAGTAGGAGTTTAAATGTGATGTTTAATGAATAAATAAGTGAGTGAATGAATGAAATGCTCCTGAATAGCATTCTAGAAAGGTTTCAGCATTCCAATATCTTCAAAACTATTCACAATTTAGAGACATGTGTGGCAATTGTCAGCTTATCTAAGAACAAAGAACCGGGAATGATGACCCAACACTGAAAAATTCTAATCTGCATGCTGAAAGGCAACAAAACTGGATAGAGAGAGGTGTATTCATTTTGTGTGGGCGTTTGAAGTCAGTCAGCTCTGACACACAAGCTACCTGACTCAGCTCTTAAAAATTAGTTTGCAGAGAACTCAGAAAGAGCACATGGAGAGCTTATGATGCAGAGAGAGAATGAGATTTGGAGAGGCCAGCTTCTGAAATCATGTGTGTAGGAAGAGAAACAAATGTTTGACTGCATTAATATGCTTTTAAGTTACTATCATGTATTTATTGCAATTGCTGCTTATATAATAGGACATCTTATGCATCTAGAATTTAGCCACCTAACACTTTCACCTCACTCAAATGCAGTACTAAGTCAGAAGTAACCAAAATGGGTATATCACAAAATCCACACGTTAAAGTTTATGCTCTTTATTCATTGGAGTTTCCTTCAAATACTTACTCAGAGCCAGTTTATCTTTATTTTATATGCACTTCTAGAATGGGATAGGCATGTATTACAGTGGTTAAAGGTGAAGTCTGGATTGGACATTTTAGATGAACATACAATATCAGATAGGATAGGTGGTTTGAAGAAAAATAAAGCAGGGCATGGGGAGAAAAAGTAGGGATGTCAGGGAAAGCCTCTCTGAGGAGCTTGGGATGAGAACTGAATAATGGAAGTGACCCATGTGAAAACTTGGGGAAGAACATTCCAGGCGGAAAGAAGTAGGTGCCAGGCAGGAGCCTTTGGTGCTTAGTGGGTGTCAGACATGATACCTTAGAATGTAAGTTCTGTGAGGCAGACTGCTTTGCTATGTTCTCTGTGCTCAACACTCCCCAGGTACCTAGGAGAATGTTGGGCAGATAGTACCTTATCAGTTAATGTCTTTGCATGAATTAATTAATGTAAGGAGGTCAGTGTAGCTGGAGCATTGGAAGCAAGGGGAGTGTAGTGAAAGAGAAGGTCAGAAAGATAGCAGGGTCCAGAACACATAAGCCCTTGTGGGCCAGGGTTACTTAGAGTAACCTTGGTGTTACTCTAAGAATGACGGAAGGCTGCTGGGGGCTCACAGCAAATGAATGCCATGATCTGACTAACATTTTATAATGATCATGTTGGGTGAGAATACACGGTAGGAGACAAGAGTAGAAACAGAAACCAAGTAGCAGGAGGCTAGAGGTGATGGGGCTTGAGCTGTGATGGTAAAGGTAAAGGAAGTGATGATAAGTGGCCAATTTCTGGGTATACACTACGTTCACTGCTGCATAACTTCAGGAAATGTGACACTAGGGTAGAACTAGGACAGATAAAGTGTGGCAGGTGTATATTATTGAAAATTGTGCAGCAATGAAATAGATATATAACTGAGATAAGAGTAGACATTAAACATGGTATGGAGTATACATTGCAGAAAGAGACATACTTGTCAATTTCATTTATATAAATTTAAAAATAACCATTAAATCTCATGTATCTCATAGGGATACATTTATACATATATGTATATTCAAGGATAAATGTCAAGGTCTTTTGAGTTGATGCTTTTTGAAGGGAGAGGAATAGAAAGAGAGATTGAGAAAAACAAAATAACAAAAAATAAAACAAAGAGAGGTTGTGCCAGAACTTGTGGTGGTAATGTGCCATGAATCAAGAAATATGCCTAATGCTTGGCTCAATTTATGCTTAAATCAAGATAGTTAATAGCTGCTATTTTAGGATAAAATATCTTTTAGAAGTCACGAAACATTTCAAGCATGGTAAAGAATAATAAAAATAAATTTTCCTTGTATGTGGAAAAAACTCCCAGATCCTCATGGGCTTGGAAAATACTGATGTTATACCTAATTACAAAAAAAAAAAGATAGCCAATGATCTTGGCTCTTGAGGCTCAAACACAAAGAAATGACACCCTCAACTGCCAGGCATTAATGACCAATTTTTCTATGAGAACTTATTATTTATAATCTCGTGTTATCTTTGTGATATATGTGGTCCCTAGTCTCCAAGAAGGTCCCCAACTATCACTCTGCTTCTTGACATTCACACCTTTGTTTAGTCCTTTCTCACGAGAAAGAAGACTGACTGGTGAGCCAATGGTATATTACAGAAATTCCTCTGCCGTGTGTGACTTCCAAGGCTAGGTCATCAATCATATTTTGGCTTGTGCCTTTTTCTCTCAAATCACTTGCTCTGGGGAAAGCCAGATGCCACATTGTGAGGACACTCAAGCTGCTCAATGGAGAGGCCCACAAGCTCAGGGACTGAGGCCTCCAACCAGTAGCCAGAATGAAGGTACCAACCATGTGAGTGAACTTTCTGGGAATCAAATCCTCCAGCCCTTGTGAAGTTTATGGGTGATGTATACTCCTGCCAACATCTCAAGCACAACCTCATGAGAGACTCTGAGCCAGCGCATGCAAATAAACCGCTCCCAGAATTCCTGACCCATGGAAACTGTATGGATAATAAATGATTATTGTGTTTTAAGTTGCTAAGATTTGAGACAACTTCTTATGTAACAATAGGTTATATGGACCCCATTTAAGTTAGTACTTTGAACTCTTTTCCCCAGAACTGCCTTATAAATAGTCATTAAGGAGTAAAAACATTGTCTGGCTTGGCACTGATTGCTTCTCATCACTTTCTCCTCCCCACCTATTGGTTAAAGGTGCTAAAAGCAATAACTTAAGTCAAAATAAGTAACCCCGTAGTCAGGTAAAATCAAGTCCTGCGAAATTGATCCTTGTAAATCGAGTGCTGACACTGCAGTCAAGCTTAGTATCTTTAAACAGACGAATTAGTCCTAAGATTATAGAATGGTTTTCATTAAAGCTCCCTTTCTTTTATCAGCCAGACTTCTGAAAATTATCACCTTGCTTTGAAATCTCTTCTGTTGTTCTTTTCACAGTTTTTTTTTTTAAAGACAGATATATAGTGCACACAATAAACAGATGAGCTTAGGTGAGTGAAATAATTTTGCATTTCCTGACTTTTAGTAAGGACTTAAAAGTTTCCCACAGAGAGAGAGAGAGAGAGAGAGAGAGAGAGAGAGAGAGAGAGAGAGATGAGAGAGGAGAGAGAATGGTATGTGAATGATCCTTTTAGTCTATTAAGGAACTTGGCAGGAGCAAATGAACACCTTAGTCCATCACTGTGGAGAGAGCCACAGGCTATGAAGCAGAAACAGCATTTTCCTCTCTTTTTGGAAATGATGTCTGATAGTTTTCCATAATACTTTAAATGCATAGTAAAGGCAATACTGTAATGATTAAATTCTGGAAAATCAGAAAACCAGATGTAAATGGGACTTGAAACCTGGGGAGAGAATATTCACCTTTGATTGAATTAAAAATTGGCCAGTGATCTATGCTTGGCTAATGATTTACACCTGTCAGACAAGGAACATGGTATAGGACCAGGCTAAAAGTGGAAATGGAACCCATTGAGACAAGGAGAGGAATGTCCCCTGGCTTCTGGAGTAAGCTCAGTCTCCAGAAATATGTCACTCCTCCCATGGGGGTCAGTTTAGTGGCCTGAGATGCTGGCAAGAGACTTAGGGACAGGAGCCAAGGCTGAACCAAGGTGGGAGGAGTCTAAACAATGAGATGATAAATAGAACAGGCTAGAGGAAATTAGGTTGTGACAGAAGGTTGATTTCCAATCTGGAGACAGAAAATTTCAGAAAGGGCACAGGGAAAAACTGTAAGATCAGAAGCCTAGAAGACAAGAGGAGGAGGAGAAGGAGAGGGAGAAGGTGGCGGGGGGAGGAGGAGGATGAGGAGGAGGAAAATGAGGAGGAGAAGGAGAACCTTTATTCAAGAGAGCTGTCATTAGAGGTCACCTCATCCTATTAACAATAACAGAAATTAGTATTTATTGAGAGCCTTCACAATGTGCCAGGCACTGGCAATGGGCACACATTCCCATTGGATTCCTACTACAACACTCTGAGACTTGTTATTATTCCAATCTATGAATGAGGAAACTGAGGCTGAAAGAGAGGCTAAATCATTTGCCTGAAGTCTCAGAACTACAAGTGTCTGTCTCAGGCAGGCATCTGACTGAGCGCCTGAGCTCTCCATCCTTATATTATAGGACCTCCTCCCTGTGAGGGGAAAGATACGGAATATAATAAGAACTGCAGGTTCTGGAGATGGAAGAGATTATTTGGAAAAATCATATTCAGACTTGAAAGTGTGTTCTCAAAAGGATGAACAACTCTATTAGATCTGAATCTGTGATGACCAAATTTGCCTTAGGAAAAGGATGCATTATATTAGCCTCTCATCCATCCTGATCAGGATGGAGGGAACAGAACAGGATGGGATGTAGGCACCCCTTCACTGTGAACCAAGCCAGTCTATAGATAAAGACCAGAAACTTCACCTGTTCCAGGCTTTATTCCCCACTTGAGAACAGAAATTCATTTTGAATAATACCTAACAGAGATCATTAATGTTTCTTGAATTGAAATAATTTATTTTCAAAATGCTTATGAAAAATTGTTTGTTTTGCCTGAACTATGAAGAAAATATTTTTTTTCTACACATAATATACCCTGTTAGGATTGGATATGGGGGTAGTTTGTATGGAATTTTGGAGATGGGGCACTTTGGTGGGGTGAATTAAGCCTATGAAGGAGAATCAGGACCTGTAACATTTTTAGGCTTTTCTACCTAAGCCATCTTTTGATGAAGCTATTAAAAATAAATAAGAGATGTTTTTATTTTCAACTTTCTTTAGCACTCACTCTCAAAGAAAATTGGTTACTATTTCTTTCTTACTCTTCATTCAGTTTCCTATTTCATGTCTCTTTTCTGGTTATTCAGTTCTCAGGGATCAATCTCTGTCTTAATTTCACTGAGTCCTGTCATCTTCCATTTCTGAATCTGCTCACCTCTCTCATTTTCCAAGGATCAAAAAGGTTAAATTGACAAATACATATTTTAGAAGAATGGAAGGCAAAAAGGAAAAAAAAAAACAAACTTTACTTGAATGTGTGGAAGTTTGGCTTCATAGATTGCCAGGCTTTGCTGACTTAGTTATGAAACACAATTTTTTATTCTTGGCAGCATCAAAGAGCTTATTCATGTCAAAGTTTTGAAGTGATAAACTACAAAGATGAAGGATTATTTACGGTAATAGAGAATTTTTTTCTGGCACAAAGAAAAGAACATGGCTTCCAGGAAATAGTCTAAGTCTAACATAGGATTACTCTATTTGTGAATTTGCAAATCAGTAGAGGTGGCCAGCCATTGGAAAAGGGAGATAGATAACTGAGACTGCAAACAATACCTAAGAAAAACTGGCATTAAAAATAAACCCAAATTTAAATAATATACCTCACATCCTAATTGTCTTCATTCTAAATGATTTTATTTAATACAATAAAGCAATTAAAGTGATATTGTACATGCTTTTCAAATTTATATGTGTATCTCATATCTCCTCAGTATAACTTCTTGGATTTGGGTCTCTGTTGTGGAGCAAATTGTGTCCCTCCCAAATACATATGATGAAGTCCTAAACCCCGATACCTCAAAAGGTGACTGTATTTGGAGATAGGGTCTTTAAAGAGTAATTAAGGTAAAATGAGGTCATTAAGGTAGACTCTAATTCAATATGACTGGTGTCCTTAGAGAAAGAGGAGACTAGAACTCAGACACATACACAGAGATGGCTGTGTGAACACATAGGGAGAAGATGGCTATCTGGAAGCCAAGGAGAGAAGCCTCAGAAGAAACCAACCTTGCTGGTATCTTGATCTCAGACTTTCAGCCCTCAAAATTGTGATAAATTTCTGTTGTTTAAACCACCTGGTCTCTGGTACTTTGTCATGTTAGCCCTAGCAAACTAATACAGTCTCTCATGCCTATTTTATCACTTTTATACCCATTACACACAATAATTGAGAAAGATGGAAGAATGTCTTCACCTTTCCTCATGCTGTCAAATGAAAGTACAGACAATGCAAGATAATTTTGGCTACTCCAGAAGGCTACCCCTTCCAACTTAACTTCTTTTTTTTTCCCTTAAATTAAAATGATTGGGATAAGATTGGTTAATAAAATCAAATAGGTTTCAGGTGTACAATTCAATAATATGTCATATATATACTGTACTGTGAGATTACCAGCTATATTTAAATTTCCTTTTGTCACCAAATATTTGACCCCCTTAACTCTTTTCTACCTCCCCGCTGTCCCCTTCCTTCTGGTAACCACTAAACCACTGTCTGTGGTCATGAGTCTCTGTTTGTCATATCACCTTCACTTCTAACACTGACTCTCAGCTGTCCCGGCCAACTTTCTGCTGCGGTTATGAGCTAGGATCAAGGCCCCATAAGACTAATAGAACCTACTGAGGGAAACTTGTTCTTGAAGAAAGTGTATTTTCCCTCAAAATGTGTAAAGGCAGCAAGAAATTGAGAATCACCTTCTCGTTGAGAGGATTCCTGTTGTGCCTCTGGGGTGGACGAAGGGACCCACCTGTTGATGAAGGGACCCACCAAGCCTTCTACACTGACACCTTGAGATTGGAACCGCACACAGTTATCTCTGGAGAAAAACAGTGAATGCCGTTCTTGTTTTAATAAGTGAGTTTGGTTGCTTTTTAAATAAACAGTTGGGTGGCCTTTTATTGTGTTAAGTTTGTTTTCTTTTCAGAAACCCTTCAAATTCTTTATATCTAGGGCAAGAATCTCAGAGGCAGCAGAGTTGTGAAAGCCATGCTCTGGAGCCAAAGAGCCTGGGTCTGAACCCTGCTTGTTCCCAGCTAACTTCTCTGTGCTTTCAATTTTCCTGTCTCCCAAATGAGAATAACAATAGTATTTACATCATCAATTTGATGTAAATCCTTAAAATAGTGCCTGATATGTGAGTTCTTTAACATTACCTATCAGAATATCTCCATTTGTATTGTGCTTTAGGAAGAAAATATGCCAGCCAAAGTATGAGTCATCTAACGAGACAGAGCCAACTTGGAGCGACAAGCATATACTACTCTCTGATCTCCTCATGTCTCATGTTTGGGAATATATTATAATAACTTTAAAAATGGTTTTATTTGGAGCAAGATGTAGGGCTTAGAAGTATCACTGAGCATTATGATTGGTTCTAACATTTACATAGAGATAAAAAAAGGTTTAAGTGAATGTCAAGGTAAATTTTAAAAGAGGAAAAAAACCTCCATCAAGATTTTTTAACCATACTTGCTAGTACCTTTTATATAAAATAAAGGCAATAACATCTTATTGGATTTCAAGAGTTACTATGTTAGGTAAAACAATGGTTTCAAACAATGAGGTTTCCTTGAAATATAATATATAAATCTAGGAGTAGATGCCTAAGATAATATTAGGCTACATATTTAGAATTTCTGTTGATGAAAATTATTAGCTAGCCAAGACTGGGGATGATATGCTGTTGATAACCCCATTTCTAGGAAATCAAACCTCAAAACTTGAATCTTAATTTTGTTTTTGATAGAAAGCTGCAGCAAGTACACTTGATATCAACTTTTGTCTGATTAGGGATTTTGCAGCGTTGATTACTTTATTCTTTTTTTTTTTCTCTTCAATCTATTGGTTGCACAAATAACTTTTAAAAAATGAGAAGTAACAAACATTTCCCACGAAACCTTCTTTCTTCTCCACTGCTGTCTGTGATGCAAGGGCAAATGTATGGATTTTCTTTGACCCATGGATAGCTCAGCAGGGTAATATGGTAGGTAGATATGAAGCAAGAATACTCTGGCTTGGTTCATTTGCTTACCATGCTTCATAATAATTACTGAACCAGATCAGTCCGGGGCCTTGACTAAATGTGTCAAGGTATGGTTTCCACAGGCAACAGGGCTCAAGAAATCTACATCTTACATATAAAGCTAAACATTAAGAAATTAAGTCATCTCCCAAGCCAAATCAAAATAGATTTGATCAATTATATATGCTTTATTACCCGGTCAAATTATTTAATCAGTAAAAAAACATTTTTCTGGAAATTCACCAAATAGAAAGCAAGCAGAGAAACCAAAAAATAATCTTAAAAGCAGAGTATTTCCTGTTTATGAAAACCATCAAGTATTAGAATAATGTGGTCTCTAACTGATGTAAGCTTCTTGGAAAAGTCCTATAATTTTCTTTGTGGACTAAAGTTATTCATAGTTAAAGGTTGACTTGTTGCTAATATAGAATGCCAAAATTAGTCACCGTTAAAATTAACACTGAATTTTGATTGAAAGAAAAAACGTAATTACATTTATCTCATTTTATTTAAACTCTGACATGATGCTTTAGACCCTTAATGCTTTAATCTGAAGATATATTTACAAGATTTTCCATTAAGTTTTGATATTGTCATGGGGCAGGCAGCCTTGTTGGATGAATGGAATAAAGCTCCTAGTTTCATTCTTTGGATGGATCTCCAACAATACAGAAGTCAGGTGAGGTTGGGAGATGCCTCTAGGGTGGGCCTCCATGCTCCACCCCCAAAACCTACCATTTTTTCTATCACAACTACTGCATTCCAATCTACACACATTTGGTTGAAATAGACAAGTGTTTTTTTTTTTTCCCCCTCACTGCTGTTAGGTTTTCATAGAATTCTTCCTTTGCTCTCTGCATGTGGCTCTTAACATTGCTTACAGCCTGGCTTCTCAGGTACTGCATATTAGTGAATCTAGTTAATTTGTTGTTTTTTACAGAGAAATAGTCAAGCACGAATGTCTACATTGGTGAAAGCACAGAAGGAAAAAAAAAATAACACACTCAGTAGGGAACAGTTAAAAATGGCCCAGAGGAAAGCTATTATTTCAAAGAAAAGGTTAAGAAAAAAAAGCACAAATCATCCTAGGGCCTCGAGTCCTTATGTGTGGTATCATTCAGCATTATTTTCTGGCTCTGTGCTTGTCATCTGTTTGCCCAACCTAAAGTTCATTCCTTACCCTTCCCTGTTTTGTTTGGCATCACAGGGCTGGTTGTAAACTCCATTTCCCAGCCTTCCTTACAATTGACTTCAGTTAGGCTAAGTCAGGGGAGGCTTGGTGGGAAACTGAAGGGTGCGAGAAAGGGAGAAGCCAGGATATTTCTGCCTGTCTCTGCTTCAAGTGGCCTCAGCTATTGTAGTACCTAGCTGTGGCTTTGGATTCTGGTGACACGCTTGTTCCCTGTGTCTCCACTGGGGTAGTATAGGTATCCTGTTGCTACTTTGTTTTTCAGTAATTGCCATCATCTTTGTATTAAATTACTTTTATTAAATTACTTCTATTGAATCATGTGGCATAAGTTCTGTTTCCCTCATAGGACCATGGCAGTTATATCTCTAGTATATTATGATAGGTAATTTCCCTGGACAGAATATACATATATTTTTATGTGTTAAATGACACCTTTTCTACATAGGGCAATATTGTCTTGGAATTATGTACAATTGAATTGGCTGTATGTGGTTGACCCATATAACATGTAATTGTATTTAATATTGCATAGATAAAACATTTGGCATTAATACTAGTTTATTCTTTGTTCTTGAAAAGAAATCTGTTATTTCTATCTTTCTGAGATTATTTACAAGATGAGGAGGTGTTAGTAGTAATTAGACTAAACAGTACTGTAAATCACACTGGAAAAAATGTATCTTATTGAAGACCACCTGTCTACACATTTTGTTGTTCACATGGTATTTTGTTTATTTAAGAAAAATAAATTTATTTATTTAAATCCTAAAACACAGATGGTATATGCTAGAAAAAAAATGTTAGAATAGATGCAGCTTTATAACAATATCTGAGATTTGAAGGCAGAGTGGAAGTGAATTCCACATTACTTAGATTTTTCATGCCACCAGTTAGATCTCTATTTAGAAACAAGAGACTCCCTCTGCCTATTAGATTTAACACTTAATGCACAATTGCTTGAGCATCCCTGAAATCCTTACAGGACTAGTTAATAAACCTTCAAAACAGAAACTCTAAAAAAAAAAAAAAAAAAAAAAAAAAAAAACAACAGAGAGAAAGAAAGAAAAAGGCAGAGCCAATATTTCATCATTTGTGGAAAGTCATGTCACTATCTCTGTTGGTCCTGAATTAAGGGATAGATTCATATACATGTACTTCCTCCTAGAATGATGTTCTCTCTGATTAACTTCTTTCATCATTCAAATGTGGGGTTAGTTGCTACTTCTTCATGGAGTCAAATCTCCTTTGTTATAGTCAAGTCACTAAGACTATGCCTGACCTCAATAGTATATGTCACAATTGAGTCTATACTTATTTGCTCAATTATTGGAAGCATCTTTCCCATTACATAGGAGGCCCTGTGAGGGCAAGTTTCTTATGTTTATTTTCTTTTCTATTTTTTTAATTTAAATATTTGTTTTTTTTAAATTAATTATTTTTTTATAGTGACATTAGTTAACGAAATCCAATAAGTTTCAGCTGTACACTTTAACAGTAAGGCATATATATATTTACACTGTATGTTCACTTCCCATAGTTAGATTTCTTTCTGTCACCACATATTTGACCCCCTTTACCCCATATACCTTTCCCCTCTCCCTGCTCCCCCCTATCCTCTGGTAACCACTAGTCTATAGTCCATGTCCATGAGTCTCTGTTTGTTTGTCCTGTTCATTTGTTGCTTTTAATTTTATATCTCACACATAAGTGATATCATGTGATTTTCAACTTTTTCTTTCTGACTTATTTCACTTAGCATGATTATCTCGAGGTCCATCCATGTTGTCGCAAATGGCAGTATTTCATCTCTTCTTATAGCTAAGTAAAATTCCATTGTATATATGTACCACAGCTTCTTTACCAATCATCTATTGTAGGACACTTTGGTTGCTTCCACATTCTGGCAACTGTGAATATGCTGCTATGAACATCAATGTGCAAAGATCTTTTTGGAGATGGGTTTTTAAGTCTTTGGGGTAAATACCCAGTAGAGGGATTGCTGGATCATATGATAGATCAATTCTTAGTTTTTTGAGGAACTTCCATACTGTTTTCCATTATGGCTGTACCAATTTGCAGTTCTACCAGTAGTGTATGAGGGTTTCTTTTTCTCTGCATCCTCCCCAACATTTGTTATTACTTGTCCTGTTGATTATAGCTATTCTAACAGGTATGAGGTCATATCTCATTGTGGTTTTGATTTGGATTTCCCTAATAGCTAGAGACATTGAGCATCTTTTCATATATTTGTTGGCTATTTGTATGTCCTCTATGGAGAAGTGTCTGTTCAGGTCCTCTGCCTATTTTTTGATTAGATTTTTTTTGTTGTTGTTGTTATTGAGTTGTATGAGTTTTTTGTATATTTTGGATATTAGGCCCTAATTGGAGGTGTTGCTTATAAATATATTTTCCCATTTGGATGCTTGTCTCTTTACCTTGTTGATGGTTTCTTTTGCTGAGCAGAAGCTTTTTAGTTTAATGTAGTCCCATTAATTTATTTTTGCTCTTACTTCCCTTACCTTTGAAGTCAAATTTATAAAATCCTCTTTAAATCCAAGATGCTTATGTTTTCTTCTATGCATTTATTGTTTCCGGTCTTATATTCAAGTCCTTAATCCATTTGAGTTAAATTTGGTGTGTGGTGATAGACAACAATCTAGTTTCGTTCTTTTGCAGGTGGCCTTCCAGTTTCCCCAGTACCATTTATTGAAGAGGCTTTCCTTTCTCCAGTGTATGTTTTTGGCTTTTCTGTTGAAAATTATTTGCCAACATAAATATGGATTTACTTCTGGACTCTCGATTCTGTTCCACTGATCTGTGTGTTTGTTTTTATGCCAATACCATGCCGTTTTGATTACTGTCGCTTTGTAGTATAATTTGAAGTTGGGCCGAGTGATGCCTCCAGCCTCATTCTTTTTTCTCAGGATGGCTTTGGCTATTCGGGGTCTTTTGTGCTTCCATACAAATCTGATGATTTTTTTTGTTCTATTTCTTTAAAAAATGCCAATGAGATTTTGATGAGGATTCCATTAAATCTGTATAATGCTTTAGGTAATATGGTCATTTTAACTATGTTTATTCTTCCAATCTAAGAACATGGAATATCTTTGTTTCCTTGTATCTTCTTTGATTTCTTTTAATAGGGTGTTGTAGTTTGTTTTCATAATATAGGTCCTTCATGTGTTCCGTTAAATTTATTCCTAGGTATATTTTTGTTGTTGCAATTGTAAAAGGAATTATTTTTTCCACTTCTTTTTCTGATGCTTCATTATTAGAGTATAGGAACACTATGGATTTTTGAATATTTTGTATTCAGAAACTTTACTGTATTTGCTTACTTTTTCTAGTAGTGTTCTTGTGGAGTCTTTAGGGTTTTTATATAGAGAATCATGTCATCTGCAAATAGTGTCAGTTCGACTTCTTCATTACCTATTTGTATGCATTTTATGTCTTTCTCTTGTCTGATGGCACTCACTAGGACCTCCAATGTTATATCGAATAACACTGGTGATAGTGGACAGCCTTGCCTTTTTCCTGATCTTAGAGGGAAGGTTTTTAGTTTTTCACCATTAGGTATAATGTTGGCTGAGGATTTGTCATAGATGACAAATTGTTAAGTGCTTTGCTCATAAATAGATGCTGTATCTTGTTGAAGGCTTTTTTCTGCATCTATTGATGATTATGTGATTCTTATTTTTAAATTTGTTTATGTAGTGTATCACATTAATCCATTTGCGTATGTTGAACCATCCCTGTGCCTTTGAGATGAAGCCTACTTGATCGTGGTATATAATCTTTTTAATATGTTGCTGAATTCGATTTGCTAGTATCTTATTTAGGATTTTTGCATCTGTGTTCATGAGAGATATTGGTCTGTAGTTGTCTTTTTTTGTGTTATCTTTACCAGGTTTTGGTATCAGAGTAATACTGGCCTCATAAAATGAGTTGGGAAGTATTGCTTCCTCTTTGATTTTTTGGTAGAGTTTGAGGAGAATAGATATTAAATCTTTGAATATTTGGTAGAATTCACTGGTGAAGCCATCTGGTCCTGGACTTTTACTTTTTGATAGGTTTTTGGTGACTGTTTCAATTTTCATACTGCTGATCAGTCCGTTTATATTTTCCAGTTCATATTGATTTGGTCTAGGAAGATTGTATTTTTCTAAGTACTAGTCCATTTCTTCTAGGTTATTAAATTTGGTGTTATATACTTTTTCATAGTATTCTTATATGATCCTTTGTATTTCTTTGATGTCAGTCGTAATTTCCCCTCTTTAATCCTGATTTTGTTTATTTGTGTCCTTTCTCTTTTTTCTTTAGTGAGTCTAGCCAGGGGTTTGTCAATTTCATTAACCTTCTCAAAGAACCAGCTCTTTGTTGCATTTATTTTTTCTATTTTTTTTGTTTGTTTTCAACTTCATTTATTTTTGCTCTAATTTTGATTATTTCTTTCCTTCTGCTTACTTTAGTCTTCATTTGTTCTTCCATTTCTAGTTTTTTAAGATGAAGCATTAGGTTGTTTATTTGGGCTCATTCTTGTTTTTGGAGATAGGCCTGTAATGATATGAACTTTCTTCTTACGATTGCTTTTGCCATGTCCCAAAAGTTTTGATATGTTGTACTATCATTATTATTCATTTCTATGTATCTCTTGATCTCTCTTTTTATTTCTTCTGTGACCCAGTCATTCTTCAGTATCATGTTTTTTAATCTCCAAGGATTTGTGGTTCTTCCTGATTTCTTTTTGCAGTTGATCTCTAGTTTCAAAGCATTATGATCAGAGAATATGGTTGGTATGATTTCAACCCTCTTATATTTGTTGAGGCTATCTCTGTGTCCCAGTATGTGGTTGATTCTTGAGAATGTTTTGTGTGCACTAGAGAATGTATAAGCAGTTGTTTTGGGATGGAAGACTCTGTAAATGTCAATTATGTCCAGTTGGTCTAATGTGTCATCTAAGGATGTTATTTCCTTTTGATTTTCTGTTTGGATGATCTATCCTTTTCTGACAGTAGAGTAATTAGGTCCCCTACTATGATAGTGTTTGGTCTGTTTCTGCCTTTAGTTCTGTTAGTAATTGCTTTACATATTTCAGGGCTTCCTGATTGAGAGCATAGATATTAAGAAGTGTTATGTTCTCTTGGTGGATGATTCCCTTTATCATTATGAAGTGTCCCTCAGTATCTTCTTCACTTTTTTTATTTTGAAGTCTATTTTTTCCGATATTAGTACTGCTGCTCCTGCTTTTCTCTAAATGCCATTTGCTTGGAATATCATTTTGCACCCTTTCACTTTGAGTCTATGTTTATCTTTGGAGCTGAAATGTGACTCCTGGAGGCAGCGTATGGTTGGGTTTTGTTTTTTGATCCATCCTGCGACCTTTTTATTGGTGCGTTTAGTCCATTTACATTTAAGGTGATTATTGAATGTGAGGTCTTCTTATAGCCATTTTATCTTTTGCTTTCTGGTAACTTGGTGTTTCCATTGCTTCTTTGTCCTTGTGTTTCTATTTTATGTATTTTGGTTGGCTTCTGTGGATTTTCCCTCTGGATCTTCTTGTTTTATGCTATATACTTCGGTTCTGAATGTTTGGCATGTGGTTACCATTACAAATATGTAAAGGATAGTTATATATAAACAGTCATCCATAATCTTCTGTGTGCGCCTTATCTCCATTCCCCTTTGAAAATTTGGATCTTTGAATCCTCGCCTTTTCAGTCATTGTCTCAATTTGTCTCTATGTATGCTGAATGTTCATTACTATCTTGCTATAGAAATTCTCTTCTTATTGTTTAAGCTTATAATGCCCTGCTCTTAGTAAGGGTTGCACTCTTTTGCTTCTATTTGTCTGATAGTCACCTTACTCCTACATATGTAATTTTTTTTTTGTCATTTTGTTTTAGGTGAGCTGACCTCTTTCAGTATTTCCTGTAGTGCAGGCCTCGTAGTGGAGAATTCTCTCAATTTTTGTATGTTTGGAAAGGTCTTTATTTCTCATTCACATCTAAAGGAGAGCTTAGCTGGATACATTATTCTAGATTGGAAGTTCTTTTCACTTGATATTTTGAATATTTGATTCCACTCCTTTCTGGCTTGTAAGGTCTGTGCTGAGAAGTCCGATGACACTCTAATGGGTTTTTCTTTATTAGTTACTGTTTTCTTCTCCCTGGCTGCCCTGAGAATTGTCTCTTTGTTGTTGATTTTTGATAATTTTAATAAATGTGTCTTGGTGAAGGCCTTTTGTGGGTTGAGATAATTGGGTGTTTTGCTGACTTCTTGAATTCCAAGCTCCAGCTCATTCCTTAGACTTGGGAAATTCTCATGAACTATTTATCTTAAAATGCTTTCTAATCCCTACTCCTTTTCCTTGCCTTTGATAATGCTCATTATTCTTATGTTTCCTCTCCTGATAGATAGTTCTTGTATTTCTCTTTCATTATTTTTTAATCTTCATTTTCTTTCTTCTTCCTTCTGATTTATTTCTAGATTTCTGTCTTCAATATCACAGATCCTTTCCTCCATTTGGTCATCTCTATTTCCCAAGCTTGTTATTTCATTTTTCCACTCTTGTAGCGTGTTATATTTTTATCTCCAGAAGATCTATTCTGTTCTTTTTGAGGGTTTTAATCTCCTTGCTCTGCTCATCTAAATGTTTTTTTTTTTTTCCAATTCCTGAAATTGTTGATATGACTCGTTTCGGAATTCACTGAGTTTTTTTCAGAAGTACTATCCTGAATTCTCTGTCATTTAAGTTGCTATTTCTATGTCTGTACGCTTATTTTCTGGAGATTTTTCTCTTTTTTTCTGAGATGCCTTGCCACCTTGGTTGTTCATGGTGTTTAATGGACTATTTCTCTGTCTGGGCATTAATGGAAGTGTATTCTGTTTTTCCAGAAAGAACATTTATTATATAAAGGTCTCTCTTTAGCCTGCTGGATAGAAGGTGCTTTTCTTTTGCTTTCCAGTAGGTGGCGTCTAAGCCTCTTGGATCTCTGCTTCATATAAAGCCTTAATAATGTCTTTTTATTTTCTTGTAGATATTTAATCATGCTCACTACCCTCAATTTCAGTCCCTGTCAGTGTTAGTGACAGTTTCGTAGCCTTTACTCAGATTCCCCTAGGCTCCATAGCGATTAGTCTCAGAGGGTTGCCCTCTGGGTTGAGAGTTGGGGTCTGTGGCTTAGCTTTGTTTTTGCAACTGTGGCTGGTAAAAATCAATTGTTGTTTCTCTGCTGTCCTGCTTCTGTGCTTGTCTGATGACTGAGCCCTATTGCTGGCCACGTGGAGCTTACAGCACTCCCAGGAAGAGTTGTTCAGGGAACTTGCCACTCCTTCTCTCCTCCCCCTCTTCCTATAGGGAGCTCCGGCGCTGAGAGAGGCAGCTTCTTTATTTTTCCCAGTCCACCACCCAACACCCGGGATTCTGACCTGTGGTAGCTCTTATGCACAGATCCCATGCTCAGACATGCTGGTGTGCAGTTTTGGTGTTTTTTGTTGAGTTTTAGATGTTCAGCTTATTGTTTCAAGGGGAGAGATCTGGAGATGTTTCTCAGTCCACCATGTTTCTCCAAACCAATGTTTATTTTCTTAGTGAATTGCACATAATAAATACTTAGTTCAAGCCAACTGAATGAATGAATGAATGAATGAATAAATAAATAAATAAATAAATAATAAAAAACCAAAGAATTTCACAAGTTTAGGAAGTAATTACAGCACTGGAACTGGCCTTAACTTCTGCTTGAAGCTCTAAGTAACTCTTCTGAACTCTACTTTCATTTTTCCTAGCCTGAGGCAAATTCACTTGCGAAGATTGTTTTAACCCTACCAGCCTTCAAAAGGGATGGTTTTCTAACTGTAGTGTTACAATAAAACTGAAAGGGAATTTTGATTGGTCTATAATTTAAAGGAAAAGCATAGATATCAAAAGCATAGAATTATATGAGATGAGTTATTCATGTTCAAGAAATGGAAACATTGGAGAGGAATTCAAATACAAGAGAAAAAGTGACAGTTTTTATTAAATGGCAGCATCAGAAGGCAAATAATGATATAAGTAAGAAGTTACCTCACCTGCCCTTCATGTTAAAATAAATGAAGTGTTTTTGGGTTAGCAGGCCCTAGTAAGCAATGGAAAAAAGCTCATTTAGTTCCTCCATGTGTGCCCCATTCTATAAAACTAATGCAATTTACCTAGAGCTTATTCAAGATTAACATTTAGTTGGAACAAAATGAATGAATTAAAATGTGATTGGCAGTAGTTTTGTAGTGAGTCTGCATTTTCAGCATAAAATTAGAAGCATCGAGTTAAACACATATACAAATACAAACATAAAAATATTTCTGGGGAAGAAAATTACTTTAATACAGTAGAAATTGACATCTAATATACTTTAAAGTGATATTACAGAATCCTTAAAAGACTGATTTTTAATGTAAAATGTGTCTTTTGATGAATATATTAGAAAACATTTGGAGAGTAGTTGTCAAAGTATCTTAGTTTTTCATTGTTATTTTTCTTTGTTTATTGATTTACATTTGATCCAACTCTCTAAATTTAGTTTCAAATGTATCAGATAAAAGTCTTCTGCAATTCCAAAAACCTCTTAGGTATACAAAGAAGAAAAGCTGATCTATTAAATGAGTGTTAATTTTCTTGAAGATTTAGGTTATTAGATTTATCAAGATAGTTATGGGACTTGCAAGATGGTAGGAAAACATAGAGGAATTGCTATACTTGAGAGAGACAATTACCAATAGCATATTACATTCTGTTAGTGATAATGTAATTGTGCAAATTTTCACTTCTTTAAAATGACTTTTTCTCTTTTCTTTCTCCTTGTTTCAAACTGGCATTGGGCTCACTTGCTTTTTTTATTTCCTTATCTTTCTGCATCCTGCATGACCACTCCCTTAATTATTAAGCTCTATTTATGTCAGCATCAGTTTTAGAAACAAAACTTCAGTTCTGTTGACCATAGAACAGTTTCAGTCAAACTAAGGATAACATCTTGCAACTCCACACTCATAAAGGCAGAAGACCCTATCACCATCCCCTTGAAACCAGACAGAACGATGCCATGACTTATATTAGGACCCGATACAATGATCATTTGCCTCCTACACTAGCCCTGACCAATCAGTGGAGCCCATGACTCCAACTTCCTTAGCTACTAATGAGTTTTTCCCCTATATAATCTATCCCCTAGAGGTCATTGGGGTCCAAGTCTTTTGGTACCAGTTTACCTGGATCTCCAGGCCATTTCCTTAAGTAAACCTCTACTTTCTTTGATGCCAACTCTTATTTGTGTCTCTTTATGCTTTAATGTGTGCAGGCAAAAACAAATAAACAAACAACAACAACAACAAAAACAACAAAAACCCTTGAGTTTGGCAGTAAGCTGGTTTTTAAGATGGATTCCAATACTATGTGTGGAGTATTTGACCAGTCAACTAATGCTAACTCAGATTATACTTTTAGGGGAAAAAATTTCTCAGGGATGATTTTTACTGCTTTTATTTTTTGACAACAGATGGAACAATATATAGAAAGTTTCCTTTAAACTCCTTGGCTCTTTACAATGATGTATAGAATAATGGTGCTCTGACATTGTGACCAAGGCTGCACCCATGGAACAGGTTTTCCTATTGATGGCAAACGCTTTTCTGAATTATCTCCACACCACTGACCAACCTCTCTTGTGATATGCATTAACCAGGTGCCCAGATGGAGATAACTGAGTGGTGTCTGACTACTGTTCCCACCTGAGTGCATTGGCTGACCCTGGCCCAAACCCACAGCCCTGACCCTGGTAACCTGTTTCTACTGACTGCACTGAGAAGGGACACAAAAGAACATGCTGAAGATAGAAACAAAACCATTGCAAATGTTCTCAGAGAAGAAGATACATGAATATTGATCATTTAACTGAACATATACTCATTTGTCAAACTTCAGTGAGATTGCCTTACACAAAGAAAGATAGCTCTTACACTTTTAAGAAACTGCTTTATCTCAGGTTTATGAGTAAACAATCCTTTGAATTTACTTACTTTCTGCAATGGTATATCCTACTCTGTATTTTTCAAATGGAAATATTTTAACTATTAAAATACTGTTTAAATGACAGTAAAGTATTTGATATTTCATTCAGCATGAAACACACACTAAGCTTTTATGTCATTGTGATATCGTGATTTATAATAAGAAATATATATTTGGTTTTCATTCCCGTTTCTGGCTCAGAGCTCCAAAAGCCCTTGAAATTTCCCAAGTCTTTTGTTATGTTAATGAGGGGACTTTTGTACTGCACCTAAAGATGAGGGCTGATTGCCAGGAGAACTAACCTTGTGATTAGAAGTTTGGAACTTTCAGTGCCACCCACCTGACCTCCAGAAAGAGAAAAAGGGCTAAAGGTTTAGTTTAATCACTAATGACCAATGATTTAATCAATTATGCTTATGTAATGAAGCCTCCATAACTGTAAAAGGACAGGGTTTGGAGAGCTTCCAGTTCGTAAACAAGTGGAGAGTAGAAGAGAGTGCCCTGCTCAGAGAGGGCATGAAAGCTTAGTGCCCTTTCGCCATACCTTGCCCTATGTATCGCTTCATCTGACTGTTAATTTGTATCCTTTAATATCCTTTGTAATAAAGCAGTAATCTAGGGAGTGAACTGGTTTCCTGAGTTTTGCGACTTGTTCTAGCAAATTAATGGAAGCCAAGAAGGGGACTGTGGGAACCTCTGATTTAGCCTGTGGGTCAGAAGTACTGGTTACAACCTGGACTTGAAACTGGCATCTAAATTACTGGAGGGAGAGGAACAGTCTTGTAGGACTGAAGCCTGAAGCTGTGGGATCTGATGCTATCTCCAGGTTGACAGTGTCAGAATTGAATTAAATTGCAGGACACCCAGCTTGTGTCCAAGAATTGCCTGGCAGTCTGAGGGAACTGGACCCCACACTGGAATTGAGTGCAGAACCCTTTTTATTTGTCTCTTTGGAATTCTAATAAACTGTGCTCTGGTAAGATGGGAGAAAATGGCTGAGGGGATTCCATGGTGTGGATGAAATTATTTCATTCAGCTTTTTGCTTGGAACTTTTTATTCCACCGCTGTCAGACTGTAGTGAAGAAAGAAAACTATTTTTTCACATTAATATTATGAGAAGACATTTCATCTCTTCCCCCTAATATTAGGCAAATATTGATATTTATTTTGTTCTTCTCAATATGTAAATGCTATAGGAAATTGTTTACCATTTGTAAACACATAGATGTTTAATCTTAAGGAAAGAAATTTTTAAATGTGGAAAAGATAAATACTTAGAGTACTAAAAGATCAAATGTATGTTATTATAAAGCTATCTTCCTAAAAAGATATCTTAAAAACATTTCCCCTCTCTTTATAATTAAAGCCATATTCACACGATACGACTCAAAGGATGAGAATAAAGGCTCTGCAGGGTACTATCTCTATTAAAAAGGCTCTGATACTAAACTGCCAAAACATAAATTTTGATGTAAAGTGGTGTGAACAGATTTTATGTTAATTGACACGTTTGAAGATGAGTAGTAGGATGAGTGAAGGATCAAACAGTGAATGTACTTCAATGAAAGTTAAATGATATTTTTACTAAAAAGTAAAATAATAAAACTATTTTACCCTAGAAAGTTCCAGTCACACTTAATGATTTTAAATAAAAAATTATTTGACTTTATCTCTCTAATGTCATAGCACTGTGTTCAAAGAAATGGAAGTCTCAGTTGTCTATAAGAAATACGTGAAGGAGCTTTTTGAGACAATGATAAATACTAGATTAGGAACTTCTCACAGGGTACATAAATTGCTAAAGGGATGAGGTCCCTTGAGATTCACAAGGGATCAGATTTACCTCCTGCCTGAAACAACCAAAACACTGGACAAGCTATATGAACAATAGTTTTCAAAGCACTGAACATTGGGAAACGAAGGACAGTGATCCCTGAGAAATGGGAAAAAATTGAGGTGAGCTTGACAATTGCCCCTGCTTATTCCAAAGAGAGTTTCTAGGCTCTGGTGCAGGGCGTGAAAATTCAGGCAGAGTCTAGATGACTGAGTTTCAGAGACCAAGGCAGATAGAGTCTCAGGACAGAGTACCACAGAGGAGAGCTACACAGAGAGAAAATCACAGAGCTCTATAGAGAGTCTAACTGGCAATTGCATGTGAAGAAACTACCCAAGGTTGGAATGAAAACCATTAGAAAAGAACAGCAAACAGTGTGCAGTGTGCGTATAGGGCTGGGAATAGTGCATATTTGTATCAGGCAGACTGAAAATACTCAGAATTGGTGAGGCATTGGGTAGAGTACTCAGGAAGGTCTTGCTTTAGTAGTGGGAAGCAATAGCCTTATATTGAGCATATCTCTGGACTCATCTAATAAATCATAAAAGCAAGACCCCAAAAGATCAAGCTGCTTCCAAGCAATTTAACTGTATCACAGAAAAAAGCTAAAGAATATTTTTAAAAACACAAAAATATCTAGCACTCAAAAAGGTACAATTTACAATGTCTGGTAACCAACCAAAAAGTTAATAGAATCACAGAAGATATAAAAGAGACCCAAATTAAATTTCTGGAGAGAAAACTAATATGTATAAGGTTAAAAATATACCAGATGGGATTAACAGAAGATTAAACAGAGCAGAAGAATTTGAAGACATAAAAATGAAACACACAGAGAAAAAAGAATCCCTTAGAAAATCTGGGACTATGTTAAGTGGACTAATATATGTGTAATTGGAGTGTCTGAAAACTTATTAAAGAAATAATGGCTGCAATTTGATGAAAACTGTAAATTTACTAATCTAAGAAGCTCAGTGCATTCTAAGTATGAGAAATGTGAGGAAAACTAACAAGGTACATCATAACCTAATTGTATAAAACCAGTGTTAAAGAGGAAATCTTAAAAGCAGCCAGAAGAAAAAGGACATTATGTACAGAGAAATAAAGGTAAGAATGGCAGCAGACTTCTCATAGAAGCAATATTACCAAGAAGATTTATGTTTAAAGTACTAAAAACAAAACAAAACAAAACAAGACAAAACAAAACACCCTATCGACCAAGAAATCTGATCTATACTTAGACAAAGAAGCTTTCAAAAGTGAAGGTGAAAAAAGATGGTTTACTCTGAAGGAACTCCTCTAACATTTCTCACTTACTCATTTCTTTCCTAGAAAATGAAATTGTCAGAGTCCTACTGTGTAGGCAGAATAATAGCCTTCAAAGACGTCCATGTCCTATCCCCAGAATATATAAATATGTTACCATCAGTTCAGGCTGCTTTAACAAAAATACCATAGACTGGGTGGATTAAACAAAAAACATTTATTTCTCAGTTTTGGAGAATGGAAGTCTGAGATCAGGGTGCCAGGATGGTGAGAACCCTTCTCCAAGTTGCTTACTGCCAATTCATCATTGTATCCTCACATGTGGAAGGAGACCTAGACAGCTTGGTGGGGTCCTTTTTACAAGGGCACTAATTCCGTCTATGAGGGCTCAACTTTCATAACTGAGTCACCCCCGCCAAGACCCTACCTCCTAATACCATCACATGGCAGGGGTGGGGCGGGGGCCGTAAGAATTTCAACAAGGATTTGGGAAAGGAGGGAATCACAAATATTCAGTCCATAACAGTTACCTTAAGTGGCAAAAAGGACTTTGCATGAGTGATTAAAAATCTTGATATCAAGAGATTATCCTGGATTATCTGGGTGGGCCCAATGTAATTACAAGGGTACTTCCAAGTCAGAGGAGAACAGGAGAGCTGGAACCAGAGATTAATTTGAAGCTGTTATGCTGATGACTCAGAATGGGCAAAGGTGCATGAGCCAAGGAATGCAGGTGGCCTCAGGAACTGGAAAAAGCAAGGAAAAATTCTTCCTTAGATCCTCCAGGAGGAAGTACAGCCTTGCCAACACCTTGACTTTAGCCCAGTGCCAATATTTTGGACTCCTGACATTTAGAAATGTAGAGAATAAATTTGTGTTATTTTAAGCCACTAAATTTATGATGATTTTTTTACAGCAGCAATAGGAAACTACTAACATTCAGGAGATGAATGTTAGATTCAGTAGATTTTAGATATTTTAGATAATTTTAAAACCTTTACCCATTTGTTGATAACCACACTGATAATTCCTTTCTATTTTGCTTAAGTTCACCCTGAAAAAATATTCAAAATTTTCTGTTTCAAAATTTGAACATAGTTTACTTGCCTAAAATCTGTTCAAAACTTTTGCCATCATAAGCAAGGCACTTAAATCTACAGTTCTTTCTAATTAAAAAAATCTCTTAGAATCTTAGTCGTTCCTCTCTTTTTCATATTGTCCTGCAGATCCCAGTCTGAGAATATTAAAGTCTGTATTTGATGGGAGTACATTTCCCAGTGGGGTCATTTTATGTTCTTCCCCATTTCACATTTTTAAAAACAGTAAGGAAGAAATGTTTATTGCAGGATAAGCAGGTAGAAGAAGTAGCAGAGTAGGGGCAGTCTGGTATCATAGTTGGGACTTTAATGCTATTATTAAGAGTGAATGCATTTAGAGAGGCAAAAAGACTCTACAGATGAACAAGAAGTCATCCCCTAGCCACGTCAAATACTTAGGATTGGACAAGAAAACAAATGAAGACTGAGAAAAGGCAATTAAGAGAGTTCACAATTTGAGAACCTGAAGGCCTAAGACAGTTTAATAATCCTCTTTAGGATAAAAGATTCTGTGTGGAAGGTTTTGTGGAATTTAAGAATATAGGGTTATAAATAGGATGTTTCCCACAGCATTACTTCCCTACCCTGTGTGTCTCTAAGCATTGAGAAGCATGTTTTTTTTGAGTGACAGTTTCTCAGGAGGTAAGATACATCCCCCCTTTTTTTTGAAAGCCCACATTGGGCACTTTCCTCCTGTTTGTTTTAGTCGTTGACACCAGATTCTTGCCAAGCAAGTCCTGTATTAATACTTTTGAAGCCTTTCTGAAATGGGCTTCCCTATAATATCACAAGGAATAGTTTAAGACACGTTATACTTGACCTTTCCCTTTCAAGCATGAAACAAAAAAAGCAAAGGATGATATTTGGTCTTTTTTCTTCTTTCGCCCATCAATAGTTTAGTTCAAACTACTAAAAGTTTCTTTCAAACACAGAAGAAATTTTAGCACCAAATTATATCCTCTCTCAATGAACCGAAGTCTTCCTCATCATCTTTAAATGAATAGCCAGTCTTACAGTCTAACTTCTATATCTTTATAATCTCTTTACTTTTTTTCCTTTTAAGGGGAAGAAACATTTTTTTCTTAATATTTTAAGACCCAATTTAACATGAGAAGAATCTTGAAACAATTGCACGTGTTTTCTTAAACTCTCCCATCCAGTTTTTCTTCAAATCTATTAGATTTCCTTTGTTCGAGAGCAGTGTTCTCTATCAGAAATGCAATGTGAGTCACAAGTGTAATTAAAAATGTTCTGTAGCAACATTAAAAATAAAGTGAAATTAATTAATTTTAATATTTTATTTAACCCAGTATATCAAAAAGTATTATTTCAACATGTAAATAATGTAAAATTATTAATGGGTTATTGTCCTCTCTTTTTACACCAAGGCTTGGAGTCCAGTGTGTGTTACCTTTAGGTAAATTTCAGTTCCGAAGAGCCTCATTTTAGTAAGATACACATGGTGAGTGGCTAATGTGTTGGAGAGCATGGCTCTGATTTCTCTCCCTTCACAGTCCTCAGGAAAATTCTCCCCTGAGTGTTATCTAATATCAAGTATCTTTAGCTTGCCATTGGGTTCATTTTTTATGCCTTTAAACTGTAGAGGCTTCCCTCGAAAGCCCTTCACTAGAATAGTAATTGCTTTCAGTTTCATTTCTCAATTTCCTACCCCTGGTAAACTGTTTAAAACTTAGGACCTGGATCTTCTCATATCTAGATCAATCCCAGGCCATGAGCTGCATGCACATAGGTACCTGTCAGTGCATTTAAGCTTCACTTATAATTCTTCACTTTGAAAACTATTCTCTTTGGCCATCCTTTATCTGAGGAATACATACATTGGTACCTGGTAAGCCATAGGAGGATAGACCCAGGGAAAAGCTATGCAGGCATTGGAAGTAGGCTAGAGTGTGGTCTAAAAGTGGAGCAAGGGGAAACTTGAACTTGGGGACCCACAGACTCCTCATGCTTCTGTGAGAAGCATGGCCAGTAGAAGGCCACAAGGTGGCTTCTAAATCAGGGTGCCCAGGGCAGTGGCTGGGTTGCTCAGGTCTCAGAACTAGATGAGGGAGGCTCCTGTGATTGAGCAGATTCTTGAACTCTGAGTCACATACAGTAAAGGCTTACATCGCTGAGTAGTAACAGGTCATTTCTAATACTTTGACCTTTCTTTGGCACAAGATAATATCCTACTATACTGATTTTTAAAAAATATCTTGAGTTTTTTGAGTTTTTAAAAATATTGTATTATATACAGTAAGCATTCAGACCTTAGTGGTAAGATTTTCTTTTATTATCATGTCTAATACCCCTATTCTTTCTTCTTCCTTAGATTCATTTACTGTAATAAATTCTCTAGTTATTTTTGCAGAAAGGACATCATTTGATAAAATTTATTCAAAAGACTCTTTGTTTTCCCATATTACATTTGAGAATGAATTAGGTAAAAATTGATATTCATTTTTCCTCAGCACTTTGGAAATTGATGTCATGACTGATGACACACAGAATCACTGACGAAATGTCTAGCCTACCTTCTCCTCATCCTTTGTGAGTAATGTGTGTCCACACCTCCCTCCAGCCTGGAATCTTTTATACATTTGTAAATTAATTTATATCTGAGCATTCTGGAAGTAAACCATGCTGAATCCTTCAGGGAAATTTTCTTTTAATTTGCTGATTATTTTCTTTCCTCCAGTTTTTGCTCCTTTAAAATACCTATTAGACAGATGTTGGAAGTTTAGCTCTATTCTTGACTTTTCCCACTCTTTCCTTACCTATGATTGTTTACATGATATTTTAGAGAATCCAAACATTCATTCTTTGAGCTATATTCATTTGCTATCCAGTTTTTAGAATGAGAATGTGTGTTTGTTTTTGATCATATGGTTAACTCCTAGGAATTTGAAAAATAGTGACTTGTTCTTATTTTTATTAAATATTATTAAGTACTTGAGGAGGATAATCCTTTTATTTTATTTTCATATTTATTTTAAAGTTGACTTAGTTGTTTTCTATTGATACTGTTTTTCTTGGTGTTAGTTCTTCAGTTAGTTGAATTTGATGTTTCTCTTTGAAGATTTTTTTTTTTTAATTTGATGATTCTTGGTTTTCTGTTCACACTTTTGTTGAAGGACAAGACTGAAGACTGAATTCTCTCAGATCAAATAAGAAACTCTATTAACATTTTTTTTAAAATGTGGGTTCTGATCTCTGCAGTTTGCCTTCTATAATTGTGGGGAGGGCAGAATGCATGAGACTGCCTTGCTATGAGGATAGGAAAGGACAGGATTTTTCCTTACCTGGAGCAAAGCCCTGGGGCCTCTCCCTTTAGAGTCTCCACTTCAGGATACATTTAGTACCCTACCCTGGGAACCAATGCTAGCTTCAAAGGCCTCATTTCATTCCCCCCAGGTTCTACTCCGCTTCTCTTAAAGACAAACCAACAGAAGATTGTTCACTTTGTTCAGGGAGTATTTCTTAGGCCATTAACCTGGAGGAAAGTATCGCAGCTGTCTGGGCTCATATGTGCATGATGATGATGAATTGCCCTACTTACCTAGCTTTTACCTAGCTTTTCTGAAGGCCATCTCTTAATTTCTTACTCACTTGCCCCAGGGCTCTTTCTGGCACATGGTACAGTCTGTCTCTAACTTCTCTGGTGGAATTTCTTTTTCCTCTCTTCTCCTCCCCCCTCCCCTCCCCTCTTCTCTCCTCCCCTCCCCACCCTTCTCCTCCCCTCTTCGCTCTTCTCCTCCCTTGAAAGTCCACTCTATTCTGTGTATTTGAGGCTGTGGTGTTTGTCTTTTTTAAAAAAATTAAAATAGAATTGATATGTAGCATGTTTAAGGTATACGATGTGTTGATTTGATACACATATAGTTGCAGTGTGATTTACCACCATAGTGTTAGCTAATGCCTCTATCACATCACATAATTACCATTTCTTTTTTTTGTAGCAAGAACACTTAAGATCTAGTCTCTTAACAATTTTCAAGTATATAATACAGTATTGTTGACTATAATCACTATGCTGTGTATTAGATTTTCAGGATTTAGTCATCTAGTAGCAAGTTTGTGCCTTTGACTAACATCTCTCCAATTTGGGCTGTGGTTTGATCCTTGGTTTGATTCTATCCACTTTATAAGTTCTCTGATTGGTCCCTTAATATTTTTCAGTGTAGTTATGAATTGGTTCTCTGTTTTCATTGCCAGTACCTTAATATATGGCTTCTTCTACTGAAGCTGTAGGTATATCCTTTCCTATGAGTGTTGGCCCCACTCAAATTCATCCTCTACACTTACATTATCTAATATGATAGCTGCCACTAGCCACATGTGGCCATTAAGCACTTGATTTTGAAGTCTCTGCACAAAGAAAAAAAGAATCTAAAATATCTATTAAAATTTTTATATTAATTACATTTTGAAATTTTTATATTTTAGCTGTATTGGCTTAAATAGAATCTTAAAATTAATTTTACTTGTTTCTTTTTACTTTCATAATATGGCTACTAGAAAATGTTAAATTGCATATGTGGCTCACATGTCCATTATAAAGAGCTGTTTACACTGCTGCAAAAATCATTCTTTAGATGAAATTAGGAGGAGTGGGTCAAGATAATAAATTGATCATGTAGCTAGACTACCCACCCATCCTCACATCTCACCAAAACCTCCCAAAAGTGGGAGAAATTATGTTCTTAAAAGTGGAAATGTGAGTGGAAAGGAGAGGACAGATTAGAGGTGTATTCTTTGGTAGAATCTATGTGATTTAGAGATCAGTTTATTATGGGTAGAAAGCTCGGGGGGAAAAAAATTCAGTGTTTCAATCTTGGAACAATGAGTCAGTTAATAGTCCTGTTAATTGTGTGAATTGGGATGCCATTTAGGAAGAAAGAAGTCAGCTGTAGACATGCCAGTAGAGGTGTGAAGATAATGAGTTTGGTTTTGAATTTGTGGTATTTGAGGTGTCCTTGGGCTGCCACATGTCCAATAGATAGGTGACTGCATGAGTAACTATGGGAAAAGAGTGTGGGGCTAGGAATAAATAGATGGATGCATCAATGTGGTGGATAAAACCACTTGAGAGTATGTACCTCAATGCTGGTGCTTTAGGAAATCCACCATTAAGAATGGGCTGATGAGGAAGAGCCTTGAAGGGAAAGGGAGTATTACCAAAAGGAACCTTGATAAACTTGTATACTCCAAGATCGTGAGGTATAAGATAGCAGTGGTATAAGGTAGCCATCAAGTAGACAGTTATGCCAAGAGAAGCTTTCAATACACTTAATGTTTCGAGAGTTACTAGAACATGACGTATTTTGTAACCAGTGAAAGCTTTTATCAGTCAAGATTTTTTTGAGAGGTGCCAAATGCATATGAAGAGAATATGCAAATCTGTGAACAAAGGGAGTTGGCTATGGAAACAAGGGAGTCTTGGGATGAATGAATCCAGTTCTTATTCCCCTGTGGTTATACGAGATTCTACTAAGAGAATTAACTGGCCATGGTAAAAAATGTAACCAAATTTATATTAACTCCAAATCTAAAGCAGAGTACAAGGATGTTTCAAATTCTAAGTACCTGGCCAAAGGAAGATTCCTGTTGTTTTTAATGCTATAGTAATAGAATTTAAGAAAAAAAAAAGCAACTTTGTCAACACTTTGAGGCATAGATTCTCTTTATTTCCTTTTTTGTGGCTTAAATTCAGAACACAAAGCATACGATCACTGTCAAATATATTAGAGCTAGGGCTTCAGGTCAATATGGGAACTTCTACTAATTCCCAAGTTGAAGTCTATTTAGAATATTCTGGAGGACCTGAATGAAAAACTTGATCTTGTTTGTAAAATTTTGAAAAATACTAGCCAGATGGGGTTTATGTTAAGTACAAAACATAGTCTATGGTCTGGATTAAAAATAAGTATTAAGGACAACACATAAAGACAATGGCACACAATTTCTGTTAAGCAGACCAAGAATCTGTCTTTGGAACTACAGTTTTGGGATTCAAAAAAAAAAAAACCAGATTTGAGTATATGAATTCATCACTTATTGGAACAACCCATTATCCAGATATTGGAGTAGATTCTAATCAAATTATGAAATAATACCTAACAAGGCACCAACATGATATTGTAGAGGAACAAAGATGTAAAGTTCTTCAATTCAATAGCTTTGTGTGGTGTTCTACATTCTAAATACCATTCTAAATAATTCTGTGATGAAGACGACAACATCCCTGTATGCTTTAAGTTTACATTCTAGTTACCAGATACAAATAAATATTTAAGCAAACAGCTGTATAAATAATTTAAATAAGTACCCTAAAGGAAATAAAAATGGGATAGAGAGTGAAGGGGAACCATTTGGGCTAATGTGGTCAAAAAAGGCCTGAAGTTAGGGGAGGGTACTGCAGGCAGAGGGAAGAGCAGCTGTAAAGAGGAAAAGCCCAGAGTCAGGAGAAACTTGTTATTTTCAAGAGGGAGAAGGAAGAACAGGATGGCTGAATTTCTGTGAGACTGGGTGGATAGAGAAATGATAGATGAGAGTAAAGAAATTGTGCCCTCTAGGCCATGGTAAGAGGCTTAAATTTTACCCTTTTTCTGTGGAGGAAAGGCTTTGGCAGGTTATAATAAGAATTGTTATGATCTGATTCACACTAAAAAGATATCATTCCAGCTGCTTGGTGGAGCATGGACCAATGGAGGTGAGAATGGGAACTTTGAGATGAGTTATGAAGCTGTTGCCATAGATTAGGGAAAGAGAGAAAGTGGTTTCAACTGTGGTTGTGGCAAGTGGGATGCTACAAAAGGGTTGGATCAGAAACAGTTGGGGAGTGAAAACTGATCAGATGGGTTTGTGGAAAGTAAGCACAGGAAAAAAATTCAAGATGGTGCCTAAGATTTTGGTCTGAGCAATTGATATATGGCAGTATTATCTACTGAAACAGAGAAGACTGGGGAGAAGTAGATTTGAGACAAATGAGGATTCCATTTTGGACCTGTTCTATTTGAAATGCTTATTAGGTATTCAAGTGGAGATGTCAAGGTGTCAGGTAGGTAAATGAATATGGAACCAAGAGGGGACTCTAGGCTGGAGATGCAGATGGGTGACATCAGCTTGTTGGTATTATCTATGCTATGGGACTATATGGGATCATCCAGGGATAGTGGAAAAGGCAGTCAGGAAAACTGCTCCTTGGGGAAATCCAATGTTTCTAAAGAAGTGGAAAGGAAACCAGGAGGTGTCACAGAGCCTAGAGAAAAGAGTGGTTTAAACAAGGATTAGCCAGCCAGCTCAAACTGCTAAGACACAGACAGAAAACTGACCAGAGGAACTAATAAGATGTAGGTCAGGGTGACTTTATAAGAATTAAGAGACTGTGGTCCTAATTTTGCCAGTAGCTATGTACAAGCTACTTAAGACTTTCCCTAAAACAGGAATTATAATACTAAATATAATGCCACTGTGGGATTTGTCCTGATGTTGCAGAGTTTGATTTAGAGACGTGATTCTCAAAATGTGGTGTTCAACCAATAGACTCAGCAGAACCTGGGAACTTATTAGAAACACAGATTCTAGGGCCCCACTCCAAACCCACTGAATCAGAAACTAAATCAGCAATCTGTTTAACATACCCTCCAGGTGATTTTGATGCATGTTCAAGTTTGAGAACCACAGGTAAAGACGAAGGTAGCCTGTCATCTAGAGAGTTTGATCATTTAAGCTTCATTTAAAAATTACCGTATTGAAAGAGAAGATATTAAAATACTTATTGGACAAATTTCCTGACACTTATCCTGACAATTTACCTAACTCCATCACATCTTTCTCCCTTTGATATTTAGTTGAAGGAGCTATAACTGCTCTAATATAAGCATAAGGTCACCAGGTTCCTCCCCTCTCTTCTTTCTCCTTTGCTTAAGCCTCCGCTGTCCATCAGTATCTTTCCTTCAGCATTTACACAAGCTAAGAAGCTTTCATTAAAAAAACAAAAAACAAAAAACAAAAACAGCTAAATCTTGCCTCAATTTCTCATCATCAAACTATTAATCTCTGTCTTTTATTTTATGCAGCAAAATTTCTAGCACTTGTCTGTTTTGTTCTCGTCATGTCCCCATTAACCAGCATGTCATTTGGCTCACAGCAGGCAGTCAACTAGTATTTGCTTAATAAGATTGCTGAATGTACATGTTAAAAAATACTTGAAAATACAGAAAGTTATCAGAAATACATATCATGTATCATCTCTTTACCTAAATAAAACCATCATGGAAGTTTTAAACAGTTTTAAAATGTTTGTACTCCCATTATTCAAGACAATAGTTCAATGAAATTTTAGAAATAGCACAGCAACATTTATAGGGTGATTCAAAACTGGTATCCAATTATTTGTACAAATATGATCTAGAAAAAGTAAAGATAATTTTAAGATACTACCTTTATTTAAAACTTTAAATTGTCATACCCAATCAAATCATTATTGAAACAGCAAACCAGTAGTACCATGTAAAGGAGGTTTTTAAAAAATTTCTCCTTCTCCCTGTCCAAATCTATAGAGTTAATAGAATAATGTACAACATTTTGCATCTTGAAGAGAAGTAATGAAGAGGAACTAGTAACAAACATAACAACTATTTTTTTTTGGGGGGGGAGCATTTTTCTTCCAATTTTCTTGTAAAATACTTATATTGCATATAGTAACAGGCCAATGAAACAAAAAGGGAAAAGAGATAACTAATGAATGAACAGCACAGGGAAGATGGGGAGTATATTTTGAAAGAGAAATTCCATTTTCCTTTACAATATTCAAAGAAAGTAATGATTATTTTGTTACTGAGTTTAGAGGGAAAAATGTTTTAAAGTAGTTTAACTCTTTAGGTAAAAATATTTTAATTTATACACATCAAATTTTATAGTACTCTAATATTATGGAACTATATTGAAAATCTCACTAATTATCAGTTGGCTCATCAACATATCCAATAATTCTCATCTAAAAAATTATAGTCTTTAGTCACTTCTTGAAGATGAAATGACAGAGAAGCACAGTGAGATCTCCTATTATATAGTAACCATTAGTTTTTACAAAATATCTTGCTGTACATTCTACTCTTAGTACTTAATCTGTTACACCACTGACACATTCTAGCTTTTAGAAATAATATTAAAGAGAGAAGGATACTTGCTCTCAAAACAAAAAAAGATACACATAGAAAGAGAACGGTCCAGGATCTAATTATAAAAGAGATCCAGAATAAAGATACTCACAGAAAAAAAATACCATGGCTCAAGGTACAGAAGTTTCACAATTTGAGTCATTCTTAAAAGGTTTTACCAAAGAAATTAGCACAGATGCAGCTCTCCAAGTTTTTATTTTAGCTGTGAATATCCACAAATCTATGCATAATCAAAATTGCCCTTAATAAGAATGCCAGCTTTCTTCTGCTAACTATTCTGTCTGTCAGCTTGCAGCTAAGGAAGCTCTCTCCAAAGACAATGTTTATTTCATGTTTTAATGTGCTTCATGTAAAGTACATTTCATGTATAGAATATGTAAAGGAAAATTCTAGGACTAAATATCTCTGATAAAAGGCCTTCTTATGTCTATCTGTCTTGTCTGTGTGTTAAGATGGAAGGTGGAAGTTTTGTTGTTTTAGGATATGGGCATTTAATCAGTGCTTAATAATAATGATAAGTTTGATTCATGTTTGTCATCATAGGCAGAGAAACAGGACACATTTTTCAAGAGCAGGATAAAGCAACTGTGTTACAAAAATGAAATGCAGAATTGGCGATGAGTTGATTAATCATTGTATTTATGCAATTTACCTCTCTCTTCTTTCACATAAAAATATGATTTTATTGAGTTTTATTTTGGCTAAATGATCAGAGCTTTAGTTTTAAATCTCAAGGGATATATAAAATGATTTGTTTACATTTTTAAACACTGGGGCTCCAGGAAAATATGGTAACTAAAAAAATAAAGGAAGTCATCTTAGTATTCTTATTGGAGCCATTAAAATAATTTATGTAGCAATAACAATAAAAAATCCTTTAAAGAAAGAATGCCCTGGTAATAAAACATTCTTTGTACTTTAACTCAGGTACAATTGTTAAATGTTATTTTACAACAAATGTCATTGCTACAAATTATATGAAATATGCATTGCAAATATTAAACTAAATAATTAAACAAATCAAGTGGTTCACCTTTTAGAAAATCTTAATAAAGAAACAAAGAAGGAAATAAACATTATGACCTGTTACCAGACTACAAAGAGTAATACAGTTCTTACTCTGTTTTCAATAAGTTAACTCTTAAACAGATATGAAATTCCGAAAGAAGGATATTTTATTATTAAATCGTATTAGAGGTATCTTGGTATTAACATTAAAATACGCAAAGAAAGTTTTTTTATTAACCCACTTTAATATCAACTGAGATTTAGGAAGTAAATATAAGCCCGCTCCCTCACTCAGAGGTCACAGACCTGCTTCTGTACTAGTCTCTGGTCTAGCCATACATTTATTTCCTGAAGTTGGGAATGCTGGAACACAGGCTTAAGACCTAATAAAGTGTTGGGATGGCTATGTTAGTCTTCCATTCCATATCTGACCCTCTCCTGCACCCCACATCTCTCCCAGACTATTATGACCAAAGAACAGCTGTCCTCATTTGCCTTCTTTCAGTACCTAGAAAATAACCTTGAGCTAGAAAATGTAGAGAATAGAAAAAAATGAAATAAACATCACCCATAATTTTTACCACTCTAGCATACTACTATTATGCTTTCCTTCTGGTGTTTATTTCTCCATGTATATTTTTATATAATATTTATTTTCATGTTACTGTAAGATCTTTGTAAGTTTTAAAATCTATACCTATAGTATCAAAAATTGCTTTATTTCTTTTTTAATTTGGGAAATAATGTGATGCTGAATGTCTTTGTGCTTAAAACTTTTAATATTATATATATGTTTTCTATTTTGAATGCTTTTTTAAAAAATTGAGATATAATGTTGTATTAGTTTTGGGTATACAACATCTGATTTTATGTAATTATATTGTGAAATGATTACCACAATACGTTTAGTTAACATTCATTACTACACATACAGGTTTTTGTCTTGTGGTAAGAACTTTTAAGATCTATTTTCTAAGCAACTTTAAAATATACGATACGGCAGCGTTAACTGTAGTCACCATGCTGCACATTACATCCCCTGGACTTATAACTGGAAGTCTGTACCTTTTTACCACCCTCATCCATTTTTTTCCCACTCCCTTCTCCTTGCCTTTGGCAATCACCAATCTGTCCTCTGTATCTATGAGTTCATTTTTTCTTTCAGACTCACATATAAGTGAGATCATACAGTATTTTTGTCTTTTTCTCTCTGACTTATTTCACTTAACATAATTCCTTCAAGGTCCCTTTATAGTGTTGAAAATGGCAAGATTTCCTTCTTTTTTATGGCTGACTAATCCATTATATATATATATATATATTATGTGTGTGCATATACATGTATGTGTGTATGTGTGTATATCTATATCTATATCTATAATCTATAGCTATATATATCCATTCTGTTGATGGACACTAAGGTTGATTCCATGTCTTGCCTATTCCAAATAATGATGCAATAAACGTGAGAGTGCAAAGATTTGTCTGAGAGAGTGATTTACTTTCCTTTGTATATTTACACACTAGTGGAATTGCTGGATCATACAGTAATTCTATTTTTAATTTTCTGAGGAAACTCCACATATTTTTCCATAGTGGTTTCCCACTTTTTTTTTTTTTTGCACGAGGTTTCCTACTTTTTCAGATCCTCACCAACACTTATTTCTTGTCTTTTTTATAACAGCCATTCTAACAGGTGTGAGGTAATATCTCATTGTAGTTTTGATTTGCATTCCCTTGATGATAGTGCTGTTGAGTACCTTTACATGTGCCTACTGGCCATTTGTATGTTTTCTTTGAAAAAATGTCTATTCAGATCCTCTGCCCAATGTTTAATTGATTTTTTTTCTATTGAGTTGTATGAGTTCTTTAATATTTTAGATATTAACCCCTTATAAGAAATATGATTTGCAAACTTTTTTTCCTATTCTGCATGTTGGCTTTTCATTTTGTTGATGGTTTCTTTTGCTATGCAGAAGCTTTTTAGGTTGATATAGTAGCATCTATTTATTTTTGCTTTGTGGCCTTTGCTTTTGGTGTCAAATCCAAAAAAAAATCATTGCCAAGGCCCATAGCAAGGAGCTTATCCCTCTAGGTTTTCTTCTAGGAGTTTCATGGCTTTGGGTCTTATGTTCAAATCTTATCTATTTTAATTTTTTGTATGGTATAAGATAGTGGTCCAGTTTTCTTCGTTTGTGTATGGCTGTCCAATTCTCAACACCACTTATTGAAGAGACTTAAATTTATTTTAAAAATAATTTCTTGTAATGGAATCATTGAGTCAAAGGCATGATCCATTTTTAGCATTTAATGTATGAACCAAATTGCTTTTCAAGAGATCTCTATTAAATCATAATGCTATCAGCAAGGCATAAAAGTACTATTATCATTATGACTTAATCTCTGATGACACATTAAAAAATATGTTAATGGGATAGGAAAAAATTGCATGATTTAAACTTGCATTCTTTTAAATTGCTAGTGATGTTAAATTGTTACTGTGTGTTTATGTGACTCTTTAGTAGTTATATTTTCTCTTTTAAATTGTCTTGACACACAATCTGTTAATATTTTTATACAGGTTTTTTGCTGATATTTCATTTTATTTATTTTAAGTTACAATAAAGTATTAAAATGCTATGTATTCAATTGTGTTAATTTAACTTTTATGGTTTCTTCTATTGTTATGAGGTTTAAAAGTCTTTCCATTCTAAAACTTTAAAGACCATTTCATTCTTTTCCCCCTGGTTTAATTATAGTTTGATTTTGAACATTCAGATTCTCTTTCATTTGAAATTTACTGTGTGTATAGGGCAAATTTTGATGGACAGAGGCAGAAGAGGACATGTAGCAAAGTTCCGGAAGTAGAATTAAATAAAGAGTATGTGGAAAGCATGAGAACAATCCACTTGTCTGGGTGATATAGTTGCATGCGGAATGAAGATATAATGAGAGGTAGAGATGGTGAGAAAGAAGAAGGGAAATGGCTGAAAGGGTCTGATCCGATGCATCATGGCCTACTCTGGAGGTGGCACACACTGCCTCAAATGATTCTTGCATTAATTGGAGGTAGCAGGGCCTGGGAACAGTGGCCTAGCTTTGAATAGAAGCATCAGCTATATAAGAAAGACTTTGCTAAATTAGAGAGATCAGGTTTTGGAGCAGTGCCTGATGAGCAGGAGTAGGAAGTGCTCATGGCATTATAATGTCAGCCCAAAATGAGGTGGGATTTTCATCTTTGCCCATGATAATTTTGTTCAATGTGTTTTAAATTATGTTTGCAAAAGGAAGGATATTTTTCTAATTTCTAGCAAAATAAATGAGCTTTGCATTAGATATGCAGGTGCTACTGCCACTTATCTTATTCTTCTCTGAAAAAGAAAATCTCGACAATTTTCATTGCATTGTTCTTTTTTTAGGGTCCAGATAATATATCCACATGATCACTGCTGGACATTCTCTGACGTTGCTTTTCAAAGACAAGGTCTTAGTTCATTTTTTATAGATTCCTATTTTTAAAGGATGCTAAAATAATAAAAACATTGGGAACGGTGAAACTTTAAAAATAATTAAAAATTAGAAATGCCTGTCTATGACAGGTCTGTATTTCTAAAGAGGCAGAATGTAGGGTATTTGCCACTGCAGGAACAATGTAATTTATTTATTAAATAAGGCGATTTTTTAAAAAACTAGATCATAGTTATTTCTGGATAAGCCTTGGTTTTTCTTCCCTCTTCCTCCTTTTCTACTTTTTGTGATATGACTCAAAGTTTGCTAGGAAATGGACACACCAGCAATAACTCAGACATGGCTGAGATAGCAACTCACACTTAAGTCATACATAAGAGGAGGCAAGGCTTTGGGGTAAGGCAGTTAAAAGGTTACAGAAGGATTTAGGGACCACAGGGGAAGAGTCTCTAGGGAATGTTCCTTGCCCATTGGAAAGGAGTAGCCCATGGTGCTCCAGAATGACCTGTTGCTAAGGGCAGGAAGAGCTCAGAGAGTTGACTAGGTGAGAAAAGGTCACCCGATTTCTAATGTTCTTCAGATTATGTATTGGTTGGAATAAAATGCTTGAAATCAAAATAAAGAACTGATCAAATATTGTCTCAGTGCTTCAGAAGGACTGGACTGGATATTAGAGAATTTGTGGTATTCTGTACCACATATATAATATTATAACATGTACATACAATATAGTTTTGGGTTACATTTGTAGGAATTTTCTTGATCATCCTAATCTATTGATTGTTCCTTCTCTGATCTTCTAAAATACATACTTTTCATTGCTATTACCACATGACAACTCTTTTGTAATTATCTTGACTGTTTATTTTTATTATGTTGTTGTTGCTGTTGGCTTTTAAGTTTTCATGATGGATATTATAATATAGAAAATATTTATGCTTTCAGAGGAGGACAGAGGCCTGTGATTTAGGGCTGGTAATTTACCTCTTCCAAACATCAATGGGGTAGTGCCAAGAACCTCTCAGAGATGTGGTGAGGTTTCAGTGGGATAACCTATGATAAGTTTTTACTATTGATGTGCCTGACAAACAGCAGTCCTTTAAGACCTTCCTTTCAGTTAAAGTCCTCTTTCCCCTCATCATTATGCTTTTTCTTCCCTGCTGGACTGAAATCTCAGTTGGCAAGCAGCCTATTTTATATTTCTTCGTACGTTCTACAACACTCCAAGTACAGTTTCTTACAGAGTTTAGGTGATGAATAGTTACTTATTGATTTGGTTTGAGATTATGATCAAATAATGAAAGATGAAAATAAGAAACCTCAATTGCTTATATATTTTAAAAGATTTGTTTAAATTTTATTTCTTAAATGTAGTTTTCTACAATTATTAAACTTTAATACCATGACTGAAGAGTAAAATAAAAACACTATTGTTTGTATCTCAAAAATTATAATCACATACCAGAAACATAGGTTCCTATAAAATTTACTTATAGAAAATACTAGAATACATATTCAGTAGAGGTTTCTTTTTGAGGTTTCTTCTTAAAGGAATATAAAAGAATATTTGTGTTATAGATTTATCTTGCCTTATTTGATATCCCAGGGCAAAGTTATAAGCATATATGTTTCTTACTCATTAATCTAGTTTTTCCAAGAGTTTAGGGAATATCCAGCAGGAAAAGGCAAAAAATATCTTGAATTAATAATAATATTAATGGCTATCATTTCTTAGAATCAACTGTATGCCAGGTACTCATTTAATCTCAAAACAATGCTATATAGACAAGTTTACTTATGAATACTAAACTCAACATTTCTAAATTATAACTCATTTTTCTGATGTATCTGCCATTAGCAGATGAAGCAGCTAAGACCCACAAAGATCTGTCTTTTGCTAAGTCCTACTAGCTGAGAGGTGAGGATATATTTTCCACTAAGTAACATGCAAAATGAGCTCTCTCTGGAGTACCAATTTACCTGAGATATATATAAGTTAAAAAATGCTTTGGGTTTCCTGTTAAAAGTGAATACCAGATTAAATTTCTAAAAGAACATAAACTGAGCAAAGAATGATTGATTAACACCACAATGTAAGATTATGGAATTGCTCATATCCCACTCTCCTGCCAAGAACAAAAAAATCTGAAATTAAAAACAACCACCACCACCACAACAAAAACCCTTCCATTGTGAAAAGCATTCGTAAAAGATATCAGTGTGGAGAAATAAATTATTAGCCTATTCGATAGTCTATAGTATTTTTTGAAGAGACAAGATAATCAGTAGGAAGTTTACAATGAGGCAGTTTTCAGCTAACAGCCCTACAGTGACAGCAGGGGCTATTAAAATGCTACCAATAGAATCTGGAATTGTGATTTGAAATAGAGATATAAAAAGACAGGTCACTGGAAATTCTGAATGAAAAGAAAGGCACAGAGAGATCTATTTGGTTAGAAATAATGGAAAGAAGAGAAGAAGGGGGTCCTGTGGATAGACAGGAGAAAATTAAAAAACACCTTCATTGAATGGGAAGGCTTTGGAGACTTCCTCAGTTTGTAGACTTTTAAAAGACAAAAAAGAGAAAATCATAAAACAAAGTGTACAGTATCTTAACCATTACTCATTGTGATTTCTACCTTCCTTTTGGGATGTAGATTTTATAGATATAAAAAATTACCTCTAAAAAAATTAACTCTACCTAGATGTCATGTGTGCTTTGCAGCTAATTAGGCATACATATGCTTCATTTAGGTCATTTTTGATATGCAGAATTGAAAAAATACAATGTTAAAAGTGAACTTTGCAATGTTATTACATATGGGAGATATTTATTTAAGGAAGATCTCAGAGGATGTCAGTTCTGGTATCACCTAACATACAAACAGAAAGAGAATTGTTTAATTTGCTGGTCCTTTGCTTCTGTTAAAGATTTGCTAATCATTCTCTTCCTCATTTAAGAGTTTTCTTACCTTCCATTATGAGTTAAACTGCGTTCCTCCAAAATTCACATGTTGAAGTTCTAACCCTCAGTGCTGCCAAATGTGACTGTATTTGGAGATAAGGCCTTTAAACAGAAAATTAAATTTAAGGTCATATGGGTGGGTCCTAATCCAACATGGCTGATTTCCTTATAAAAAGAAAAGATTAGGACACAGACACACACAGGGAGAAGGCCATGTAAAGACTTCTCTCTGCAAAGCAAGGAGTGAGGCCATGGGAGAAACCAAGAGCCCTAGTAAACTCTCATAGATACCTTCTATGAGAAAGTATCCATTAATAGTCTTCCTTTGAGTAAAGGTGCTTTTTTTCTCAACATTCTTTCAAAGATCTCATCACCTCAACTGTCCCAAGTGTCACCTGTACTAGATGATTCAAATAGGTATCCCAAGTCTCCACTTAGCTACTAAGCTCCAGTTTCACATATTTCAGCTGCATAAGAGATTTTATTTCATGAGTCCATCCTTTGTGTGAGCTTAGCCAGCACTCTAAAGCCAATATGTCTAAATAACTTCTTTTCTGATGAGAAAGATTTACTCATATCACTTTCATCTGGTCTCTCAGGCTTTAGATTCTAAAGCCATCTTTAATTTTCTTCCTTTGATGCTTCCCACAGCTTAGTGGTCATCGACTTTCATTGCTGCTACTTCATTTTCCTTTCTTTGGCATTCTGTCTGCCTTGACCTTACTAGTCCCACTGTACCTTTTTCCCTAGGCCAATTTACAGTGAACTCCGAACCAGACTCCTGCTTCTAGTCTGATGTGTAGCCATGCACGTTGCACTCAGCACAGAACTATCTTTTCTCTACAAATATATTTCAGTCTTTGAACCTTTTGCCTGCCCAAAGAACTTAAGCTGTCTTGAAAGCCCTGTGGCATTTGATTCCTGACTGTCTTTGCTGCCCATTATTCTCCATGTGTGTCCTCCATTCTAATCAAGTGGGTTTACTTACTGATCTGAGCATGCCTGTGATTAGTGAGTGCTGACTGTCTCCTATTTCTGCTCATTGTTTTTGCTCAAGCCATTTTCCCTTCTCAGAAATTCCTTCCATTTATTGAATCTTACCCAGTCTTCAAAGGATATTTCAGTTAGAATTCCTGTGTGAACCCTTATTCAACAATAGCAGCTAGATGATATGCCTCAAGCTTCTATATTATATCCTGTTTCTCTATCTTGATTAGCAAATACCTCTGAGCCAAATGTGATGCTTCATTCCAATGGCCATCTCTTATCTCAGGCTACAGTCAAACACTTCTCTCCCTTTCTTCTCAATGTGATATGTAATATTTCTTTTAGTTACATTTTAAACACTCTTTGGAATATATGCTTTTCTTCTAATAAGAGGTCTCAAATGCACAGACCTGACTCATGTCAAATTCTCAATAAATACCAACTATTAATTATAAGCTATTAATAATATATATTGTTATTAATATATGATAATATATAATACGATAATTATATAATTAAGATATAATGAATACAATTAATTATATTATAAGCAAATAAAACATTATGCCACTTATAGTCTATGGCACTCACATGTTGTCATTTAAAAAATCACTTTTCATTAGTGATTTTGGAGGTATATAACTTTCCTATCAGACTACTCCTCAAAGCTGGGATCTTTGCCTTATTTTTTATTTTTTATTTTGCATAGAACAATGCTTGACATACAATAAGTACTCTGTAAATATTCTCTGTTCAAAGAAAATAAATGTAGGACTTCTTAGGAAGACTCATGTGTTTTCATAGATAAACTGATAAACCTGAAGGACGAACTTATTTTTCAATAGTCCTTTTTTCATAAATGCAGAAACATCTGTTTTTGAATCTTAGGGAGACTTTTTTTTTTACATTTTTGCAGGCTTGAAGAATAGTTGTGCTCCATAAATATCCCAGCATGAGTCATTTGCTTAACCAAACAGCTGCTTACTCATTAGCCAAATGCTCTTCATTTTAAGTCATATGCTTAAATGAATTTTCTCCCATGCCTCTCTCCTTTCCCCAAGAAATAATTTTCTGTAATACTAAAGAGCTCTGTAGCCTTTGACATGGGAAATCTAAACTTTGTGAAATCGCAAGAAGCCATCCTAGTTCAAATTAATAAGCTGTTTTTATATACTTTGATTGTCCCTCTAATTCACACAATGCTTCACCTCTCACTCCCACTTCTCCCCATATATCTCTGGAACATCCTCTTTTTCCCATTCAAATTCAGCCTGCTCGTTCTCCCATTTAGAGCACCCTGCAGGTCTTTGCCTTTTTTTTCCCCTCCTGTCACCACCACCTGCCCATTATGTAGTAGGTAGTCTGTGTCAAGAACCACTAGAAGAAGCTTTGTTTAAATAAGTGCAAGGGAACAACAAGTATTTTTGTATACTCTCTTGCAAAGACGAAGATACAGATCAACTCCTACAATTAGTAGCTTTCAGCTATCACTTTGGATTCATCAACTTAGTTTTGAATGATAAAGGCAAAGCAATCATTTGCAATTTCTCTCTCTCAGACAATTGCTGTTCAACTGTCTGCAATGACCTGGGTTTAAGAATTTTATTTCAACTTAACAATACTTCTTTATTACAGACATGCTCATTTATGGCAATGGATATTTGGTTCACATTATTCTTTCCCACCTAAGAGAGGTGATTCACACTTTTACCTTCTTTAAAAATTATGAAAATCATCAGTAGTTCTTTTTTGGGGGAAGAAAATTAATGTCTAAATGTTTTGGAGAAGGCCAGAGGAGAACAGAACTTGATTTCTAGAAAGACCACATGAGAGGAAATAGATACAGTTTTCCAGTTTCCATTTATAGTATAGTTGTTCTCATCAGGGTTCCAATCTGATGTGGGGTTTTTTCCAGGCTGCAGAGGACATCTCAAACACCCAGAGATGACATTGAGTTGTTATGTGTTCAATGACTATACGTTGTTGAAAATCACCATTTGTCAAAATCACTTTTATACCATTGTCCTGAGCCCCCTGGCTCCCTATATCTTCCACTGTGACAGCCTGTCTCCCACAAAAATGCCCTATAATTTAACAACTAATGAGTTAACGCTTGATGCCGGAGGGACCAACAGCACGAGTCTACCAGCTAGGCAGAGATATCCAAGTTGGTGACTAAATATCTTGAGTATCGCCCTGCGAAAAGCATTTGTTTCCAGGTAGATTAGGTATTAGGAATTTTCTGGAAAGCAATCAAATGTGCTAGCTCTGAGAATAAGGGTTTCTGGAAAGCAATCCAAATATGCTAGCTTTACCTCCCTAGTTTGTTTTCCTCATCTGTAAAATGGTGGGTGCTTTAGCTTAGTTTTTGGACTGCATTCCAGAGTTGACTCAAGGGAAGACTACTGCTGATGCAGATCTGGGCCCTACCTCACTAAGAGAGGCTCCTCTTTATCTGGCTTACTCACTGGGGTCCCCCCCCTACCTTTCTGTTTGCAGAAAGAATTTTGAAAAACAAATTTTGCTGCTAAAAAAAGGTTGAAAATCACTGACTTAAATGAACGTGAAGCTTTCAACCCATTTTAAAATTCTAAAATTTAATTATGAACATAATTATAAAAAATTATATCTGTATAACAATAGTAAGTGCTTATATTGGGTCTACTCTGTGCCAGGCACTGTTCCAAGTGACTTACACATTTAAACTCAATCCATAGGACAACACTATGAGCTAGTATTATAATTATTATAATAATTATTAAAGTCTAAAAGGAGGATGTTCAGATATATTTACACTTCTATAATTTCATTAGATACATTTGAGGTCATAATTTATTCAAAAGTAATAATTCTATGATGACTATTTAATTATATATTATGATACTGTCTTTCTTACATGCCATAATTATAGATTTCTAGACATATTTTTAAGAACATTCGTCTTAACTCTTGAGTTTCAGTGGCTAACAGTGCAGCAACTGTGCATGTACTTTCTTTATGACTTGTACCGTTTATTTCTTCACTTTTAACCAAGACCTGGAAATCGGTTTTTGATCACAGTTCAAGGAAATGTATCTAAATATGCTTCAGAATTTCCTGAATACCAGTTCTTGACTCTCACTACTTAAATGAACAACTAGATGCAAATCTGAGCATGAAATTCCTCATCACTGTCCTTTTTACATGGGTTTATGGAAGAAACCTTGGACACCCTGCCCACCCCACCCACCCTCCACTATAGGGCTTCTCAGGTCCTTGGGTGCTCAGAATTTTCTGGTGCTTCTCTCTCTCATCAAAATATGTTTCTGGTGGGGACAGAGGGGTCTGGCTGTTGTTCTTCTTATCAGGGAGGTTTGGGTCTATGCTGGCAGACAGCTTTGTCTTTTCTGAGTCCAGCAGAGGTGGGAAATGGAAACTAAAGCTGAAGAGGATGAGAAAGAGGTTACAGTGACTCCTGTGTTTCTTACAAAGTGGCAGAGCATGTGGGAGAGGAACTGCATTGATTCCTGTAGTCACTGTGGGTAGGAATTGAGCCCACAAGCACCTGGATGTCAGTGGAAGAGAACAAAGGTAATACTATCCACTGGAGTTGTCCACACAGAGGTGTAGGATAGCTTGTCCAGTATAATGAATGAATTCAACAGGATGTGTGGATGGACCAGTTGGGCTCTATGCCACATTAACCATCCACCCGAGACTTCAGCTATTCTGTCCTACTGATCCCAAAAGTATACTTTGACTTATTATAGTCCTGACTTTAGATAAAAAGCTCATTCTTTGAATCTCTAAAGTACCACTTCATTCTGAGATTTATGATTTTTGCCTGATATCTTGCTCAGGCTTTCACAATATTCAAACGATTCTTATACATTTGTATTTCTATATCTTTCTCTTTATTTTTGGTGGTGGCAGGGGGTAGGGTAGAGTTGAAAAGAAGGGTGGGTGGTGAGACGCTGTTGTCTTATGTCAGGAGGCAAAGCCTGAAGCTGGTGAGGAAGTTCTGTCAGGGCAATTTCCAGCACTGGCCAGTGGAAGTCGTGGAAATGTGGGATTGAGGTATTCTAGAAATCACATCACAGAGGCAGCCAGCTGCCTTGCCTACTCCTACCAGTCAGTGTGCCTGGAAGACCCAGAGCCCTGTGGGATCTCTTTTGGAGGCCTGCAGCTCAAGCAGCCTGGAGATCCTGGCATTGCCTTGTTCCCTTCTCCCAAAGCTATGACTGAATGGGGCTGAGGCAGCTAAAACTGCACAATGTATGTTTCAGCACATTCCTGCTTTAATATGTTAATATCACACTTACCCTCCAGATTAGGGCTCTAATATCTTGTTCTGCCCCTTTGCCTACAAAAAGAAAAATGCATTACACTGTTATTACATTTAAAATGCAACAACTGTAGACTTTTCAGTACACTTGTTGATTATCTCATAACTAACCACTTTAACTTCATTTTTTTTTTTTTTGTCTTGCATTGACATACTTTCTATATTGAAGACCAGGGAAAAATGCATTTCTTTGTGACATTTCTAAAAATGACAAATGAAAGAGATTTTATCTCTGGAGATTGGGCTTCTACATTTCAGAGTACTCTTCTCCCCTGATGGCTAATCCGATTGGATTACTTCCAGAATAAACATACTTCCAGAATAAACAGGATAAATCTAGCTTAATTAGGCAGTGCATGTAGAAAAATCCTTTTACTAATTGCAATTTTTTTTTGTATGCCTTAAAAATCTTCATTAAAAAGTTCTTACTTTATGGGTTTACCTCCTTGAATTAGTTTCTCCTATTTTAAGATATAAAGAATCTTTTCTTGTTTAGAACATCCTTGGCCAGGCAACTCTTTTGCAAAGTAGAGAAATCTGGTGGCCCTGTTTGCTCTTTGAACCAAGTTACAGATTTTTTTTAAAGGCACAGATCTGTTAGCTTTTTTCATCATTATTTTTCAAAAAATAAAAATGCACATAAAAGCTACCTATTTTAATTAGGTCTCATTGTTAGTAACCTGTATAACCTGGAAAAATAAACTGATGTATAAATATTGACATTAATAAATACATAAACATTTATAAAATAAATAAAGATTTCCTTGTCATAACCATCAAGATTATTTATCTCCGAGAGACCTTAAAAATTTGTAAAAGGTGTGAGAAAATGTGCCCTGGTAGTTCACAAGAGAATCCAGCAATATTAAATCTACCCCAGTGCAGGTAACAAAATGTAGTTTTTTAAATTTTGCCCAGAAGAGTTAAGAAGATAATCAGGTCAGTTTTGTGACTGGATTGCATATAGAAAGGCTGCAAAAGATCACAAAATAACTTCACCCTTGGCAAAAATGTATAAACCCATTCCATTTGTTCACATTTCTTCAGCAGCAAGTAGACAAAGAGACAAAGCTTATTTGTGGAAAGCCCACACATGCAGGACCTACTCATTTCAACCCTTTGAATTGAAGTCTCTTGCCCATGGAATTCTGACTGATACAGTGAGACTAAAAATACCTCAAACCTGAGAGAAAGTATGGAAAGCTGAAATTTTTAGTTGCAAAAAGCTTAGATGATTGCTACTGTATGGAGGAGGGTGGACCATTTATTGTCTATAAAATCCCAAGACAAATAGGCTATAGAAATTCCAGGTACAATTTAAAAGCCAAAAAGCTCTGAAGAAATGAATCAGAATCAACTAGGATTAATTATATTAATCATGCACTTTTATAATCACCTGAACCACCTGCTGCTAAATTATATATTCCAAACAGACTTTCAATAATTTTCAAAACTAAATTATGTGAACTCTCTAGAAAGATTTATTAAAATTCAAGTACGTCAATCCCATAATTCAGAATATAGCTCATATAATACTTATAGATTTTAATGTTCTAAAAGAAAAAGAAAAAATTGACTTGTTACTTGAATATTAGAAAATTCACCTCATATTAAAAGGTATTAGAACTTAGCAGTCTGCTTGTTCTGCATCTGACACGTAAATGTTTACCTTATTATGATATAGTAACCATCTGTAGACTTCGCCCAATACTCTGCAAACTGTACCATAAAGTCACTGCTCACAAGAATTTTATGCTCTTGAAATAGACAAAAACATAATTTTAGAAAATATAAAAAGGTTTTATAGTGTTTGGTTCTTTAGTTTTGGCCTTATTCTTTTTGTAGGTAGTGAATGGCATTATGAGTTAACAACTACACTGATCTTAGTCAAAAGGCTGTGAAACAATAGGGCTAATTATTTAATTTTGTTGACTTGGAATTCAACTGAGTTGAACTGAATTGAGGATGTCATCAAAAGATTGTCACCAAACTAAAGGGCTCACGGTTTCAGCAAAGCGTCTCTTTCTGGAGGTTGTGATTAATATGCACACATGGTCCATATAATGTTAGAAAAAAAAAGGCCAATTTCTTTTTTGCTTTGACCTCATTTATCACATTCGTGGTTGGTAATTTGATTTGAGCTGTCCTTTCCAATCCTCATGAGATCTTCGAGCTAACAGCACTGCCCCCTAGTGTTCTCTCGCTTTGGTGCAGTGTGCATAAAAAAATTTCAAGATTTATTTTCAATATATATATTCTGTATTTATCAGTGTATTGCTATGTAAATGTGCAAGATATCTTTTGGTGGATTATACATTTTATGCTATTTATTTGTTCTTATAAAAGATTAGAGCTTGCTACACTTGCATAATTTTTTTTCATAAATGAGTAAAAATAGAAGTTTAGATACCATTACATAATTTCTGATTTAATGAACTGAGAGACAAATCAACTAATATTTTTGAATGCCTATTATGTTAAGTATGTAATAAATGTCACTGAAGTTGAAGTCTGAGTAAATTTACTTTAATATCTAACTTTTAAAGTTTCTGACATTTTATAAATATATTTACCAATTTAATCTCTAATTTGGGGAAAGTTGCAGAGAGAATGGAGAGGATTTAAAAAATTTTACATGTATAATTTGGCTTTGTGCTATATTTTAATCAAGAAAATTATTTTAGAATAAGTTCATTTTCTTGAGAGGTAGGAATGCTATTTGGAGCTTTAGAACATAGTGAATTTTAAACAAAGGCTTTCTAATAATATGGAAATAATAACTGTACATATCTGATAAACTGAGATAATAAAGTTTTCAGATTATTTAAAAATTGAAAATTTCAGGAGGGATAAGTTGTATATCAGTGTTTTCCATCGTACAGTTCACATACCACTGGTGATAAATTATTCTAGGCAATGTAAAGAGATACATTTTTAATTATGTACTTATTTTTAAGAGCAACAGTGAAAATGTAACTAAAATATCAAATCTATGATTTCATAGATATTAATATTTAGAACTACCTATTCATGAATTACAATGCTCAGGCGCATACATTTTGAGTAACTTTGACTCATTAAAATAGATTAGAGAGATAAATTTCAGTGCTTCTGAAATCCTGGATTTTGCTGTTTCCATTCTTCTGGTGTTATTTGACATATTCTTCTATTCAAAGTATTTCCTGTAAGGTGTAGTTGCAATTAGAGTAGTGCTGTCCAAATAGAAATTTAACGTTATTTATGAACAGAATTTAAAATTTTATGACATTTAAAAGAAGAAAAAGAAGTTGAAATTAGTTTTAATCACATAATTTTTAATCTAATATATCCAAACATTGTTTTAGCATGTAATAAATATTGAAAATTATTTAAGTAGTTTACATTCTTTTTTCATACTATTTTTTTGCGATCTAGTGCATATACTACACTTATTAGCACATCTCAGTTTGGCCTAGCCACATTTCAAATGCTCAATAGCCACATGCAGCTAGTATTGAATAGAACAGATCTAGGGATGTCATCAGATTGAAGTTCAGTTTTTGGCAAAATATCCCATGGGTGGTTGTATACCTCCATGTAGAAGCACATTTGGTGGTTTTTTTTTTTTTGTGATATGGGCAGTCATTGATCACCACTGTCTAGATCTAATAATTCATTAAAGATAGTAAAATGGTGACATTGGAATTTTAAAATTCCTTCTTCATTTATTCGATGGAATAATTCTAAAAGAAGACATCTCTTCATCAACTACTTCTTTACTTGGAATAGTTTATATAAGGAAGGCAGTACAAATATTGATCTCTTCCCTTTATTTGCTAGTTTGTAAAGTAATGATTTTGGTTTCCTCACATTTTTTAAGGATGATCAATAGTATTTTATTTTCAGATTCTTTAGGAATTCATAAACTTTAACACATTGGATATGTTTCAGTCCATTGCAGTTACTATATTTATTATTGTTTAAAATTTCTCACATTTGGCTGCTGGGAACTTCTTTAATTTGATATGAGCATTCTGATCTCACCAAAGTAGTCTTTGATATTCTGGGATCAACTTGTACATTTCCTGCTGCAGACCTATTATCACCTATTTCTTCAAAGAGTTCTTTATTCCTTTTAATGTGAAATGGTATGTGGAGACCATGACCTCAGCACTGTTTCTAAGTCTTTTCAGACGACAAAGCTAAGAATCATTTAATAAAATAATATGCATCCTGAAATAATGATATTTCCTATTTAAATTTAACAGTGGAAGATTTGTTTTTACTATCTTTTTCCCATGTCAAATATTCAGGTTTTAATGACATGATTATAATCACTCATTTGCTTTATCCATATATACACACAATGGCCTCAGAATAAATATTAAGACTATCTTCCCAACAAAATGGTTAAAAAAACAAATTAAGCTTTGCAGTTGTTTTTACCCTTATGATAACGTTTCACTCAGGACAAATAAATCTCTGTTTTAAAGTCACATGGAATGGTCCTCTTAGGATTGTTATGCCACCTACTGGATACACAGGCTCAGTTGTCTCATTTCACTTTTGATGTTCGTGGATTGCTTTATTTATATTTAAGTTTGTTTTATAATTATAATTATGTAAGGTTTTACATGACTCAAAAGTCAAATTTACAAAGCAAATCTAGTTTCCATCCTTATCCCCTCTGTCTTATTTCCTTCCTCTATATTTAGGTAATTATTTTTAAATGTTGTAATTTATCCTTTCATTAATAAGTTAACATACACATATATAAATATATAAAAATTAAAAAGATATTATATTTTTTATTTCCCTCCCCTTTATTAGATAAATGGCAGCATAATTTGTAGACTTTTCTCACTCTGAAATAATAATATACATATTATTCCAAGTGGAAAAAAGTATAAATATATATATAAAATAATATATAATATTATTATAATACAGTAGTCCCTTTTATCCATGGGGGATAGGTTACAAGGTCATGTATATATTGTTTTTTCCTATACTTACATACCTGTGATAAGCTTGATTTTAGGCACAGTAAGAGATGAACAACAATAAGTAATAACAAAATAAAACAATTACAATAATATACTGTAATCAGATATGTGAATGGGTTTGTAGCCATGAAGTAAAATAAAGGTTACTCGAACATAAGCACTGATGCTGTGGCAGTTGATCTGATCACTGCAACGGCTACTAGGTGATTAGCAGGCAGGGAAGCACACATGGCGTAGAGATGCTGGACAAAGGATGATTCACATCTTAGATGGGAAGGAGCTGGAAGGCAAGAGATTTTATCACACTACTCAAAAAGGTGTGCAATTTAAAACTTATTTCTGGAATTTTCCATTCTGACCACAGGGAACAGAAATTGTGGAGAGTGAAACTGTGGATAAAGGGGACTACTGTGTGTGTGTGTGTGTGTGTATGTGTGTGTGTGTGTGTGTGTGTGTGTGTGTGTGTGTGTGTGTATTAACCTGGAGGACTGGATTTGCTTTGTTAGGCAATTTGAAAATCCTTTTTTAAAAATAGGTAAATTAAGCCCTTTTAGATTTAATAAGATCTAAATATTTGACATATTAAGAGATAAAGTGACGCATATTAAAATTTTTAAGTGTTTATTTGAGCAAAAATTGATTCTAATTGGGTAGCACCAAACTGGAAGAGGCTGGGAGTGCTTTACCAACAAGAGCTTGGGGAGGGACTTTTACAGAGAAAAGATGGAAGCAAAGTAAGGGAGTTATTGATTGGCTAGTGCTCAAAGCCTGGTTAGTTGTTTATGAATGGTTGTCCTGAGGTTTCAGTTTTGTAACTTTGTGGCATTTACAGGCTTGAATTTTGTTTTTTACTTAGGCCACCACTCATTAGAGCCACCGCAGTCTAATGACCTACTTGTTTAATTAATTTAACAGTCACCAATATTGTCATGTTTATGTTACATATATTTCCATATATATGCACAGAAAGTGAAAAAAAAAAACATTAGAAATGTTTAGGCAATTTGTCATTGCCATGAATTCCAAGTGTGTGATTTTGTATTTCACAAGGTATTGGCCTGCCATTGACTGGAAAATAAAACTGGTCCTTCATTTACAGATAGTTTGAAAAGCACTGTTCTGTGTTGCTTGCTCTCTTTCTTTGGCATATCTTTTTGTATTTGGAAAAGTGTGTATTTCTTCTTCTGATGCCTTTTTATTAATATCTTTATATGAGTTTATATTATATGATTCATGTTTTTTCAATATCTGTGTATGCCAGCTTTAATCTCTTTTTTACTACTTTCTCTTAATATCCTACTATAAGTAAAATTGAAATTAGCTAGTAATTCCTTCTTCACCCTGTCCCCCATTTCCCAGAATCTCCTTTGAACTAATACCTCTTACTCCCCTTGATATCTTTGAGACAATAAGACAGCTTATTCTATTTTTCGTATTCTTTTTCAAATCTAATCCTCTTCATTTTTAGACAGTTAAGTGTACATAAAGCAAATGGCCATTATGTTTTATACCTTCTCTCTTACAACCTACAGTTATACAATTAAATATGTATTTAATGTTTACTACCAGTTCTATTATTGATGTCTCTTTAATCATATTGGTTGTCTGAAGCTTGGTTTCCAGCATATTCCCCAGGAAAGGTTCATAGGAGCTATTTTCCCTGAGTTCTTACATGTGATTAAGGTACTGTGACCATTACATTTAAAGATCAGTGTAGTTGGATATAAAATCTTTTTAGTTTATGTTTGCTTTTATTGTATTTCTTAAATGTTACCCCATTGTCTTTTGTCATAAAGCAGGCTATAGAAAATTATGATGGCAATGCCATTTTCTTTGTTTTATAAGGGATTTTGACCATTTATTTTGGAGCCAAAGGGATTTTTTCTTTTTATAAGATCAGTAATTTTACTTGACTATGTTTAAGTATAGTCCATTCTGGGAAAATTTTGCTAGGTATGTCCTTTCAATTGTAGTGTAAGTCTTCATTTCAGAAAAGTGTTCTTGAATTATAATTGATAATACTTGCTCTCTTTCATTACATTGATTCCTTTTTTAGGGACTTGTAGTATAGGTACCTTGGATTTCCTTTCCCTATTGTTTATGTATTTTTCTCATGTATAGTCATGCATTGTGTAACAGTGTTTCAGTCAATGACGGACCACATATAAGTTAGTGGTCCCAAAAGAGTACAAGGTAGCTGAAAAATTCCCATAACCTAGAGATGTAACATCATAGCACAATACATTACTCATGTATTTGTGGTGCTTCTGATATAAACAAACCTATTGCACTGCCAGTTGTATAAAAGTATAGGACATACAATTATGTACATTATGTAATACTTAATAATGATGATGTTACTGCCTTATTCACTATATTATTTTCTATTTTTTCTACTAATATAAAAAATGTTTGCTGTGAAACAGTATGCTGTATTATTTTGGATGAAGTCTCATGCATCTTGTGCTTACTATGTCTCTTGCTTGCATCATTTTCTCTTTTGCTTGATTTAATCTTATGTGGTTTTATACAGTAACATGCTGTAACCTCGGAGCAATAGGCTATATCATATAGCCTAGGTATGTGGTAGGCTGTACCATCTTGATTTGTGTAAGTCACTCTGTGATGTTTGCACAAGAAATTACTTAATGAAGCATTTCTTAGAATGTATCCTCATCACTAAAGCATAGTTAAATGTATCACTGTATAAAGTTGGCCCTCTGTATTTGCAGGTTCTGCATCCCCGGGTTCCATATCTGCATCTTCAACTAACTGTGGATTGAAAACATTTTTTAAAAAATGTTGTTACTGATGTGTACTATGTAGTTAGGTCTATGATGGTTGTATGTGTACTGAACATGTACAGATTTTTTTCTTGTCATTATTCCTTAAACAATATAATAACAATTTACGTAGCATTTACACTGTATTAGACATAAGTAGTCTAGAGATAATTCAAAGTATACAGGAGGATGTATGTAGGTCATATGCAAATACTACTCCATTTTATACAAGAGGCTTGAGTAGTCTTGGATTTTGGTATACAAGGGGGTGGTCCTGAAACCAATTCTTTGTGGATACAGAGGAATGACTGGACATGCTTTATCTTTTTATTTTTAAAATGTTCATTTTTTCTTTTTTGTTTTTCTTAAGGCATTTTTTATGGTATTCATTCACTGTTTTATTTGTTCTTATTTAGAACAAATATAATTTTAAAATGAAATTTTCTTTCATTTCTAATATTTTCCTAAATTCTACAAACTCCATTTCCAAGTTTGTGTTTTCTCCAGTTAGATTCTTTTTTAGTTTTTCTAATTATTGGTTAGGCTGTTCATTCAAAGCTTTTATTGTTTGTTTCAAATTTTTAGTTTGATTTGAAATATTAGATTGTAATTTTTCATTTTGTATGTCTTTCTGTCATGCTTTTATTATCTGTAGAGACATTATTGTATTTCTTTACCATTTTTCCTTATAATAGCTTTGACCACCTTTATTTCTTTACTAATGTTTCAGTGACATTTACTAATGTAAAGGGAAGGTGGGTCAGGATAGCTCTTTAGCATCACAGCTCTAGAGCTCCCACATCTACTGTTTTGGGAAGTCTTTATAATTATGGCCTTATTATGTCTGATTCTTTGCTGGCTCTTTACCCCTCCCTTATTTTTATCTAGATCTTCTCTTTTCTATGTCTCCTTTGGTCCTGTTGTTTCTTTCCTGCTCAATTTGGATTCCATTTCCAGCAGTTTCTCTGCAATGTGGGGCTTTGTCTTGGAGGGGGCATCAGTTATGTCTGTTAAGGGTCTCTCTTAAGGGTCCATGGAGCCCCAGCTGACCTTACCAAGGTTCTCTTGAGTTTACCCACTAATTGGAGCCAGCAAGACCCTATGGCCTCTCAGGGCCATCAGAAGCCCTTTTGTATTTTTTCTGTTTCCTCTAACATGCTTGCTGATACCATGCAGATCTTAATTTATTCTGACCCACACATATTTGAGGTTCACAGGGATGTGTTTTCCCACTGCTTTACTGTAGATGTTGTCTGTGGGGTTTGGCTTTTGCTGTCCTATTTGCTCTGTTTCTATGGGGGTGATTTGGGGAGGTGAAAATATGATGGTGCCTTGTTGCCATTTTCCAGATTATTTTTAAATAGACAAACTTTTAGTCTTTTTGACTTTTACTTTCTTAGTAAGCATCTATATGCCTATGTCTGTGTTAACAGTTTTCTGCTCCATTGTATTGTTTAATCATCCTGGTCGAAGTTATATCCATGCATGTTAATACTTGAATTCTCAATAGTGAATATTTCCACAGTTCAGGACTCTATCTACCTCCCCCCTCCCCAGCCTGTGAAGGATTTACGAGCAGCTCATTCCCACAACTGTCCTGAGTGTCCTGGATGCCGACACTGAGGCTCATAGAGCATGATTTTCCTTCTATAGTACCCCTGCATGATCACCAGGCCACGGGGTGGTCATAAACATCTTTTTCCTTTCCTCCCCCAATGAGAGTATTTGCACTGATTCTTAAACAGAATGGTAGATGATGAGGCTTAAAGAAGCATGACTCCAATGGGAAAATAGACAAAGGAGGAGGGCATAAACTGGAAGGAAGCAGTAGTTTGATAAAAAGCTTCCCAAGATATTCTAATAGTTCTCTCACAGGGTTGTATTTGAAGTCTCTGCTCTCGGTGGTGGAGAGGGAGAGGGTGCCATAATAACTGGCCCTGGGTCCAGACCATGTGGGCGGAGGAATGGGAAGAGAATGACTCCTAAGACCTGAAGGAAAAAAAGACAATGGCCCAAGAACTAAATTTGGCAGTTCCCATTTTCTTCAGGCAGCTAAACAAAGGAAGTGAATTTATCTTCAAGGCATTTAAAGTTACCCCTGTTTAATGTTCAGCTTAGAAACTCTTCCAACTCTAAACAGAAAATGAAATTTTTCATTTTACAGATAAAGATGGGCTCAAACAGGCATTGAATGAAACATTTTGAAAGAGGTGGCATTTTGTGTGAAAATATTTTATCAAAGACAAACTGATGCTATCAAATCATTGCTGTTTTAATAGAGGGATAGAATACAGCAAGGCAGAGAGGTTGGGGAAGGGGACATCCCAGAAATGAAGAAAACTCCCAAATGAGAAAAGGGAGCAGCAAGGAAACATTGGAGGTGGTCATTAGCTCTGCCATTTTCGTAAATGTGTTTTTAATAATTTGTGCACAGAAAAATAAAGGTGCTGTGTGGGTGCATTAATAGTCTGTATAGATGCCAAGGCTGGTACTGCCTCCAGTTCTAGGAAGGAAGACCATCAGTTATTCAGTAATGGGGCTCCAAGGTAGTGGAGGGCCAAAGAACTGACAGCCTGACCAGAGTCCTGCTGAATGACTGAAAAGCTTAATAACTTGGAGTTTATTCAGGGTAAATTCTGAGGAATTCACAGAAGCTACAGTTTCCAGGGAATATCAGTGACTTAAGGTCATATCCTAATTAAACAACTAATTCAGATGTATGGTTCATATGTAAGTAAGTAGATTTTCCTTCTGTAAGCAAGACTTGTCATGTTGACTTCAGAGGGAGAGGTAGCTTTATATTTCTGAGCTGCTTATGTTTTCTTTCAGATGCTCTTTTCTCCATAATTAAGGAAGGATCATAGGACTTGAGGTAATTGAAACTCAACTCTCTTTTCTATGGCATTAACATTTTTTGAATTTTTTTTTTTTCTTGTGTATGATGGATAGTATAGTTGGATTAAGTACTGAAAAGCTAGGAAGACTTCCCTCCTCCTCTGTATAATCCCTCTTTTCTTCCTTTCTTGCCTTGTTAATTAAGCTGTTCTTCACAGAAGAGGATGTTAACATTATCTCGTCCTACCCCCAGTCAATGTTACTGTTATGTTTTTAGCTCTGAAATATACATGAGTTAGACTACCAGAATCTTCCCTTATCCGTATTGTGGGAAAATAAGGAAAACCATATGAGTCAGAAGAGGAAAAATAGTGAGTCATTTAAAAGGGGGTGCCTCTAGTCTATTAATTTTGGCTACACAGTACATAATAACAAAGGTATGAAAGATTTTCAGCTTTCATCAAAGTAAGCTATATAAAATCACTAAGAAATCAATCTATAAATAATGTGGCACATTCTTAAAGTTAAAAGGTTTGTGTGGGTCTTGGAAATAGGTGGTAAACTGATTTCTCATTGTGCACTGACCTTTTCCCTGGGGCATCTCTTTCTACATTATGGTTCTCCAAAAAGTTGGAGAACAAGCTCTGTGTGTGTGTGTGTGTGTGTGTGTGTGTGTGTGTGTTATTGTTGTTGTTGTGTGGGGTGTGCTGGACTGCATAGTGGAAAGCATAGTGGGAAGCTTAGAGTTTGCTTTGAAATTTAGATACACTTTCCCTATAACCAAATCCCTTCTATTTTAATTTAGAATATCTGTGGTTTACAGGCCCCGTTCTTTCCACATTGATTCTCTATCTAACTTATTGTTCTTAGTGTCTTTGTCATTCACTCAGAAATACTTTGGAGCAGATACCAGCCCCCTGGTAGACTCAGTGGATCCCAGAACAGATTTAGCTTGTTAGAAGCATAATGCATATTTTAGTCTCCAATAGGAGAGAGTGATGGAACTTATGAAAACTTAGGAGCCCTACAATTTTCCTTTGTATACTAAATAGAGTTTTCAAATGTTTGAATCTCCATTATCATGTTTATTTACTTAAACTGAGTAAATCTAAAACTGAATTCAAAATTTTTCCTCTAAACATTTATCCTTCTGAATTTCCATATTGTGTTTTGGTGATACCATGTTTTGCAGCCCTCCAGTTTTCCAGATTTTCTTCATATATACTCAACAAAAATCTACCCTGTTCTCATATTGTGTGAGTTGAGATACTGGGCACTCTGGGGTGGGGCAGTGAATGTCAGGGTGTCCTCTGAAGTTTACAATTCAGTGGGCTCCTATTCGCATACTGTCTTTCTCGTGCCCATTTCCCCATGACTGTCAGTACACCTTTGTGTTTCATTTCTTCCTTTACATCTCTACTTAGATATTTGGATAGCTAGCCCCCTTCATCATGCCTGGTTCATAGCAATCAACTGCTTACTGGCTTCTCTCAAACTTAAAACCTCTATAATCCAGTTTCTGATATCTGACCTGTTCCAGAAGTTCTTGACCCTGGTTGTGCATCAAGAATCATTGGTAACTTTATTTGGTCAGTTTGTTTTTAACACAGACATTCAGGAACCACCTATAGAGCAGGTGATTCAGTAAAGTTCCCTTTGGGGTTTCTGATGTGCTGCCAGGTTTGAAAAGCTAACTTAGTCTCTTACTGGTCACCTACCTAAGCATTCACCTTGTTTAGGTGAAAGAGATCTACAACTACACTTTTTCAAAAATGTCACACATACCCCTTCCTCTTGGTCTTTATTCCACTCAGCAGCTAGTGTTTCTCTCATGAAAGCCCTAAATTCTTATTCTAAGGCCTAAGGGCAAAAGCCATGATAATTTTTGACTCTCCCAAGGATTAAGAATTGTTTACTGTTTGTGAAGGGTGACCAAATATGCTACCCTGAAATATACCTCTTTGGCATATGGATTATTTTGAGCTAAAGGCACTTGAAGAACAGCAAATGTAGGTAGAGGCTTTCTCTGAACTCCTCTTATTTTCCTAAAGACAGATTCTCCAAAAGGAACTTAACTGTCATCCATCTCCTCCTGGGAGTTTCACCAACCAAGGAAGATCAACTCATCTTAGGAGAGGAGACTAGAATCACCCAGACCACTGTGTCACAACTATCACACCTCCCATCTACTTTTCTATGTATCTATTTATCTTTCCTAAAAATCATTTACTCTCCCTTAAGTGGCCTATCCTTCACCTATCTTTCTCTATTAAGACAGTATATAGACTCTTAAATCTCACATTTTTTTTTTGAGGTAATCACCTTTTTTTCCCTGTGATGTTCCTGTGGACATATTAAAAATTAACACATTTGTATACTTTTTCTCCTATTAATCTGCATGTTGTCAATGTATTTGATAAACTCAGCTATTGAACCTCGGAGAGTAGAGGGAAAGTCTTTCCTTCCCTATGAATGCCTGGTCCAGATTAAATCCTACCCTCTCCTTAAAGTCTTCATACTTTTTTAGGGTTTACTTTTAAAGTCTTCTGCAGCCTCTCCCTTATCTGAACAACTGAGCTCATAACTGAATTCCTCAAGGGACTCAGTATAAATTCCCTTGTTATTTCAGTTTCTATTACTTTTTTTGGTATATTCTCGATTTTTCTCAATGATCTTGAATATTCATTGGGAATAAGAGTTACCTTGTAACTTCTTGTTCCTCAGCACATCACACTGTGCAGGGTGCGTTACAGATTCTCCCCATGCTCTGAGCCCAATCAGAAGTTAAATTCCTTTATACTTTGAATCTCTCCTCTTCTTCCATCTAATTTCTCTTACTGACTCATGAAAGTCTCTGATTTTAAGGACTCCTGGGACTAGATTGGGTCCACCTAGGTAATTCAGAATAATCTCTCTAGTTTTAAAGTCAGTTGATTTTGGGAAACTTAATTTCATCTACAATCTTTACTATTCCATTTTTGCCACGTTACATGTTACATATTCAGAAGTTCTGGGAATTAAAACTTGGATACCTCTGAATAGCTATTATTTTACCTGCTGTATCCATAATCATAAAGATAATGATCAAAATCTTAAATCCTAAAATAATCAGTCCTAAATTTAAGTCACAGCAGAACAATGTCTGCTGCCACTTATTGAGCAATCACTCTCGATAAGGCATTGTTCTTTACATATATGAACTCAATTCAACCTTATTTGGTTGGCGTTATTTTTATTAAGAGGTGCTAATTTTAAATTCCATTTTATAAAGAGAAAATTCAATTAATGTTGTGGATCCTGAGCTAGTGAATTTTAGAGCCAGGATTCAATCTAGTAGGCTAGCACCATAGTTTGTGTGTGTTTAATCCCCACACCGCATGATTCCTTATAAAAGTAATTCAGGAGTTAGGAGTTGTGAGTCTCTCCATAGAATTTCCTTTAAAGTCAAGACCTTTTGGTAATCCCTATTTAATAGGACTGCACTATTAATAACTAAAATCCATTTTACAATTTGTAAAGCATATTCATGTTATTTTATTTAATTCTCCAAATAACCAAGGAATGTATTATGAATATTCCTATTTTATAGATTAAAATAAAACAGGCTTGTATAGGTTAAGTGGCTTCTCAAGGCAACACAGCTAATAGATATAGTAGGAGCAGGGTAGTTATCTACAAGCTGGGCTCTGTGGTTCAGAATTCCAGCATGGTGTTAGTGGAACAGGCATGGCTTTGGGGTTATCAGATGTGTGGTCTTCAAGCCTGTGATTTGGAAGGCATTGAACACAGGGGCCAGATCCAGTTCTGCTGTAGAGACCATTATGTGGCATCATTCAGAGTGATCTGGAGGGGAGGACCGCAGCCTCTGCCTCCAGCTGTGCTTGTGCCCCTTCTCCCCCACCATACTGCTACATTGTTCTTACTCAGTCCATTTTCCTTCTGCCAGAATTAATTCTTCTAAAACAATTGTATAGTGACAGAACTCCACGTAGGACCCTGCAATGATCTCCAGTGACTACTAAAGATAATGAACAATTCTAAAGTGCTGCCCAAGGCCCTTTAAAATCTGGGTCCCATCTTTTGTTTCTGTATAATCTCTGGTCATTTCTTCTGAAGTTGCAGATGTTCCTATCACTTAAGTATTGCTCTGAGACTGTATCTTGCTTCTTTCACATTGTGTGGCCTTATGGTACTACTCATAGAATGTCTCACCCCTTTCTTCATTCTGAGAAGCCTCACTCATCTTTTAGGGCTGGTTCACGTGTAATCTCCAAATAATGCCCTCTCTGAGATGCTAGACAAGAGACAATTGTTCACTCCTCTGTGAAACTGTAGTTCTTAACTCTTACTGATTATGCCATTATCCTGTGTACCTCTCTCTATTTCATGAGAGGTGACCGTGAGAGGCTTGAGGCCAAGAAATGTTACCCTACTCACCTGTGTGTGATTACTAATCCTTTTTACCCCACATTTAATGCCTAATGATGTCAAGTAAATTCTTGATATATGGTTGAAAGGGAAAACAGAACTCTTGAGGATGAGCCAGCTTCTGCACCCTGTTTGCCTTCTAGGGCTAGAGCAGAATTAATTGTGTTTAAAAAGACAGATAATACGTTATTCCAATTTTCTGTTATAGGAGGTTCAAGAAGCACTTGAACTTCTCGCTTTCTCTTCTCCCCATAGAAATAACCCTTATTTCTTCAGTAACACTCTTCCCTCCACCCTCATGAAAACTACTCTACTCCCACCAGCCAGTATAAAGTTAATTTAGTTCCTTGATAGGAATAGAGGTGCACTTTAAGCATGCTACTCCATCTGTGGATCTTTACTTTGTTGAATTTTTGCAGTCCCAGCTATGGGAGTAGCTGTAATAGAACTAATCATTAATATCCTAACTTAACACTCTTAAATTACATGCTCCTGAAAATATCAGTGCTTGGTCCTCCTGCCCCCCGCTTTTTTAAATTGAGATATAATTGACATATAACATTACATTAGTTTCAGGTGTACAACATAATGATTTGATATTTGTATATAGTGAGAAATGATCACTGCAATCAGTCTAATTAACAACCATCACCACATAGCTACATTTTTTTTTTTTTTGTGGTGAGAACTTTTAAGAGCTACTCTTTAGCAACTATCAAATATATAACTCGGTATTATTAACTACAGTCATGATGCTGTACATTACATCCCCATGATCTATTTATTTTATAACTGGAAGTTTCTACCTTTTGACCACCTTCACCTATTTTACCCACTCCACAGCTTCTGGCAACCACCAAAAAAAAAAAAAAAACAACACTGTGTATGTGTTTTCTTTTTTTTTTTTTTAAATTTTACGTATAAGTAATATCATACAATATATTTGCTCTTCTCTGACTTTTTTCACTTAGCATAATGCTCTCAAGGTCCATTCATGTTGCTGCAAATGGCAAGATTCCTTTCTTTTTTATGACTGAATAACATTAGATTGTATGTATATATCACATTTTCTTGATCCTTTCATCCATCAATGGACACTAAGGTTGTTTCCATATCATGGCTATTGTAAATGATGCTTCAATGAACATGAAGGTGCAGATATCTTTCCTATTTAGTGTTTTCATTTCTTCCAGATAAATACCTAGAGTGGAACTGCAAGATTAGGTGGTGGTAATTCTATTTTTAATTTACCGAGGAAACTCCATATTGTTTCCTGTAGTGGCTGTAACAATTTATATTCCCATCAATAGTGCACAAGTGTTCCTTTTTCTTCACATCCTCACCAATACTTGTTATTTCTTGTCTTTTTGATAATAGCCATTCTAACAAGTGTGAGGTGGTACCTCACCATGGTGTTCACTTGTATTTCCCTGGATTAGGGACATCGAGCACCTTTTCATGTACCTGTTGGCCATGTGTATGTCTTTAGAAAAAAAGTCTATTCAGATCATCTGCTCATTTTTAAATTGGATTTTTTTTTTTTTTGCTTTTGAGTTGTGTGAGTTCTTTATATATTTTGGGGTATCAACTCAGTATCAGATCTATTATATGCAAATATATTTTCCCATTACAAAGATTTACCTTCTTATTTTCTTGATGGTTTCTTTGCTGTGTAGAAGCTTTTTAGTTTGATGTATTCCCACTTACTTATTTTTGCTTTTGGTATCAAATCCAAAAAATCATCTCCAAGAACAATTGTAAGGAGCTAAACACCTGTTTTCTTCTAGGAGTTTTATGGTTCGAGGTCTTATGTTTAACTCTTTAATCAGTTTTGAGTTGATTTTTGTGTATGGTGTAAGATAGTGGTCCAGATTCATTACTTGTGTGTAGCTGTTCACTTTTCCCAATAAAATTTATTGAAGTAAATGTCTTTCCATTGTTGTATAGTCTTTGCTCCTTTGTTGTAAATGAATTGCCCATATATGTGCAGATTTATTTCCAGGCTTTTTATTCTGTTCTATTGATCTGTATGTCTGTTTTATGCAAATACCATACAGTTTTGTTCACTACCACTTTGTAACATAGTTTGAAATCAGGGAGTGGTGATGCCTCCAGCTTTGTTCTTCTTTCTCAAAGTTGTTTTGGCTTCTTAGTGTCTTTTGTGGTTCCATACAAATTTTAGGATCATTTATTCTATTTCTATAAAAATTGCCATTGAAATTTTGATAAGGTTTGCCCTGATTCTGTAATTTGCTTTGGGTAGTATGGACATTTTCACAATATTAATTCTTCTGATCCATGAGTACAGAACATCTTTCTATTTATATGTGTATTCAATTTCTTTTATTAGTGTGCTACATATTTCATTTTATAGGTCTTTCACCTCTTTGGTTAAATTTGTTCCTAGGTATTTTATTCTCTTTGATTAATTGTAAATGATATTATTAATGTCTCATTCTGTGGTTCATTATTAGTATATAGAAACGAAACAGATTTCTACATATTGATTTTATATACTGCAACTTTACTGAAATCATTTATTCTAACTGCTGTTTGGTGGAGTGTTCAAGGTTTTCTATATATCATGTCATCTGCAAATAGTGAGTTTTACTTCTCCCTTTGCAATTTGTATGTCTTTTTCTTTCCTAATTGCTCTGGCTAGGACTTCCAATACTATGTTTACTAAAAGTGGTGATGGTGGGCTTCCTTTTCTTGTTCTTAATCTTAAAGAAAAAATTGTTTTCTTTTCACCATTGAGTATGATGTTACCTGTGGGCTTGTCATATGTGGACTTAATTATATTGGGGTATGTTACCTCTATGCCCACTTTGTTGAGAGTTTTTATCATAGATGGATGTTGAATTGTGGCAAATGATTTTTCTGCCTCTATGGAGATGACCACATGATTTTTACCTTTATTTGGTTTATGTGATGTATCATGTTGATTGATTTGCAGTTGTTGAACCACTCTTGCACCCCTGGAATAACTCCCACTTGATCATGATATATGATTCTTTTAATGTATTGTTGAATTTGGTTTGCTGATATTTTTTTTTTAAAGATTTTTTTATCTATGTTTATCAGGGATATTGGCCTCTAATTTTTTTTCTCTTGTGCTGCTCTTGCTTGGTTTTGGTATTAAAGTAATTCTGATCTCGTAAAATTAGTTTGGAAGTTTTCCATCCTCTTGCATTTTTTGAGAGTTTGAAAATAATTGGTATTAATTCTTTGGTAGAATTCACCAGTGTAGTCATCTGGTTCTGAATTTTTCTTTGTTGGGAGATTTTTGATTATTGATTCAATTTCCTTACTAGTAATCAGTCTGTTTGATTTTCTATTTCTTCATGTCTAAGTCTTGATAGGTTACATGTTTCTAGGAATTTAACCATTTCTTCTAGGTTGTCTGATTTGTTGGTGTATAATTGTTCAGAGTAGTCTCGTAATTTTTCAAATTTCTGTGATATCAGCGGTAACTTCTTCTTTCACTTCTGATTTTATTTGAGTCCTCTCCCCCCCCGCCCCCTCCCGGGTGAATCTAGCTAAATATTTGTCAGTTTTGTTTACTTTTATTTTTTTAAACTACTGTTACTTTTATTGATCTACTGTCTTTTTCATCTCTGTGTCATTGATATTCACTCTGAACTTTTTTCCTTCTTTCAACTAACTTTGAGCTCGTTTATTCTTCTCGTTCCTTGAGTGTAAAGTTAGGTTACTTATTTAAGATTTCTTGTTTCTTGAACTAGGCATTTATCACCATGGACTTCCTTCTTAGAAGTGCTTTTGCTGCATCTGTAAGTTTTGGTATGTTGTATTTCTATGTCCATAGTCCATAGGCATATTTTAATGTCTTTTGATTTCTCCTTTGACCAGTTTTCACTAGCATGTTGTTTAGTCTTCAGACATTCATGAATTTTCCAGTTTTCATTCTGTAATTGATTTCTAGTTTCATACCATCGTAGTTGGAGAAGATGATATCATTTCAATCTTCTTAAATTTATTGAGAATTTTTTTTGTGGTCTAACATACAATATATCCTGAGGAATGTTCTATGTATTCTGTTGCTTTTCAATAGAATGATAAAGTCATCAAATTGAATTTGTCATTTGAGGCCGATGTTTCCTTATTGATCTCCTTTATGAATGATCTATCCATTGATGAAAGTGGAGTATTAAAGCCCCTTACTATTATAGTATACTATTGATTTTTTAATTAGATATGTTAATATTTATCAGGTAAATCACTTACCTCTATTTCATTAAGAGTTCCTCCCCCTAGAGGTTTTATCTTGTTCTTTCATTTGAAACATATTCCTTTGTTTCTTCATTTTGCTTGACTCTCTGTATTGATTTTAATGCATTGAACAGCTGTCTTGAAGGAGTAGCCTTGTGTGTTAATAAATCTTACTGTTCAACCCTGCCCCTGCTTTTGGTTGTCTCTTAAACCTTTGTCATTATACAAGCAGCTTAATGTTAGTGGTTCCCAGTAGTTGAGGATATGCCAAGACCTGTTAGTGTTCCAGAGTGAAGCATCTCAGTCAGCACTTAGGTTCAGGCTAATTGGAAGCCAGACTTGTAGTGTTTAATGTATGAAAATATATCTCTTTCAGGGGAAGACTGGCAGAGGGGTGTTTCTGTCTGCTCTCCCTACACGAATTCCTGTGGTGATAGCCAGTTAAGAAACTGTTGCTTTCTTTGTTACCATCTCATTGAATCCATAAACACAAGCCCCACTGGATCTCCAAGCCAGGCTATCAAGGAATGTGCCCTTTTGTGTCTAGGTGGCAGACAAGAGCTGGGCACTGGCTTTTTTTTTAAGGAGGCACCAGTGAACTGGGATATGGTGGAGAAAGAGCATGAAGATGGCACCTGCTTGCTTCCCTCATTCTGGAAAGAATTGTAGTCAATCCCTAGATGTGTGTTTAATTAAAAGCCTTCCCCTCAGGCCACTGCTATGAAGATATGCTAATAAGACTCACATATATACTGGGAGGAGGTGTTAAATCTGCTATATGTGTGCTGTACCCTGAGAGGGGTAGCCAGTTAAGAATTTTTTCTACATTTGTAAAATTCCTGTGGGAACCACAAGTCCCACTGGCCACCAGAGTTAGGTGATCTAGAGATGTCCCCTAGGCAGTGGCTGTAAAACCAAGGTCAAGTATACAAGCTCCTTTCTGAGAGATACTAACAAGCTGGAGAGAGGCAGAGGGCAAAGGTGGTAACCCTCAGCCTCTGTCTTTGAAGAATATTTCAGTAGGTCCCTAAATGTGTGCTGATTAGATGCCCATCCCTCTAACTGAAGCTTTAAGATAAGTAAATAAGCCTCTTTCACCAAAAGAATGGGCACTGTTCAGTTGGCTCCCTCTGCACTGGGCCCTGAAGTGATAAGTCTTTGCAAGCCTTTAATGAACTTTTTTTTTAGTTCACTATAGAGTTGTGAGTCTTATGGATGCGAGCCCTGATGGCTTTCAAAACTAGATGTTCTAGGGCTCATTTCTCAGGTGCAGGTCTTAAAAGCTAGGGTGCCAGATATGGGGTTCAAGCACTTCACTCCTCAGAGAGAAATCCTGGGTTGTGAGTTCTTGCTGATTGTGAGTCACCACACATAGACAAGTATTTATGGTGAGATTGTGCCTCAGCCTCTCCTACTTGCTTCGCTGTGTTTTTTTTCTCCTCATTTATTCAATTTGTAGGAGTCTCTCTGGTAGATTTTTTTTTTTCCCCCAAAAGAAGTTGTTCCATATATAGCTGTAGATTCAGTGTGTCTGTGGGAGGAAATGAGTTCAGGATCCTATGTTACCATCTTAAACCGGAACCTCCCCTTTATTCCCTTTCTGTGAAATGCAAGTAGTGGCATATTTAACTCAATAGAAACATACAGTAATTGTATAGAAATAGGGCTATGTTGAGGAATAAATAGGAAAACACATGTTAAAACATTCAGCATAGCACCTGGCTCTTGCTAAGCACTTAATATAAAAACAATTATAGTTACAAATATTATTTTCATCATAGTAAAACAGATATTCTGTATTTATGTATTGATTTCCTACTCCACCAGTATGTGGTGATTTGTCTTCAGTATTTATACATGCATATTGCATAAACCACATGGATCCTAGTCAATATATACTAAGGTCGATTTCTTTGAAGTTATTTTCTATCTTTATTCTTAGGTTGTTTTAAGTTTGTTTCCCATTATTTCTATTATAATTTTCCCTTTATTGCTATTTCTTTTTCTGTCAATGGCAAGCTATGAATTCAAATCTGGACAATTTCACCATTCACTTACTTAATTATCACATAAACCATTTTTAAAAATTAAGTTAGTCACTAACAAATCCTACTGGGTATTTCCTCTATCTGGGCACACCACCCAGTAGGATTTTTCAGTAGAACTTTGCGATATAACAACAAAATTACTATGTCTAGCTACTCTGTAAAATGAAGGTACTGACTTACCATCTCTTTACAAAATTAAACATAGTTAAATAAACAACAATATCTGTCTTTTCAATGTGTCTGCATGTTCTCTTAGAATCTCTTTAAATCCAAGCAGTCAAGGATTTACCAAAGATTCTATGTAGAAAGCTACAGAGGCTTCATCATGCTATAATTTTTTAAAAAATCAAAGACAGGTACAGATATTGGCTATAAGCAGCTTCTGAAGATATATCTGTCAAAAAATAAAAATCATTTTTCACGCCTGGCACTTTCTAATTTTCTGAATTGTTCTGTGAAACTGTTTTATTCTCATGCTGTGGAAAGTCAGACAAAACAAAATCAATGATGGGGAAAAATAATGACCACAGTTTCTAAACAATTACCACATGCTTTTTGTTCAGGTAGCACGTGCTAAATATGCTGCTTTTTGGGAGTTCTCTTCTATTTAACTTTTCTGACTTTTGAACCAATAGACAAAATGAGAAACTGAATTACTCAAAGGTATAAGTAGAAAAACAAATTCTGATAAAGCCTTGCTACAAGAAATAGGAGGGGAGAGATAACCATCAATTTTCTTTCAGCTTCACTTATGCTCCAAAATCTTCTTGACTTCTGACCCTTTCCATGAATGAGAGGATGCTGTTGACCAGGTTGCTGCTATACTGTCTGACTTTAGTAATATTTTATCAATAGCATTAATCAAGCATTTATTTATTGAGATCCTTTATTCTTTCTGTGTTACAGCCGATGCTAGGACAAAAATACACCAATATCAAACATTTGCCTAGTTACTGCATATTCATTCATTCAATCACTCACTCATTCACTAGTTCAAAAAATAAGTAACAAAACAGTTGAAATGTGCCTGGTGCTCTCCTTGATGTTGAGGATAAAGAGGAGCAATAGAGTACTCAAGGAACTTATGGTTTAGTAGAGGTCAAAAATAATAATGTGCTCATGGTAGGATAAGTTTCTCTCTTCCCCCTTTAAAAAAAATCTCCTTCCTCTCCTCATCCTATTGGAAATGGAAAAATTTTAGCATAACATATAGAAGTTATGCTATGAGTATGGTTAATATTCTGATAATAGAGATCGACTTGTACTTATTCCCATATAAAGAATGGCAGTGTTTATTGGTGGTAACGTAAACTGATTTAGCCATTACGGAAAATAGCATGGAGGTTCCCAAAAAAATTAAAAATAGAACTACCATCTGATCCAGCAATTCTACTTCTGATGGAAATTAATTATATTACTACCTTACAGAGATATTTGCATTACCACATACATAGAAACATTTTTTTCACAATAGCCAAGACATAAAAACAACCTAAGTGTCTACTGACAGATAAATGGATAAAGAGATTGTGATACACACACACACACACACACACACACACACACACAATATTATTCAGCCATAAAAAAGGATAAAGTTCTGCCTTTGCGACAACGTGGATAAACCTTGAGGGCATCATGCCTAAGTGAAATAAGACAGACAGAGAAAGAGAAATACTGTATGGTCTCAATTATATGTGGACTCTAAAAAAGCCAAAGTCTGAAACAGATAGTAAATGGTGGTTGTGAGAGGCTAGAAAGGAGGTAAATGAGGAGATGTTGGTCAAAGCATATAAATGTCTAGTTATAAGATGAATAAGTTCTGGGTATATAATGTAACTGGGCATGGTGACTACAGTAATATGCTTGAAAGTTTCCAAGAGAGTAAATCTTAACTGTGACAACTCACCTGAATCATTTTGCAATATATACACATATCAAATCATCATTTTGTACACTTTAAACTCAAACAATGTTATAGGTTTATTATATCTCAATATAGCTGGGGAAAAAAGTATAACAGTGTCCACCATCACCCTGCCAGGAATAGAAACTCTTTACTAGATCAGAAGGAGCAGCAGCAGGATGGGCTGGGTTACAGTGGGAGGACAGGGCAGTAGAAAGGAAGAAGAGATACATTCAAAGGAAGCAAAGGCTTTTTGGGTTGCTATATCTGATTGCATCAGTAAAGACCGAAGGTGTAGAAAAAGCAAGAATTTGAATGTGTTTGTAGTCAACAAGAAATATAACTTGTTATAACTTGTTTCCAGTAATAAACTTTACCTGCAGGGCCTCCCAGACATTATAGGGCACAATGCATTGTTACATTCCATTTCTCTAATTTTTCCATTGAAATAAAAATTAGTAATCTCCCAAGTATATATACTACAGTAACCTATGTGGCAATCATAGTAAATTTGGATTAAGAATCATTAAGGCACTTATATCAATTACCAGAAGTTAAGCCACACTAGATAGTATTAGGTTTGTTTGTTTATAACAGAAAACCCTAATTAATGGTGGCCTGAACATAGAGATGTAACCCTTTAACAAGAAAAGCAGTAGTTCAGTGCTGGAATTTAGTTCTTTGGTAGAGTCAGGGACTCAAATATTTACTACCTTTATGCTCTTCCTTTCTAGAGCTACCCTCCAAATTTTAGGTCCCCTTAGGTTCCAAGACAGCTGCTGGAATGCAAGCTGTTAGTCACAAGGCCAGGAGGAGGAGGAAAGAAAGAAGTTAAAGGGGCAAATCTCTCAGCTGAGTTGGCTCTTTTTAAAGAGCCTTGTAAAAATCCCCTACTACCTTTTCACTAATATCTCTTTAGCTAGAACTTATTTAAATGGCTATGTTTGATTGCCTTGTAGGCTGGGAAATGTAGTCTTTTAGCTGCCAACATTGCTAGTCTAAATAAAACTGGGGTTCTAATACCAAGAGAAAGGGAAGAATATATGGGATAAACAACTACAAGTATAGATTCTATAACCTATGAAAAACTATATATGCCTTCAGAATTTAAGTTATATATTATCCATTTCGCTATGTGAATATGAGGGTTACGTTCGCTCTAACATGCTGCGTTTATACAGTCTAGAAAACTGGCTGTTAGAAAGGTGTGTGGGGGGTTTCTTCTTTTTTTCCCTTCTCCCTATGTAAGTATTTTTACATGCTCCTTCTCCTAAGCAGAGTTTTCTTATTAAGAAAACTGATAATTCTGAAGCAACTAAAAAACAAATGATACAATTGTGTGGATCGTATATATTTATTGCTTCAACCTTAATTGTAATAATTTTCAGTGCTGTCAGCCATTCCAGATATTGTCATTTAATATCCTTAATTCTTTTCATGAGAATGGAGGTGGGATGGTGCTATTTCAAGGTCCATACCCTGTCCCCTTAGTTGCATTTACTAATTATATCTTTCATTAAACATATACTGAATGCCTATTTTATCATAGGCCCTCTTCTAGTAATAAGAAACAGAAAGATGGGACAGTGTAGGAAGACTCTGAACTCACCACAGACACACTGAATATACACGTACAAAAAGAGCAATTCTTCCTAAAAAACAACTGAAAGCTGACCGAATAGCTTCTACACTACAAACGACAGAGGGGCATCATTGAGAAGGTTAGGAGAGATGGGAAGTTCATAGAGATACAAGCGTACCTCAAAAACAAGAAAAATATGAAATAAATAATCCAACTTTACACAAAAAGCAATTAGAAAAAGAACTACAAAACCCAAAGTGAGTAGAAGGAAGGAAATAATAAAGGTGAAAGTGGAAATAAATGAAATAGAGACTTAAAAAAAAAAAATCATAAAAGATCAATGGAACACAGAGCTGGTTCTTGAAAAGATAAATAAAATAGATAAATCTTTAGCCAGACTCATTAAGAACAAAGAAAGAAGGCTCAAATAAATAAAACCAGAAATGGAAGAAGACAAGTTACAAATAATACCACAGAAATACAAAGGATCATAAAAGAGTATGAAAAACAATTATATGCCAAGTAATTGGACAACCTAGAAGAATGGATTAATTTCTAGAAATATACAACCTTCCAAGAGTAAACCAGGAAGAAAGAGAAAATCTAAACAGACCGATTACTAGTAATAAAATTGAATCAATAATCAAAAAACTCCCAAAAAACAAAAAAACACAGCCAGACAACTTCACAGGTGAATTTTATCAAACATTTAAAGATAAATTAATACCTATTCTTCTCAAACTATTCCAAAAAATTCAAGAGAAAGGAAAGCTTTTAAAATCATTCTATGAGGCCAGAATACCTTAGCATAATAAAGGCTCTCTATATAACAAACCCATATTTAACATCATATTCAATGGCGAGAATTTGAAAGCTTTTTTCTCTAAGATCAAGAACAAGACAAGAAAGCTCCATTTCATCATATTTATTCGACATAGTATTAGACGCCCCAGATAGAATATCAGACACACACACAAAAAGAAATAAAAGTCATCCACATAGGAAAGTAATAAGTAAAACTGTCACTATTTGAAGATGAAAAGATACTATATATATTAAATTCTAAAGACTTCACAAAAAATCTATTAGAACTAATAAATGAATTCAGTAAACTTGCAAGATACAAAATTAATATAAATAAATCTGTTGTGTTTCTATACATTACTAACAAATGATCAGAGAAATTAAGGAAACAATCCAACTTACAATATGCCAGAAAGAATAAGATACCTAGGAATAAATTTAACCATGGAGGAAAAAGACTGTACTCTGAAAACTTAAGACATTGATGGAAGAAATTGAAGATGACACAAATAAATGGAAATATATACTGTACTCATGGATTTAAAAGATTAATATTGTTAAATGTCCATATTATGCAAAGCAATCTATAGATTTATTGCAACCTCTATGAAAAAACCCATGACATTTTTCACAGAACTAGAACCAGCCATCCTGTCCTTCACAGCAAATAAGAAAAAATAGCAATAAATTACTGTGTAATCATTAGAATAAACTTTACTTGTGTCTTCATTTTCTGGTACATTTTTGATTGGCTTTGTAGAGGTTCTGCCTCACCCTCTCCATGCACAGGTGGGTGTCAGTGCCAGCCTGAGTGGGGCTTAGCTCTCAAAGGACTTCTTTGGTCGACAGTAGTTCCGACAGTAGCTTTGATTGTTAGTGAGTGTGGCTCTGGCCTTAATGAGAGACTCAGAACACTGGCCCCAGGCCCTTGCAGAAGTAAGCCTTTGAACTGTTTGCTGCTCACCTTTTGAAAGCTCTTGACAGAAATATTAAAGGAATGTTTAAAGGATCCATGGTCAATGCATTCCTTACTGTGACCCTTTCATGGATTAGAAGCTCTGAAGTCTCTCCTTAGAAAAAACATGTATTTAGATATATACACATAAAATGGTGTGTATAATTTCAGAGGACTGAATACTCTCTGAAGCACATGTTGGCCCTAGAGAGTTCAGTCCATGGGAACGATTTTTGACAGTTCTAATCAATTGATAGTGATAGCCGAGAGCAAAGTTTTGAAATGAATTTTAGCCAAATTTGGGCTTAGCAGAAAAGAGTTCTCTGACCTAGTTGCATACAATATGTTCAAGTAATAAAAAGTGCTGGGTCAGGTGATGGGCTATGGTTTTAGTATCCTTATTTTGGTAATTAAGTGGACTGTCAGCAAGCTGTGTACGCTGACCACATGCTTTCTCATTTCTCCAGCAAACTGGATTGGGCTAGCTATAATAAGGAAAATTCTTAAGACCTGCCTTTACTTTTGCTGTCAGAATGTCATAAAAAATACTGGCTGTCCCATATCAGATAAGATGTCTTTGTCAAACTAAGGTACCAGGAAGATCTTTGCTTCACTAGAGAATGCTATGCTTTCAGGACAAAACATAAATGATATAATACACAGTTTCCCTTTTTGCATTGGCTTTTAGGACTAGCAGCCTAATGCCAGTAATTATACAGGGCCCTAGATTCGGCCTATAATGATACCAATTTTTATTTATGTATCTACCAATCTATCAATCTATGACTCTATTGATCTAACTATCCTCATAGGCCACTCCAAATCCTTTGTGGAAGAAAACAGAATATATGAAAACAAACAAATAATATATGTCAGTATTTTAAATCTTCTATTTGAAAAAACGAGAACAATGACAAAACACCTCTCCTCCTTTGGCTTCAGATAATTCATTAATTTTATACCTTTAAGATTGAAGGGTAATAAACACATAATTATTAACAGAATTTTGTGCCTAAGTAACTAGTATACAGTTGGAGGCTTCCCCTCTCACCTTCCCTCTCTCAAGTATGACAGAACAACTTTATTTCTTATAGACAGATATTTAGTCTTTAATTTTACAGATGCTTAAATATAGGGAGAAACAATATAAAAATTCTTAAAAATGTAAAACCAATATAAATTTATAATGGTTTTCAGAGTTTATTCACTTTTGATAGGAACAAATCATTAGTTGAAATAACTTTTCCAAGTCAAGTTTCTCCAGTCCACAGAGATGGCTGTTAATGATGTGGCTCATCTGTTGTCTTTGATCTTTGCCCCAGGGCCTTAACTGATACTTATGTGTAGAGTTGCTCCCAATTCAGAGATAGATGAGAGAGAAGTGGCTGGAGGAGCAGAATACATAGAAAATCTATATGTGTTCTCTGGGGGAATCTTCTGTGGAAGAATCTAAGATGAGTACATGTATGAAGAAATAGCTAGAGTTTAGACTTAAAGATGACCTGTGGGAAGACATGTGGCCATCATCATGAAGGAAGTCTCAAATGTTATATCAACCTTTGCAATACTTTTCCTCTGAATTTGTTATGACCAAATGGCTCTCTTGCTCAAATTCATTTTAAAGTACATTGGTTACAAAATGTAAAAAGAAAAGTTTACTATATTAGAGAAATTGTTTCTCCATCTCTGGTTATAATGATAAGTTTGGTAGACCACAATGTGATGTTTCTACCTGTGGAATCAGCATAGTAGGGTGAAGACCTGGGTTCTGCCCTGACTCTCTCAGTTAATTATTATCTGTGTGATCTCCTGAAAGTTTTTCAGCCCATCTCAAAGTCTCAGTTTTCTTATACATAAGATAGAGACAAAATAGTATCCAACTCTCAGATTCACAGTGAAAATGAAATACCGTATCTTATGTAAAGTGCATGAAATATACTAAATGCTCAATGTCCTCTCTTCATCTTCCAAGACACTTATCACTCCAGCAGTATTTACAGATGATGAAGTAAAGAGTGAGAATTCTGTCTTATTTACATACAAAGTAACACCTTGGTAGTAATAAAAGTGACCATATAATCTAGTATGAGTAAACCATGTAGTTGGATCATAGAACAAAATAATTAAAAAAAGGCTTATGTGTGCAGAAAATCTGGAAGTATGTTACATGTAATTACTACATCCTGTCCTAGCTCCTCTTTCTCTCTCCCATAGGTAGTAGGGTAAAGAAGAGTAGACAACAGTAGGAACTTAGGGCAGGAATTATGCCTTTTTTGTTCACTGAAGGATCCCAAACATGTTTGCCAGGATACTCATATGGATTAGGTACTTAATAAATGTTTGATAAATTGAATTGAATATTAAGAAAGAAAATAGGACCATTCTGGGACTTAATACTCTGTTTTCACTGGAGTTCAGGGATTGAAATAATTATTTCTAATAAATATTAGAAAAAAGTCCTTAATTTTCCACTGCAGAAAAGGCACTTGATCTTATTTTCTTCAAGTATATACAAAAGACATCAGCAAACTGCTCTGGAACCCCAGTATAGTCATAGGTTACAAATCAAGTAGAGTGAACCTCCTGACCCAGCCTGAACTTTTTAAAAGTTCCCATTAGGCTACTTTACTTTAATGAAAGACCTATATTAGGACCTGTTTTTGCTAACCAAAACAAATCTGAAGATTTTCACTTTTATGAAACAAGGTAATAAGCAAACATAGCATTCAGTGTTGGTTTTGCAGTGAGCCATTCCAGAGGCAGTATGCACCTCAGGAAGTGAGAGGGGCCCTGTCAGGCCCCTTCCTGGAACCGCACTCAGCATCTCGGCATCAAGCCTCACAGGTATGAACTGTGCCTGTGAGCATTTATGCTTTATCTTGAAGATAATGTTGAAGAGGTTTCGGCATCTCATGCCTAAGAACTGACAGATGAAGAACTGATGTAATTGTAAAAGGAAAGGATAAAAATCAAAACCAAACACAACAGCAAGTGGCCTAAAAGTGAAGTCATCCAGGAACTGAACATGAAGTACTTGTGTGAGATTTTCTCTATGATTAACAGTGCTGCAATGATTATAGAAAAGTATGACTTTAATTCTGAAAGGGTACTTAGGTTTAAGGTAGGTTGGCAGGATACTTTAAGTGCCTACAAAGAATTGTATAACAGAAAAATGCATGAGGCTAAGTGGTTAAGCATATTGTCATATTTCAAGCCTTCCACACCAGTTACAGTAGACGTCAAACCTCATCTTTTGACATCAAGGCAGGCAGACATAGAAGGTATAGACATTAGGGACCTGCCTGCCCTAATGGATTTGGAAGACAGTGAGATGTCGCTAGATAACCCTTTTCCTCTTTTTCCTATACCCAGTCTCCTGTACCTCCACCACCCCAGCCTCTGATGACAGCTTAGCACAGCATCATCACCACTTCTCAACCTTTCAGTGTGCTTATTGTTGTCCCAATTCTGGTAAGTGAAACTATATTGTACATATATTATTTTACTTTACACAGGTTGTGTATTTATCATATCATTTCTGCTTTTACTATTTGTTAGTGTTATCTTAGGTTTTATGTGGTATTGGCGTGATTTGGTAGGTTATTTTTTTGTGTCTTGGGACACTAAAAAACTTTTCCATTTAAATTAATGGTATTTGTTTCTTCTCTTTATGTCATTTTTGCTTATAAAAAATTTCATAGGAACATTCTATTTTTAGATAGCAAGGGAAACCTGGATAAGGTACAAAGGCTGAGGCATGAGACATAGAAATTCACCTGCACTATAAACACAGATGCTTAGGTGGAATGGTTTGCTAGTTCTCAATGTTTGTTGTCTTGTGTGGTGAAACAATCTATAATTAATCTGCTTCATGTATAATGTACTATGCGAAGAAGCTGGGTCAATAGAGGAAGGAGTCAGCTGAAAATATTCTGCTGGACCAGTTAATGATTCAGTTTGCTTTGCAAAAGAAACTAATACTAGCATCTAATTCTTTTTAAGAATAACCTGGACACTGAGAATCATTCACATGCTACAAGTTAGTTTGGAAAGTTTTGAGGGAAAATATCACAGCTTGTTTTTTTGATGACCAGCATCTTATAAGTAATAGATATTTGGTTAATATAGTGCTGCCCTGGATGCTAACATACATGATGGAAAGAATAGAAGAAACTGTTAAGAATGGCTCTGACTGGCGATACCTATTGCTTATTGTAGTTTAGGTTGGGTTCCCTGGAGACAGACTCTCGGATGGAGATATGAATGGGAGGTTCAGTGGCGGAGCACACTTCCGCCTTAGTGAGGGAAGGATTGGGAGGAGAAAAATGCTGAACTTTGGAGTTGAGATGGCCCCTTATAATTGTCCCAAATTGAGACAAATCTGAGTCTTTGTATTCTTCTCACTGACCAGTCATTGGATGTAGGTTGCCCTGGAGAAGAAGCATAACCTTGAGTGAGGCAACTTCCTTCAACCAAAGGCAATTCCCTAGAAGGGATGCCCTTGAGAGCCATCAGCAGCCAACACTTCCAGCAGGAAGTAGAATAAATACCTTGGTCCTAATACTTTGGCCAATTATAGCAGCCACTAAAACTAGCAGGTTTAAATAATACTATATTGTGAGAGAAATTGTCATAAATTTGCATATAAAGGATATTTGATAAATATTTGCTGGATGAATGAATATGTGGTTATTTTGAGTGAAGAATGATAAGCAATGAATTTAAAATTCATCAGAAGAAATTTAAGTAAGGCTACAGAAAAATACGTAATTATAATAAACCACTCAGAAATGAGAAAAAACTTCCAGGGCAGGTATCTGTATTGTGACTTTGTCGTTTGATTTAATCATTAAAATTATTCAGATTCAAATGTATCAAGCCTTGGGGGAAAAGTAGAGGGAAAAGTTCCAAAAGGAGCTCTGATATGGGGAGTCAATGTTCAACAAGTGAAGGTAGCCCCTGACTCACTGTGAATTAGAGATTATTCCACTATGTAAGAGTTTGATAGCAAATTTCACATCTTTAAAAAAGAAATAATTAGACTTGTGTGAAGCAGCAGAGGGACAAAAAGCATCATTGAATGAGTCTTTCCAAAATTAACACATCTTCCTGCTTGGAGCCCTTCAACTAAGGTAATCATCAGCTAAATTTCTTTGTGAAGGTCATTTCTGAGTACAGCCTATTGTGCTAAGTCTAATGATCCAGCACTTCTTCCTCTGAATGTTTGGACCCACTCACCTGGCAGCCAGCAGTTTAATTATAAGACACTTTCCCAACATTATACATTCCTGCATTAGATGATGCCCCTTATTTTACTGAACATCCACATTTAAAAAAGTTATATAAATTAGGTACTTGCAATGAATCAGTTTTATTCAGAGACTTATATGATAATTTCAAAGATGCTTCACCTTTTTTCAGTAATCTTCAAACTAAAATAGACTTGAACACTTAGGCCATAAGCATTTTATCCCTCAGATTTATCTAATTAAAGTCTTAAAAATAGTTTATTAAATTTTTTATACTATCATGATACTATAACAAAATGCATAAATTCAACGTACTAACTATAAATTTTAATTATAACTCACCAGTCTTTTCCTGTTAGGATTAAATTTTTGTGCGCAGACCCCAAATGCTTCTGTCATCTCTACTTATTTTAAAAGAATCCTGATATATAAAGTAAACTGACTAAAATATTTTTAAAAACTTTAAAATGCTAAATGTATTTAGGAAAATGGATTGTTGTGCAACGAGGAATTTTTTTTATAAAATGAAAAATGTTTTTTATTTTTATTATGTAAAGCTGTATTTTCCAGACATTTCTGTTTAACTCCTCAGTTCAATGTATTTGGGGAAGAATATTCTGTCTATATAGTACAAACATAACTTTTTGGCCACTTCATGAATTAATTTGATTTAGTTTAAAGGATGGTCAGGTCTGGAGAGTCAAGGTCCAAGATGATCATCTAGGAAGACCCTGAACTACCCTCCTTCCACAGACACACCAAATATACACCTACACATAGAGCAATTCTTCTTGAAGAACAAATATAAAAAAATGTAGACTCTTGATCTAACCATATATACAGGAAACTTCTTGGATTCTTTACATGACTACTAAGGAATTCTTCAAACTGACACTTCAGTTGCCAAGCAGATCTATCAGAAGTATTTTTAGAAAATGGTTACTTTGATTTGAAACAATCTCTTGCTACGATGCAAGGACTCTAAGTCTCTAAAATAATCAAATATAGACAGCAACAAGATGAGTAAATCTGAATCTGCTTCCTCATTGTGGGAAGTAAGTCTAAGTGTCAAAACAGTGCCTGCTTTTCCCAGACTTCCAGCATCGACAGTTAAGTCAAAACACACTGTTAGGTTCCTGTGGCAACAATCATTCTTCTGTTTACAGAAAGTGAAGATGGTTCTTAAGTTGATTCCTCTTGACCTCTGCCATCTCTGCACACACACACTGCACACACTAGGTTAAGTTGAATTTAGTTTAAGAAGTGCTAGAAAAAGGCTTCTAAACTGTTGAAAACTGTTCTAGGAGTTAGTCGATGGCTTTTTGAGTAAAAGAGTCACACAAGGTCCCTAGCTCTTTCAATGTGGGGTGTCCAGATTCTCATGTGTCATTTTGAGCAGGAAGTAAAAGGATTAAAAAGTGTTGCATCCAAAAATAACAAGGCCAAATCTGTCTTCTGCAGTTTAGAACAGTTTTTGTACTTGGAGGGTAACATACTTAAACCTCAGAATACACTGAGAAATAAATACTTAGAGGTTGATCATTACCAGACAGTTATTTAGCAAAAGAGAACAGTTGAGAGAATAAAATTTTCTAGTTGATAATACCTTCTAGAAGATGGAGCTCTGAATATAAACAATCATTTCTGATTCTCTGGATTGGAAAAAGCACCACGAATTCAGACCATATTCTATTGGCCAGACAGTTATCTATTTAGCTGTGCTTAATTCCCTATTTCTGGTTCTTTGGTCACACAGTGACTTTGTAGGCTACCATGCAGGTGATTCAATGAAACTACCTATCAGAAAGGGGATGTAAAAATCTGTTCTTCGGTCTTAGTGCTATTATATCTCACCAACTAAAGGTATCAACTGTTATTTGGTCTTGTGAGTCAGATTGAGAGACTTGTTACTTCCTAAGTTTTAGATGCTGTCATCATTATTACGATATAAATTGCAGAAGAGCTGCCCTAGCTTGCTTAACCTAGCTGCTCCAGCAGTAGAGAAGTAGCTCACTGGATCTACCCTGATTCTATTGCAGCCATAGTGTTGCTCTTGGGTTTAGTGTCAAATGAATAATATTATCAGTGGCTAGATAACGAAAGTCAGCATGCTTTATTTTTTTTTTAAGTATGGATATTTGGAATTTTCGACTATGAGATAAGTTCTATAGTTCTTGTTAATATAGATGCACCTGCTATATAAAATTTTAATTTGAGATCAACTTAGAATATCATTGTTGCGAAATCAGAGACATAGCAAAATATAAAATGTAAGATAAAACACTCTTAAGTTTATGGTTATTCAAGTAATTTACTTTACACCTCAGAATCATTGCACAGAAATTGAATAATAAATGACCTTGAATCTGATTTACTTCACTTAGAGCTGAACTTTAGAAGCATTCTTTGTGATGTGTTCATAATTTGCTTAAGCAGCACATGATGGTGATGCTGTCTCTAAATGACCCTTGATAAGTCAATCAATTTCAGTTTAATCTATTTCAATAAAAATTTTTAAAAAAACCTTTCAATATGAAGTAGAATAAAGTATGCTTCTTTTTAAAAAACAGTGGCAAAGTGGAATCAAATAGAAAAGTTAAAGAATAAACCCAAGGTTGCTGAGAAGATGCTAAAGTTCAGATGCTAAAATTTCCCTGATGAGGTACTTTAGTCAAAGACTATCTCAGGCATATGGATTTTTAATCACCTAAGGTTACCCAAAGCAAGTAAATATACAGGAATCATTTATCTGTGTTGACATAGATATCTATTACTTTTAATTGTGGCTCTATGCAAAGCCTAGGTTTAAGGAAATATAAAAGCATAAGACAGATCATTACATTAGCATGTTGAGAGCAACATTACTTTACTCTGTTCTATGAGATGCCAGCCTCCTAACTTGTTTGTGTATTTCAATTGGTAGTAGATAAATTACTATCAGACCTTGCACAGTTTTTAAAAATGCACAGAGTACACCAAAGCACATATTGAAATGATGCGCCATTATCAAACTAAATAGGAACTTTTGCTACTAACATGTGAAAAGTGCAATCTATCACTGTTGGATCCCTTAACCTTTATCACTCCTAGTATCGCTCCCACTAACCAATTACAGGGAATGAGATGTTTGGCATAATTATGTTTTCTAGATATTGAAGTTTAACATTTAAGGGCCGAATGCTTTTACTGAAAGCATTTGCGATGAAGAGTTTTTCTTAAATGCATCATGTATTTCTCTACCTTGTGAATTAAATATGCTATAAGCCAGCTAACCGCCACTTAATGGCTCAATTATTAATGAATAAATTTTAGAGTAGATAAGAAACTCAGAAAAGACTCCATTCCCCAGGTTCATCCCATATTTTATACACAAACTTTAGAGATGTTAAGTAACTTTTTAATGGTCACATAGGTGCATAACAGGAGCTCACCATAAAATTTAGGTTTCCTAATTCCAAATTTCATTGTTCAGTCTCATATAGTAACTCTCATTATATTGGGTTTTTGGCACTTGTCATTTTCTTTGCCTGGTATACTCTTCCATTAGATTCATATATTCTTACTCCCTCACTTATTTAAGGGTTTTTCCTCAATTGTCACCTTTTGAGTAAGATCCTTACTGATGGCCCTATTTAAATTCGCAATCTTCTCTCTGCCCCTGGCATTACTTTCACTTTTCTCTAATTTATTATTTTTTCCTACACCATTCATTCTTTTCTAACCTTATATATATGTAATTTACTCTATTTTATTTATTGTCTTTCTCCTTTCATTAGAATGTAAACTCTGTGAAGAAAAGGTTTTTGTCTGTTTTGTTCGTGAGCATATTGCTAGTGGTAGAACAATGTCTGGCAAATAATAGGTGCTCAGTGAATATTTGTTTAATAAATCACTGGCCTAAGTGACTAAAATTTCACAGAGCTTTGATTTCCAAATAAGCCAAGTGTTATAATGTCCAATAATATGGGCATTTCTGGGTTATTTTCTCTTCCGTTGGTACAGAAGATTAAAAAATTATTTGCTGAAGTCCCCTGGTTAAAAAATAAAGTTGAGTTTTAACTGGTAAATCTGTAGCATAAAGTTGATTTATTTTTAGATACAATAAAATATATGTTGCCTTTGCTGATATATTTCCACCATACAACTGAAAGCACTGATGACTATGGCATCAATGAAACTAAATTTTGAACTGAAATGATGACCAACCTAATAAAAGCCTCTGCAAGCGTACCCAATAGGTACACAATATTTCAGTCTCTGCCCCAAAGTGGTTTTGGTTGTTCAATAGAGAGCTCATGTGGCCACTTTAAATCTAGTTGATGGGAAATCAACAACAGTATTTGTTGTTGAAACACTGTAAAAAAACCTAGGGATTGTTGGGTAACGTTTAAAGAGTAATCTTCAGTAACATTCATAAAAGAGCTTTACAATGGTGAGTTTCAAAGAAGGATGAGTCTTTGAGGAAGCTGTCTGAAAATAATATAAAATGAATGTTAAGATGTTCTTTGCAGTTTTATAGTAGGGCATAACTGAAAGGAAACTAACTCTTTAACATAAGGGAATAATTAAGTAAATTGCTGACTGGAAAATGGTGCTTCAATTAAAATGATGACTTTAACAATCATAGAGCAACTCAGAAAAATCTTATAAAATAATATTAAATTATTTATATTTTTGAAACCCCATGTGTTGACAGGAGTCATGTAAAAATATGCACATGAATGAACTTGAATGTGTCATTATGAATAATAAGCAAAATAATTTTCTTTATTTTCCCATCTTCAATACTTCACAATATAACTAATAAAATAATAAGAGAAATATATCGTGGAGCATAAGTGATAGCTGTTTACTCAAGGTAACTAAAGAAAAAGTTGGTTAATATGAAAGGTAATTACTGATATTTTTGGACTAACATTTAAAAAGGATTTCTCAAACTGTGTCTTCAAGATTTTCCACATAGTAATAGCTGTATCATTTACACATAAAAGAGATGTGAGGTTAAATAAGAGTTTACCCCTATTGGAGATTTATGATACAACTATTAATTAAAGGCTCTATAAATTTCTGTAGTAAAATAAATTATTCAATTACATTTCATTCTTCTCCCAAATCTTTTGACCAAGTGCTATTTTTTTTCCTAGTCTACCTATGGATATCCTGAGAAAGACCATTGTTTTGCAGAATACAATTGGGGAATAGTACATTAAACACATAGCTACCTTGGTTTTCCTTCAATGTAGTTTCAAACATAAGAAAAAATGTAGAAATTAAGAAAAAAAGAGTTTGAGTAGTTGAGTCCAGGTTGTTTTATTCTGCACTGGAGGAAGACTGGCCTTACATTTAATTGTTGAAGTTAGAAAACTTCCCCCTGAAAAGAGAAGCAGCCAAATAAAAACCTGTCCATAGAGACCTTTTATAGCAGGGCTGAATCAATTCCAGGGACAGATAATCATGTCAAACTGTTGGGAGATGAGCCACTTGGAATTCAAAGTCTTAGAGATTATAGAACTAAGTTAGGAGATACTAGGGAGGTTCCAGGACCCATGTATTCCCACAACACTCTGTGCTGATCACTACTAGTGTGTTATTTTCTTAGAGATTGTTTTCAATTGAGTCTTTCCCTCCTTCTCTCTTTCTCCCGCCTTTTTTCTCTCCATTCCTCGTCTCTCTGTTTCTCTTTCCTTCTCTCCTTCCCCCTGTAAGCTTCTTGATGATAGTGACCATTATGGTCACCTTTGTACCCAGTGACTGAGTCTTAGTTGGTGTTGAATAAATACACGTTGAATTAGGAACTAAGAGTGAATGAAAGAATGAATGTTCTTGTGCTCTACAGAATATTGTATGCTAAACTCAAAATTCTTTATAAGTGTAGTTCATAAATAAAATAGTCTTTTTATCAACTTTCTATATTTACATTAGATTAGAAAATACTAGAATAATAGTTCTCAACCTTCCCCTAATTTATGCACTGTTCATTAGTTTAAAAGATATATTTATTTCTAATTTTATAATATATGACACTATAAAACACTCAAACATTTCAGATAAAGCTGACTCATCTCCTGACTATCAACAACCAGGCTGGAAATCTTGTAGTCAGTTTGGCACACAGATCATTGCCTTTGGGTCTTTCATTTTTAGGAAATATGTATTATTTAAATTTTTTCTGATGGCTTTTGAGAAGTCTATAAAATGACTATTTAATTTACCCTATGGACAGACATTTAGGGTGTTACCAAGATTTATTATTATGGTAAAGACAGTAATGACCATGCTTGTATCCTAGATCAGATACTGAGAAACAAAACTGTTTGATCATAAATTTTAAAATTGAAATACTGCTAAATTGTCATCCAAAAAATGACTCAACAGATTTACATTCCTATCAGCAATGTAGAACATATGTATTTCCTGTACTTGTGCCAAAATATTTTTATTATCAAATTTAATTTTTTTCTAGTAATTTGGGTGAAAAATTATATTTTCCTTATTTTTCACTTCCTAGATTACTACAAAAGTTTTTATATATTATTTGTCACTGTATTAATTTTAGCTAATATATTTAAAATGATATTAAAATATAAAAACCATGTCATTATCATAAATTATCTAGCCCTGTTGCAAATTATTATAAGCAAGACTGTACCTTTAAACTATTCACAAATGTACAGTTGTCTGTTTATGTGGCTCCTAAAAAGATCTCTAGCATTCTAGGTTTTATTATTTTCCTCAGTAGGAGGTTGTAATGTTCAAACCCTTTACAGCAAAGTCATTCACCTTTCTGGATAGACAGTTCTTACTTCAAGAAAACATTATTTCCACTTTGTAAGTGAATCTTCCCACACTCATATTATCCTCTGTGGGCAGATAGTACATTTATACTTTTGTTGCCTTTGTGCCTAAGTGTTAAGTATACCAAGAATATATTACAGTTGTAATAGAATTAGCAACCCAGTCATTTTTCTCCCAACATTAAACTCTAATTCTACCATCATTTAAAAAAAATAAAAAGATAGTCTTATACTGTCAAGTAGCATAATAATGATTACAAGTAGGGAAGACTATTATGATGAAATAGTAAAAAGTGATGGATTTATGATTATGGCACATAAAAATCTTTTTATAAGCAAAACTGCTTATAAGAATGATATAAACAGTGGTTGGGGAAAAGTATAAATGGAGATGTAAAGGTATTAACTAAGATACTTTAATACACATACACACATTTGTCCCCATCCTGAACAATAATCAGATAATGCAATGTTGGATATGTTTTGAACTAATCTTTTTAGAACAAGGATTATTAAGGTAAGAAAATTATTACAAAAAAAGAGAAGCTTATAGTTTTGATTTATTATTTTTAAACCATATTTGTCACGAACAACTCTGATTTCTTTTTTAAGAAAGGCTTCATTTTTATTTAAATAAAGATCATTGACAAGGAGAGTGTAGATTGCCGTTGTATGGGCAACTTAATGTTTAAACTCTAAAGTAGTTTATTTTCCTGTTTCTGTTCTGTCAAAGTAACTTTTCAATTCGATAAGTATGAAAAAAATTCTATATATCATTCATTTTCACTGATTTGGTAGAAAAATAGTTTCAGATTCAGGAAAATTTGTCTTAAGTATTTGATGTATTTTTAGAGACCTGTACTCAAGCTTAACAAATAATATTACTTGAAATTCTTCCAGCCTCCTTTACTTGAAAATAACCCCCCTGAATTTCATAATCATATGTAAAAATGACTAAACTGAGAATTAGGAGATTGCATTCAGGTCTGGGCTCTGATACTAAACATTTGTGTGACAACAAGACAATTCTTGTGATTATTTTTCTGGCCTTGTGTGTCTTATTGAGAAAAACAAGGGATTTATTTCCTTGATTTGTCTTCCAACATTAAAAAAAAATTAGGGACTTCACATGAAGACAAGTATTTCAATTGTTCCTTGAACTCCTGAGTGATCTGGCAACAGAGGTTTGTTATTCCTACATTTTAACCGCAAGCTGGATTTGAGGCACAATTATCCACACCTATGGAGCATGAAAATCCCAGTTACGTAGTCTCACCTGGCCTGATTCATTCATTTATTTTTATTCACTGTACACCCTATACTCATCTGGATGTTCAACTAAGGGCTAGATGAATGTCTATAGAGCCTTCACATTCTAAAACAAAAACAGTTGAGGTCGCAAAGGACTTACTGGTGAGGTACCAGGAAAGACTCATGACTAATGTATCTAGATAAATTCAGCATCTTCATATCTCCCTCTTCTCTCTTACAGTGACTCAGTGACTGGCTTCTCTGGAAGGCTTCTGCCTCCCATCTCCCCAAATGGCTCACAGGTCTTTCCAAGTTCTGTTGTTTGCACCTACCCAATTATTCCAACCAAACCATCTTTGCATACTCTTCTCTAATTTCCAGATTTTGTTTACCTTCCTGGTGGACTTGATATTTCAGTCCATGGACTTGATAAACTTCTTTCTCTACATGGCTGCTTTATCAAGGTCAGGGAATCTAAATTCTTATTGGATCATGCTGGCAGTGGCAGACCAGTCCCGTCCAATTCCCCACTTAGCCATAGTTCCTAAAGACTGCAGCCTATGACAATGTACCAGCTTACTGTCAAGGAGAGTCCTATGATGAGGTGGCACAGCTACAGCTCCACAGTTGCTATGGTGCAGAGAAGGATTACAGCCTATGTCTGTGATTCTGTGATTATAATTAAAAGATTATAAAACTCTTTTACATAAAAGACACAGATGTCCAGAAAAATTAAGTTAAATGATCTACTTGGTTTTAAAGATAGACTTTGAACATAGATTTAAAAAAAAATCTTAACAACAGCATTGAAAGCAGGATGATAGTTTCAAAGCAAATGAAAAATATGGTAAATAAAGGAATAGAGCGTGTGGGTAAGAATGGAGGAGGACGGAGATGGGCTAGGAGATGAAGAAATCTTTACCAGGCTGATAGCTTTGCCTTTACATCCACTTGAAGAAGATTGTTATTTTTTATTAGGTATTAATAGGAATCTGTGAAATTCTGAATAATTTTAAGACTTAAATAAGGAAAAGTGACTTGAAGAAGTTTTAGATGCATAAATCATCCTATGGAAATAGCCTCAATATATTTGAAATGAAAGCCATGAGAAGGAACACTACATGTCTCCAGAAGTCTGTTAATTCTAGCCCCACTCAAGGAATTTTCAACATGATCACAGAAGTACATACTTAAATAATATAAATTCAACTATTATTTTTTAGTAACTATCTACATGACCATTTAATATTTTCTATTCACAGATTTTGCATTATGTTGACTCTTAGAAACTAATTTTTGAGTCCAACTTTGATTAATAGTATTTAAACTCCACCATTTTTTTTCCCATTTACAGTTATATTGTGCCTATCTCACTCACTTTGGGTATTCTTTCTGAAACGTTCCATATAACCAAATATTTACACTCAACACTGTACCTATAATTTCCAAAATGTAATTGGAATGAGACTATTTCTGTTATCTGTACAAGTTTCCACTTAGCTGTCTTACTCTGTCAGGTTAAAATTTACTTTCTCTACAACTATAGAGAAAAGAATACCTACTAAATTATAGGTTATATGATATCTGAATCAGGGTTAAAGATACTGAAATGTCATTAAGTGAAAGAATATGAGTCAAATGTTGTGTTTTAGGGTATTTCATATTATATGGCTACTGATAAAAAAAAAATTAAAGAAATTCTTCAGGAATGGAAAGACACAAAAACTGATCATTTATTCCTCAGAAAATAATCTCTTATTTTAGGTGAGGGGAGATAATAATATACTTTCACTTCGCCAGGTTCTGAGTATTAGGAATGTTCCTGAAATAAATCTGTTGAGCTGAGAATGACAGGAAATTGCCACTTATGCACTTAAAAAGCTTTCATGCTGCCATGAAGCCACCTACTCACTTGACACGGAATCAGTTGCTAATGGTTTCTGGCTAAGGATTTGATTTTCTTTTGTCTTAAACACCAAGGGATCACCTATTTCCAAATGGATCATAGTCTACTGGGTAATCTGATTCTAAAACAGTTCTGTTTTAAAAATTCTTAGGTACATGATCAGTCTAATTTGGGTGATAATTGATTTAATATTGAAAATATTTACAACTCATGTCCACTTCTTTGACACATATTACCTGGAAGACCTAAAGGCATCATGCATATGTCATTTGAGAAAAGTTATGGTTTATTTAATTTTCAGTTATGGAAAAAAACTACCTTTAAAGCTGGTAGTTTTTTATGACAGCTTTTAAAAAATGTTTAATTAAGTTGATTAGATACTACTGTACATACCAAGTTCTTGATATGAAGCAATGCTTGAAGGGACACAGCTGGTCATCAATTTAAGCATCTTTTAAAATCAGATGTGTTAATACTTAAAGCAGGTGCAAGGACATAAAAATTAGTCTTGGAGGAAAAGCACTGAATTTAGAAATGCAGCTGCTGGGAAGGGTCCTGGAGAGCATTTAACTCAACTTCTCACTTTTGAAAGGAAGAAACTGGGTCCTAATATTGACACAGGACAGGGAGAATCCCCCAAGTGGGGACACAAGCACTATATATAGAGAGAGTCAGTGAGGGCCCTGACTGCACGCAGGAGGAATTCAAGCGCACACCAGAGTTAGAGTCAAAAGGAGAGTTTATTAGAGAAGGAATAATGTTCCACAGACAGAGCCGTGGTCTCCTCTCAAAGACAGAGAATGAGAGAGACCTTGAGTGTTCAAGGAATTCAGTTTGAATCTGCTTTCTTTTCTGGGTGTAGGTATGAAGAGTTAAAGGTACAGGGAGGTTGTTGTTGGTAATCTCGGCAGGAATCTTCCTGCAGGTTCCTCCAACGTATGCTGATCAGCCAGGTTCTCTGTGTAGCAGCATGTAGCAGGCTCTGATTACAATTTAGTTTATTATTTAGTTCTTGTGCCTCTTCTCTATTTCACCATGACTACACAGAGACAGAAAAGTTGCTATAGTGGCCCCTCCCCTGAATTTTACAGCTCATTTAACTTGAGTAGAATATATTTTTATTTCCATATTAGTATTTCTTTCTCAAGAACCCTTGGAAAGTACTAGAATGTCACCTCATAGATTCTTTACTAGAAAATGTGATTATTTGCATCACTCCACATCTTTGTTCTAAATAACTTTTCAAGAGAGATTTAAGACTGTCACATTGACACAGAGAGTGTGTTTATCTTGTTTGCTCTCTCAATACAGATTACACACTTCAGGCCCCAGCTGTGTACCATTCATTCAGCTACAATTTAAAATTTTCTCAGGAGGTGAAGTGGAGGAAAAGAGGTAGCTAAAAATTTCTCATGTTTAGCAATGAGAAAAAAATTCAGAGTAAAATTCAGTAACAAAATAAATCTCAACATAAGATTTAATAACACAAAAGAAAAGTGTGTGTGTATGTTCCCTTTTTATTTTTTCCAACATATTCTATCCTTCAAACTGCAGTGACATTTTCTTTGTTAATATGGGAAATTGGCATAAAATTGTGTTTGCATGATAGAATCCTTTTGAGAATTCTGTAATTTGTAAATACAATTTCTGTCAGTTCATTATTGAAAGATTCCATAGTTTCTAGCGCCACAAACTCTCTTTGCTTATGGTATTTTGAGAATTGATAATTGGCTGGCACTAAAATACTATAAAGCATAGTCGTACTTCAGAAGAGAGGAGAAAGAGTTTGAGAGAAAGCAACAAGATATCAGTTATTAAATATAATATCTGCTATATCAGAGGGATATGAAATAGCATTTTAGGATCAATTTGAAAAGTATATCATTCCACTTGTGGCTACAAAAAATTATAATGTATATTATTAATATGAATATAGAGATAAGAAATCTATACTAAGAAAGATGGCCAGCTTGTGAAAAAATGAGGAGAGGGTTGTATCCATTGTTTTAATTAATATACATAGCCAGTGAGTTTAACTTTCATTTATATGTATTACAGTCACCCCCAGGTATCCACAGGGGATTGGTTCCAGGATCCCTTATGTATATCAAAATTTGCAGATGCTCAAATCCTTTACATAAAAATGGCATAGTATTTGCATAATAAAATGTACAGTTAAAATTTGTTAAAAGAATAGATTTTATGTTGTATTATCATAGTGAAATTTTAAAAAGTCAGGTTTAATCATTGAAAAAATATTTATAATGTATAAAATATAAACAAAGTTTTATTCAGTTTAATGGATGACTTTTTTCTGTACAATTCTCAAAACATTATATCCATAACAGGGTCTAGGCATCCATTTAAGAGGAGACAGGAGAAAAAAATCTCATTTTCACAATGGAGTGAAAAACTACTAAGTGAGGCTATACGTATAGTTTCTTTTCTCTTCTGTCCCTGATACACATATCCTGACATCCCTAAAAAATTTGAGTGACTTGACTCATTTTAGCCAAGATATCACAGATTAGTAATAAAGTGTGTTCAATTACAGCTTGTTTGGGAGACGAAGTCAAGAAGAAAATGTCTATTGTTTCAGAAGCCAATATATGAACTTGGCTGTGTGCTGTAAACCCAAGACTGGAATCTCAAGAGGGGTGTGGGGTTTCAACACTGTTCTTCTTTTTAGGCAAGTTTCAACAAGATGAAGGGCTGCTTAACTCCCTGTGTCAAGGGGCTGCTTTCCTACTGCTACTAAAAAAAAGTACACACATGTTTGCCAGTGAGCGACCTGACACAGGCTTGCTCCCAAGAGACCAGGTGTTAACAGTGTAACAATTATAATCCTCAGGACTCTATACCTTTGCTTATTGGATTGAACCCCATTTATTACTTTGCAGTATAGTAGTGCAGAGGGGAATGTTTAAAAGAAATAAAGGGATCCCCGAATAGACACATCTGCATTCTCCTTGGTGCCTACTCAGAAGCAGAAGATGAAGCAACAGCAGCAGCTAGAACAGAGTAAATGCTTAGCACCCAAAAGTTTCCTCCAACTATATAGAAATTTTTGCAAAATAAATTGTGGGATGATATCAGTATAAAATATGTTCTATTTCTTTGTAGTTTGTTGATTCAGTGACTCATTTTAGGAAAGGAAATGGAGATATTCAATGGGTTTTGTTCAGATGCTTATACATATTCATTATTATCATAATATGTTTACACTATATTAATTCTCTACCATCTGAAGGATGAAGGGCATCCTTCAGAAGGACTGTCATATCAGTTCTTAAAATATCTTTTATAAATGAGGAGTGTAGGTGAGAAATATTTCTCCTCAGGCTACCATTACAGAGGTCAAATTGTTACAAGATAAAGAAATATTCTCAGCGTTCAAATGTGGCATCCTTATGGAATCCCTGGCCATGGTGTCTTCTTCATCCAATGGTCCCTGTTTAATCTGAGCAATGTTCTCTTACAATTATCCTATTGCTGACTTGAAAGTATCTTCTATACATTTACAGATACCCCCAAAAGAAATATTTCCCAATGAGCATAGCTATTATGACAAAACATAACTAAAGAATAATGATGGGGCTATCCTGACCTTTTGGCCATGCAACCTTCCTTTCTTTAATATCCCACCCTGGAACCTGGACCTTTAGCAATGGAGAATCCACTAGTTCCATTGCTGAGTGGGGAGATTTTTCCCCTAGATCCTCTTATACAGAATGGTGACCAATTATTTTTCATCTCTGTTAGGGATTTGAAGAATAATTTCTTAATGTATTAAAGGGTATACAAGGTACAAAGAGATTCATCAACAATAAAGGTTTTGAAATCTCATTTTGTGAATCTCTTTTAAAAGAAAATACTGGAAATTCCAAGTTGATCTAACTGTGGTCTTGAGGAGAGGTGTCAGATGTCATGAACAACAACTTGATCTGATTTTTATAGAAAAAATATATTTTTAAATTTCATATATTATCTAAATGTCTTGATGTGACCTGCATTTCTAACAATCATGTGTCCCTTTAAAAGAAGAACAATAGGAGAAACAATTGTTTCTACAATTGATGTGCCACATATAGTACTAGACTGAATATTTTTGGGTTGTTAAATTTCATAGTGTACTATATAATCATCTGAGTCACTTGGAAAGTTTGTGAAAATCAAATGCCTCAAAAATCCTAACTAATATAAGTAATATTCTCTTCTTCATTCTCTATAAAAGCTAACTTACTTCAGATTTGTGGTCTAATAAAATAAAATCTAAATTTTCTCCAATATTATTTTGCATGATATTTGCAAAAACTTTATGACATTTACATGTGCAAGACTAGAGTTCACAGGCAGTTTGTCACCAAAATGAACATATCCTTTAGATAGCCGTATTATAAGAGTTTTGTGGTACGCACAATTCCAAAGATGGCCCATGGTTGCCAGGTTATTCAGTCAAACACCTACTTAGGTGCTGCTGCTGTGAAGAAATTTGGCACTATAATTAAAGTTTCAAGTAGGCTGACCTTAAGCTATGGACATTATCACCTTGATTTTGTCTAATCACATGAGCCCTTTAAAAGGCAGAAGAAGGTAAAAGAAGTGAGAGAGACTGAAGCACAAAAGAATTTGATGTGCCTAGCTAGCTTTGAAGATGGAGAGGGGCATGAGCCAAGGAATGTGGAGGTTCTCTAGAAACTGAGAACAATCCCCTTTAACAGCTAGCAAGAAAGTAGGAACTTCAGTCCTATAACTGCATGGAATTAAATTATGACATGATTTGAATGAGCCTGGATGCAGATTCTTCCCTCAGAGTGTCCAGGTAGGAGCCCAGGTGAGGTGATATATTGATGTCAGTCATGTGGTATCCTAAACAAAGAACAGAGTCAAGCCTGCCTGAACTTTTGCCCTGCAGAACTCTGAGATAACAAATGGGTTATTTTAAACCACTAAGTTTATGGTAATTTGTTATGTAATGAAAGAAAACTCATACAGGTTCTGATATCCTACAATTATTGGTTAATTTATACCAAATTATAGTTCAAAGCAGCAATGTAGAAAACTTCTGTTAAATTTTAATTTTTTTTGACTAAAGCCTCCTATTTCCCTCAAAAGATCATTATGTTGGCTAAAACTAATATCTAAAATTTTCAAAACTAACATTTTATTAATAGTTAACATCAGCATATTGGATAATTTTTCTCTTCCAAAAGATTCAAAAATTTGAAATCTTTTGACATGAAATATATATCCCAACCAATAAAACATATGTTTATATTTCTATCCATCAAAAAAAAATTAGACTTTAACTTTTCTTTTGATCTTTTCTATAGGAAGCAGAAGGAAGAATAGATTTTCTGACATTATTTTTATTATTATAGTAATATTTGCATATACTTAGTTTCTACTGGAAATATTTACCATAAACATAATTTCTATACCACGATAGGTAATACAATCACATTTAATTGAAGAAAAGCATTTGTATAGTCACTTCGGCTGGACCTTATGCAAATATAGAAAATGACAAACCTGAAATTAATCACCAGATGTCTGACATTAAAACAGAAATTTATCAAAGCAGAAATGTATGAGTCATAACAATATCTAATTCCATGATTCTTGGGCAGATCCCCTTCTGTATTTTAATGGAACTAGCATTTTATTTATGTTAAAACTCTCTTATATTAAGCTCAGCCACATAAAATCCCCAGGTGAAGAATATTCTCTGTGTGGAAGATTTCAGAAGATTTAGATATAACCTATATCTTTTCGATCTGTTTAGATGTAACCTACATCTTATTTTTTGTCTTTTGTCTCTGTAGATCATCTTGGAAAGACAGACACATTTTCTCTTTTATACTTCATCATCCCTAGCTTGATTTAATAAATTAGAGCAGACAAGTAAACTAAGCTTTTATGGACCACTACTCTGATTTATAATATCCACAGAAGCAATTTGTTTTTCCCTTTGTGTGTATCTTTCAGGAATACATCAGAGTAGCTAGACTAGCAAATCCCAGAAAAAAACTTATTTAGAAAAAAAGAAGCTGAGTCAGAAACTTGGCAGTGAAATACTAGTTTATCATTTTCTTAAGTTTTAGAGAATGAGAACTAAGTAGGGGAAAATTGATATGACTCTTGAACACTGTCTTAACAGTGAATAAGGAAGACCGATGAGTGTCATAACTGTACATTTAAAAAAAGCATTTAAAATCAGTACTAAGGATAAACTGAGTAATATAGTATATTTCTTCTATACTGTGTATTGAATATAGAAACTGCAAAGATAATGAACAAGACATTTGCAGGGCATCATCTGTGACAGGGTATAAAATAAGGATAAGTGGATAAGAAGTGAGGAGAAATGCAAATTTCACCTCTGGCTAACCTGAATTCTTTCAGAAAATTTAAGATCAAAGAACAATAAGTTTCTTACAAGAAACAAGGACAAAGTACACAAAATAAATATTTCTTTAGAGTCAATAAATTCTGATTCTCTTTTCTACCGAAGTCAGTCACTTCATGTAATGCCTGGTTTTGAGGATATTCATAGAACCCAGAGTGAATGGATTCTATCTAAATGCTGTTTACGGCCTCACATAAAATGGATATAATCTCCAATAGTAAAAGATCATAAGAACATCTCTACTAACTCTTATTTTGAACACTGCAATCAATCTGCACACAAGCAAGTAGTCCTTTCCCTAGGTTGTCCAGTGCTGAGAAACAACAGAAACCCTTGTTAAAAATGCTAATCCCCAGACTCAGCTTCAGGTAGAATAAAGACCATTTGTACAAAGGTCTTGTTGACTTTTGGGCAGTTTCTAAAATACTGCTTGCTAAGGCCTCCTCTCCCCACAAAGAAAACAGCAGCAAACACCAATGTAAATGAAATAACTATATCCATAAAAGATAGATAACTAAAGTCTAATTATAATATTTAACCCAAATTGATTTCTCAAGTCTATATTACCTTTTCTTCTCTTCCTAGGGATGCGTCTGTTCTAGTGAGCAACAATGTTCCAAGGCTAGCACTCTCTCATCTCTTAATGACTTAACTGCCCTGCTAACTCAGGTACCTTAGTCTCTTTTTTGCCACAGAGTCTCAGCCTCTTGGTCATACTCCATGGAACCCTCTTCTAATCGTCTCATTACTCCTTTTGAAAAAAAAAAAAACATCATATGCATCTAAAATAAAGGAAAAAAACTGGTCAACTCCTTGATAATTTTGCAATAATTCTTGATCATTGGCTTCTAATTTGTAGAGTTATTGAAATTTTGAGTTTCTAGGATTATAGGGGTCAGACTGTACTACATCATTAAAAATAGTTTTGCTATCAATTTTATTACTATATCTGAATCATCCCTGCCTTTTAATTAATATACTATTAGCTAGTATTTTTTTTTTATGGTATGTATAACATTTTACAATTTGGCATTCTTTGTTTAAAAAGGTTAATTTTAAAATATTCTTTGAGAATACACACACACACACACACACACACACACACACACACATACACATATATATATGTAAACCAGACACTACTTTATTTATTATATATGTAAACCAGACACTACTTTAGTTACTAAGAATAATAGTGACCTCATAAGAGCCAAATTTATCTTGTAGCACTAAAACTATGAGATTCCAAAAGAAATATCAGTTTACTTGTAGTTTGTATATCTCTTTCTGGTATTTAACTTCCAAGTATACAAAGGTGCTAACCAGAATAAAATTGACTTAGAAGCTCATTATTTTCAAATCTTGATGAACAAAATCATATATATATATATATATATATATATATATATATATATATATATATGCAAAACATATTCCTTGTGGTTATATAATTAATTGTTGAGTTATTGGTAAAGCTTGTAATAATTGCATATGATCTACTGCACAAATCTCAATAATAATATTTATCTAACTAAAGACCAAAGGTGAATAGGATCATTTGAGTGAATATGGTGATAAATGATTTAATAGAACTACTGTTCCTGCTCTAGGAAACTTGGATGTCTTCCCACATTGTCTTAGCATGTAATAAACGTTGATTGAATAATTCTCAGAATAATTAAAAATAAAGTTTAAAAATATGGCTGGGGGTTTATAGTCTCATGAGAAATCATGCATATCAATGAGTTATAAATTGTTAAAATATAGGTCTGTGCACCATGGTGGTATCAAAGCAAAGGAAATGCTTAATTCCATGTATTAGGGCATTATCTCTGTATTTCTAGCTGATACTTAGCACAGGGCTTAATGTATTCTCAATAAATGTTTCTTGAAATAAAAAAAATAAATTGCTCAATAAGTGATTTGATATCAATTGTAATCAAAAGAGTGAACTGGGACTATCTAGTCACCGTGGATAAGGGGTTGATAGAAAGTTCTTTCTTAAAGAGGTTTTACACAACCTCTTTATATCTGAGGACAACAGTGCTCTCTAAACTGAGCAAGCCCAGAAGGCCAGAATTTCAAAAGGTGTGACAAACTTTTAATGTAAGATTGAATAAGACCAGACTGAGATTCTAACGACCCTTATTCTTTGCTTCTGGGTACCTGATCCTGGAACAAGGGATTTCTAATATAGAATTATAGGAAATAATATTTTCCAGCCTACTCTATAAACTTATTTCAATGTTTGATTTCCAGAAGAAAATGAAAGTCAAGTCTTCCTTAACCTTCCTCTGAAACAAAGCAGAAAATTTATGTTAATGTATTTCTAAGTTCTCCAAGAGCTTCCTGTTTTTATAAGAAATGCTTAAGCAACCTTTTAGAATAATAAAAATCTTACTTTATCCTAACATATGCATAATTAACATATTACTCGGCATGTGGATAATAGTGAGATAAGGAGTTGTAGATTATACAAATATTTTTATTTGGGAAGATTTTATAAATATTACTTAAGTGAATATGAGACTTCTTAGGTAGGATACAAAATTGTGTTTGCTTGTATCATGATCAAGCCTTATGCATAGTAGCCAATAGCAATAAAATGGATACAAGAAACAGGAAAGATCTTATTTATGAAATGAAAACTATTTAGATACCAAACATAACTTCAAAGGTATATATGATAACAGAAGCTGATAGACTGGAAACCAAGCCCATGTGACTTAGGTGTCAGTAGTTTGGGGTGAATGTAGATATTGTTACTTTTAGTGCATTTGTATCAGATGTCTTAATGCTTACTCTACCCTGAGGAAAAAAACCTTGGTCAACCACCTTTATCCAAATGAAGAATTAAGTTGTTACGTGGTCCATGCATCTGTTTATTATCTATAAAATGGCTTCTCCTATTAGGTTGTCGAAATTTGATGAGAAACACTGTCCATCCCAAGTAGACCATGTTCATTTGAACAGATATTAAAAAAATAAAATATAAAAATTTTGAATTCCATCATACCAGAAGGTAGATAAAAACTCTTATTCAGCCATTTTCAATAAATGGGTTAATTTTTGAAGAAGTAAAATTTCTCAGATTTAGCAGGAAGATTTGAAACACTAATCTAAGCCATCAGAGTCCATTCTTGACAGTTTAGAGTAATTAAATTCAAATTCTGCCTTTTATCCTTGTACCATATTGATTCAAAATTACTTGGAGTTTTTCACAGCATGATAAAGCAGGAAGAATGGAGTTTGCCAAATCTTTATTTGGTCATATAAGTAGCATTTATCATAATGAATCCTGTCAATCAAGCGGTTCCCACTCACCCATACAGTATAATAATCTAAACTAGATTTTGATCATGATATTCTTGACAGTCAAACAAATCCTAGAGCATGGGTAGACTGACAAACTGGAAACTGCGACCGGATAAACTGGTGGTCTTCGCTAGGTCAGTCCTGTACTGAACCAGAGGAGGGTGTGAAGGCAATTTTGACTGTAAGTGCCAACAGTTATGAAAAATCTGCAAATTAGTTGTGAAGGCAAAAGCAGCAGTAAAAAGCTACCTTGGGACTGAAAAAGGAGTTGACATTTGTCACTGTCTGTATATAATAGCTTTCTCAGTAAAAGGCATACTCTAATCTAGAAACTACTTGTATACATAGTTTTTAAAAATGTTTCCATTAAAAATATGATACATGTGGGGATAGAAAATCATGCCATGCAGATGGCAGCCACTGACTGGACTATATTTGGCTCTGTGTAGCTACACTTGCTGATGCCGTTCTCATGCTGACTTAGTCTGGCTCAGTTTCTGAGTCAATTCTGGTTGGTTGGCTTCAGGTCTTCTCCTTCTTTTTGGCCATGCCAACTATGCTGATTGTCACATCTTGGCCCTCTGTGCTCCTGAAATGATTCTCTTGGTCCAGCCTCCTATCATTTCCCTGTTCTCAAAATTATGCTCTTCCCTCTGGGCTCCAATTCCTAACTCTGAGATTTTGCTTCAGTCTCCTTATGGAATTTCTTTCTTGGTAAACTGATAAGCATTCCATCCCTTCTAGGAGCTGGCGTATCTACCTTAGTTTTATTTCTGAGTTTGACTTCTGCTAACCTCCAAGCTGTCCGAGGCCTTGCTTTTGTCAGTCTCTATCTCCAGCATGTTACCCCAGGACAGACTACCCCGCTGTGGATGCCTAGTGGGCCATACTACTGAGTACTAGCCCTGTAGTGCCTTTTAGGACACTACATTACAACCATGGGCTTGGACTGGGTTTTGACTTTCCCCTTAACTGTAGTGATAACTGACTCTGGGCAATAATTGTATCCATAATTTCCTTTGGGATTATTCATCCATCCACCCACTTACTTGTCTATCCATCTATGCAATCATGCATACACCCATCTTTTCATTCATGTATTCGTTCTAAATTATTTAGGGCTTACTCTATGCTAGATCCTATGCTTAGTGCTAGAAATATAATAGTTCCTAAAACAGATATTATCTCTACTCTAGCAGGGAAGACAGATAGTTAAATAATTACAGTAATGTGTGATAAGTGGCTCTCCACACATCTGCCTGAATAGATGGGTTCAGTGCCAAGTTCCCATGTGTTTTCTTTATTGCCCTGTTTCTCTGTGATCACACAGCTTTACCCTGCTGAGGTCATAGGCTAATATTTTCAGTTCTCTTATTGAGAACTTTAGGGAAAAATATCATTTAAGTCAGGAGAGTAAGCATTAATATTATGTGCATATTTATACAATAACCCCTTAGATTTGCATGGAGTTTTACAATATGCAAATTTTTATTTATAGATCTTATTCTATCTTCAGAGAATATTTGTGAGGTATAGGCAAAGTAGATATTATTTTCATCCTCATTTTATTGAAAATAAACTAACATAGAAATTAAAATTGCTTTAGCAAAGTTTGGAGCTAAAACTAAAAGCAAGCCTTATTATTGCTAATATGAAGTTCTACCCACTTTATTAATAATGCAATGGAAACTTGTACAGGTTCTAAAATCTTAGTATTGTCATTTCCAGGTATTATTATCTAAATTTTAAAACAGGTTAATGCTCACAGGACAGCCTTGTATGTCACCAGTTCTGGAAAGTGACAAAAGATAATGCACAGAACTCTAAAGTGTTGATTTATCTTTCATTAAATATTTATTACTTTAATTTATGAACCTGAGTGGGAGGCAGAAAGATGAAATCACTTGCCTCTTGTCTTTGAGAGATGTGAGATCATTACTAAACCCTCACAAAACAGCAGGTAGCTCTTGAAACATTTTCCAAAGAACACTTGGAGACTTTGATTCATGACTGAAGCTGTGCTGTGGCATTTTACTCTCTACCACCCTTTATGGGGAAGACTCATCCTTTTATTATCTGTTGTCATATTTAGTGTCATCAGACTGTGTTGTTATATGTTGTTTGTTTCTTTTCATTTTTTCCCTTTCATATACCAATATGAATTTCATTTCTCTAAACAGCCTGTGTCCTTGAAACTGTAGTTAAGAGTTTACTTTCAGGGTTTGCTTCTTTCAAGTCACCAGAATAAGTTTTTAAGATGACTATGTAAAAGTCAAAGATGTCCCACACCTCCACGTCTTGGCAAATCCATCTTTCTTTTTACTTTATTTCTGGAATTATAGGAAAAGCCTGGCATTTAGCATCACATAAGTAAGCTATAGTTAAAATATGGAATTTTTTATTTTTATGAGTAATCTCTACATGCCAATAAACTTTAAAAGTGATTTATGGTATCATGATTATTTTGAAGCAAGAGTATTATAGAAACTTAAAAAGTTGTTTCATAACTCTTTAATTCTCTTAGGCAAAGAGCAACCTGACAACCACTGGGATGAGGTCTATGGCAAGTGTGACCGTCACTCTATTACTTCCATGGTATTTGCCTTCAGGTGATTTTGTCACTTGGTTTTGTAGAATGGAGAACTTTTTCCTGATGGTTTTCACTTACTCTCTGATCCTTTCAGTTTTAAATATCCATTCTCTGAAAAATTTTTGAGTAGTACTATTATAAACTTGTCACCAGGAGAGCCCCATGACATATACTGTATTAATAGAGAGGAAAAAACTCCAAATCTTCATAATATGGCCTCTTTTAAAATTAATTTTTTTCTCAAGGGTTTTAATCAACACCCTTTCCAGGATGGCAAAGTAAGCCATTAGTCTGTCTTTGAACTAAGTCATTAGTATTTTTTCTAAGTTGAAAAGAATCCTTATACTGTATGGATTAGATCACAGTTCATACAATAACTCCAGGTAAATAACTGTAGGAAATCAACAAGTATAAATCAGAACTATACAATGGTGTACATAGGCAAAAGGAATGTATCATTGGAAGACAAATAGGTTCAAGCTAATTATTAGCATAAATTTAATAAATAGAAAATTCCCTGTAATGACTCTTTTCACAACTATTACACTTAAGACTCAAATGTACCCAAGATGATAATCTGAATTGGTTTGTTTATATTTAATAATGTTTAAAATCTGGTTCAATTTTCAGGCACAATATCAAATCTTCATAACACTCCTTTCATAACATTTTACTTAAAGAAAATGAACATTATTTTCATTATTTAAGTACTGGCTTGGAAATACATATTCCTAGAATGGTTAAAAGAAAATCCTCTTTTTATGTTCAGAGGTATGTACCAAAACCCTGAATCAAGTTGAGATCAGATTATAGGATTTAAACTATCTTTCAGTAAGTATCCTGAAGTATAATAGGGGCAGACAGTTGACAGAATGTTTTCAAGGTGCTTTTTAGTGGGAAGAGATATGTGTCAGCATATGCTGTGACAGCAAATAATTCCAAATACTCCAGTGACTTAACATGACACAAGCTTATTTCTTGCTTATATGACATGACCAGTGATATGGCAGAGGCACTCTGGTTACTGCAGTCAGTGAGATACACAGCTGACAAAGGTTTCATCTTGACACATTTTCAAGTTCATCATGGCAATGGAAGGAGATTGGAGACTGCACACTAGCTCCTAAAGTTTCTTCTCAGCAGTGATAAAGCATTTTTGCTCATATTTTATTGGTCAAAGAAAGTCCCATGGCCATATCTAACTTTAAAGAGACACATAATTCTGCCATGTGTTAAGAGGAAGAACTGGCAATGTTTGATGAATAACACTAGTGTTACCACAGAATAAGATGTGTTTGTGTGTTACCCAAGTGTCCATAAAGCCATCAGAGATACCAGTTAAATGGGCAATCATGATATTTTAAGAAAAACATCAGCATGTCCCAGATGTCTTAGAATTACATTGTCATAAATAATAAAGGTGGATTTGCAGATGGATATACCATCTTCATTCCACTGTTGCCAGAGTAACTATCTCAATGTCAGTCAAAAATGATGGCTTTCAGAGAGGAGGACTATACTTTTATAAAGGGTGTCTAAATATGGGGAAGATGGAAAAAAAGAAGGTTGACCTTCTTTGCATTAAAGTTAGATACATAGTCACATGGTGTGCTAATTCAGATCTATTATGAAGCAAACAGCAAAGATGAGATAAGATATTCCAGAGGTTTATGGAGGAGGGGTCAGGAGAAGGTAGGAAGAGCATTCAGACTTCAAAGCAGGACTGACACCTGTAGGAAAGAGGGAAGGAAGGAGGAGTCTCAGACTGTAAGGTGTTTTGAAAAAAGGTTTAGGCAGGCTGATGCAAGGTTACAAGCCAAAGTCATTTGCAGGATGGGTCCCCCAGTTTGCTGGATGGGCCCATCACCCTGACTCTGATGTGCTTAGTCACTAGCCAGAAGCAGCCCATGGAAAACACAGGCTTGACACAAATGTGGTGGTAGATCCAAAGCAGGAAGCTGGGCCCTCAGACAATTAAGTTCCTGCCACAAGAGTTGTAGGTGGTGTATTTTTATGGCCACCATGCTTGGTGCTCAAAACTTATCAATTCCAATATTAGCATTGGTCTTGGGTAGTGCAATCAAGATATTTGGTAAAAAAAAGTCATGGGTGTCTGATGTAGTTTCAAATATCTTGACCAACCCCAGGTGAGAACTTCCAAAGAATCTACAGAGCCCTTTTAATTTGGCAGGTTTCCTAGGCTATTCTAAACACAGTATACCTCAACATATCCTGAATTCACTGGCATATCCAAGTGAGAACTGGACTAATTGTGAGATTAGATTTGCTAGCGGACTAGAGAAGTTGACTAGGAAATTTCTGATTTTCTCTTTTGCATTTATTACCATCTGGCATACTATATATTTTTCTTTCATTCTTTGGAAACATTCATCTAGTATACTTAATGCTTTTTCTAAGTTTAGATAAACTAAAATGCTAATAGAATATTAGGGACTCAGAGTCTATACATTTTGAATAGGTGTGGTATCCAAACAAAGTCTCTAGAGGATAGAAATGAGCATAATATTTCTCTAGTAGGAGAAAACTCATGCTAGCATACAAAATGTTGTAAAGTCACTGGGGCAGTATTACATGTACTCTCCTACCTGTGTTCAATATTGAGGTCTGTGACAATCTATGAGGGGTTTGTTTTTGCCTTTGTTGTCCAAGAAGGACTTTATAACTCAAGCTCAGAGAATTGGAAGACTGTCTGCATATAAACTTGGCTAAGTTAATGTTGCATAGAACAAAATTTCTTTCATTTATCTGAATATATAAAATGACAAAGAAAGAGAATTTTGTATTTCTTTTAAAATCTAAGCACTTTCTCATGAAATTTCACCCACTGGTAACACCCTTATGCATCTAAAACTTACCCAGTCTTTACGGTCTAGAATTATCAGCATTCTATAGAAATGATATTCTGAAGATATTTTCTATATCACTCAATCTAGTACTTGAGTTCCACCTTGGTTTTCTAACTAATTCCCATTTGGACTAAAAGGGTAGTATCTTGTATATCTTTTACACTCTCCATTCAGCTCTTAAACTACATATGTGTGTGTGTGTGTGTGTGTGTGTGTGTGTGTGTGTGTGTTTACACACATCTTTCTCCCCACATAAACATATTTCTCTTTCATGGTTTTTCTTTTTATTTATTACTATCTGGCATGCTATATATATTAGTATAATCTCTTTTTACTCAATTATCTTTTTCTTCAATGCAACATAGGCTGGATGAGAGTAGGATTACTTAGTTGTCTGTCTGTTTACTACTGAATCTCTAGGCTTGTAATAGGTGTTCAATACTGGATGAATGAGTGAATTATATACGTAGTGTTCTGGCATGAATTTTCAATCATATGTATTATTATGCATGTTTATGTTTGGATATATATTTATAATATGTATAGCTATGTACTGTTATGAGTGTTTACATTCTAAAGCTATAACTTTAATCTTCTGATTTCAATATATTTTAAATATCATAACAGGAACAAATTTAAAAGTTTAGGTTATTTGCAGATATTGATAAATATGCATGACTATATGTTTTAACACATATAATAAAATATTTTTTATGGTATACATTAATGTAAAAGAAAGTTTTTACATTCGTAATGATTCTGTAATATCTAGTAACAGAAATAAAGAGGAATCATTATTTACTGAGTCAGAGGGGCCTGAAGAGAAAGAATTGGATTATCTGGTCTTTGCTCTATTCTGCCATCTGCTGTATGCTGGTAAAACAACAGCCAACATGGCAAATGTCTAAAACCGGAGAGCTGGAAAGAACTTTAGAACTATTCAATCCAACCTCCATATGTACATATGAGAAAATAAAGATGCTAGAAATTAAGTGACTTGCAAGTTTGTTGTCTGTCTTGTTATTAGCAGAGCAGAGTGTGAAGACAGTGCTGTTTAGTGGCAAAAACACGAATTCTAGAGTTAGGTAGACTTTGTTTAGCATTTTGGCTGTATGACCTTTGACAAAATACATAGCCTTTCTGAGTTTTAATGTCCTTTTGGGATTAATAATATTTATATTCTATGATTTATGTGAGAATTCTGTGATATATATGTATATACATATATCTCATGACTGTATTTAAGAAATAGTAATTATTTTTACACTGCTTGAATGTAAATTCTTTCATGACGAAGTCATTTTATCTTTAAATTTCCAGTGAGAGATAAAAGTATCTGAGGCACTGAGTTTATAATAATTACTTAATAAATACTTCTTGAATACATATAAGAGAGGTCTTTCACATCTCATTACAAATTACACTGAAAATCATATATTGGGGATTGATGAATCAGTGTTGTAAAGTACAAGTGATCTTGAAAAATTTCTTTCTTCATTTGCTTTTTATCAAGTACCCTAACCTGTGAATGTGTGTGTATCATGCAAATTATAATCTCTATTTCTCATTTCAGAATATTCATGTTCTCTACTTTCCTATTCAAACAGAATTTACAGACAAATGCTTAATTCCACATTTTTATTCTGATTTCTTTCACAATAGCTAAATATCAGACTTGTTTAATACTTCCACAAAAATCAGACATTTATAATGTATCATATTTCTAAAAGAATATCAGTTGTGTAAAATTACATGATGTAGTACAAGTAAGTTAAAAGAAACTTGCTTATGTAAATATTTTTGCATAACAATTTTTTGTAAAGTATAATGAATATAAAACAGTTTCTCCTTTTTTGAGATCTAAGCTAAGGAACTAAACTCAGTAACAATCAGTGACTAACAATCTAGGTTTTAGAACATTTGTAGTAAGAAAACAATGAAAATGGCAGTGAATGAGTGGTATAAGGTAGTTTTAAGCATCTTAATTAAGTATTTTCATTTTTTAATGTGATTTCTTTAGGTACAATTAAATAATATTATTTTTTAACCTATTTTGTGGGTTCTTTATGGATTCTAAAGATAAATTTGATGCTGTATCTAAGAAAAGAATATGCAGAGAAGTGCTTATAAAATGGATAATAAATGGTTAAAAATAAATTTAAATCATTTTGTTTTAAAATTTAGAATCTATACCCTTTAAAGTAATTTGGTAAGGTATCTCAAGAGTGGGTAGGACACTGGTTGTTGATAGTAAACTTGTCACATTTGTCTACCATCTCCTCTGCTCTAAACTCTGGGAAATTATATAAACAATATTTTTAACATCCTCACAAAAATCACTAAAAAAAGAAAAGATTATCACCTCCAGAAAAATTTAATTTAAGAAATCTCTGAGATGTAAAGCAGAAGTAATCAGATTGAAAGAGAAACAAGGCTAGATAAATCACATCCCCAAAGCTGATTGCTGGGGAAATGAGAATGGTTCTGGGGCTTGCTGAGTCAATAGAGGCAGAAGCAATAAGGACTCATACAGGGAATCCCCATACTGATCAGTTGGGGAGCTACTTATGCAGTGCCTGAGGGGTTCCACATAAGCATGTTTGCCCCAGGATAAAGTAGTGAATGTAGCTCTGGGAATGCAGAGGCCTCAGGTAGCTAGTGCTACCTAGAAGGCAAGGTTCTGGCATATTGACAGAAAGTCTGAGTCTGTTTCCCCTAAGCCAGATTTTGTAACTTATATCAGCATCTATATCCTTAGGGGTGCAAAAAGACATTTGCAAACACAAATATGAGTAGAGAGCCAAGGATCATTGAACAGTTCCTAAAAATCAATACCATTAAAAAAGAATGACAACACTCAACTATAAGGGAAATTTTTTTAAAAAAGAAATATATATAAAAGAGCAAGCAAAAAGCTATGTTAAGTGAGAATAATTATTATCTTTATACAAATAAGAGTATTACATGCATTATAATATATATAGACAAACAACAGAGATCTTAGAAATTTAAATTATGAATATTAAAAAAAAAACAATAGGATGGCTGAATATTATACCTTATGTCTCAGAGATAGGAGTAGTAGATATTAATGAGTTGGAAGATGAAAGAAAAAGAAATTGCCCAAATATAACATAACATGAAAGAATAATGAGATAAAAGGTATAATAAGGAAAAAGAAGAAAGATTTGGGAATAATTCTACAAGTTACATTTCTTTTATAGAATTATATAAAAGGAGATTGTAGATGAAAAGTAAATAATTTAATTAGCATATACATAGCTTAGGAGTCACATGTCTTTGGGTAGAAATGATCCTCTAAGTGCTAAGAAGAGTGACTGAAGAGACTCAAATCATACCTTGTGCTGATATTTAAAGAGCAAGGATAAATATGAACTCCTATGGGCTTCTAGGCAGAACAGACAGGTGACCTAAAAAGAAAGGGAATCACTTAAACAAGATTACTTTCTTTAAGAGCCCTGAATATAATGGAGCAGTACATTAAAAATCAAGATGGAAATTGCTTTCAAATCTAATTTTTTGCTTTAATTTTATCCTATTTCTTGAAAGAGGCATGGGTTTGTACCCTGGCAAAACATGTATCTAAGAAAAAAAGGTGACTATGAAAAATAGTGATGAATAAAATAACAGGTTTAACATACATAAATGTGAGTAATTGATGTACAATGTAAAAAAATAATATTTAACTGAGATCCCAGATGATTCCGATTTGGGATCAAGCAGGAATGGGAGTGAGGAAGGTTGTAGGAAGGAAGTAAAATCATGTCAATGTTCTTATCTTAATTGGGGAAGGATATAGATACTGATGAATCAATATACTGAACAGTATGATAAAGATTCTAGATAGAACTACAAGACTAGAAATAAGATGCTTGAACAACATTAGGAAGAAAAAGAATAGTGAAAACAATAAAAATAAGAAAAGTAAAAAGAAAAAAGTAAAATTATGATTCCAAACATATTACCAAAATAAATTCAAGATAAAATCCCCCGCTTAAAAGATAGAGATTCCCGCATAATGTGAAATAAGAAAAACCAAAACAACAAATGCCTGCTTGCAACAGACATATCTAAAACTAAATCATAAAGAAAAATTGATAATAAATGTATTTAAAAAGATATACCAGATTAATAATAAGAAAGTAAAGAAACATTAATACAAGAAAAATAGAATTCATAGCAAAGAATATTAAACAGAACAAAAAGAGAAATTTCCATATAGATAAAGAGGTTCAATTCACAAAGATATAATCATAGACATATAAAATAATAGAGCTTTTCAAATGTACGAAGCAAAAATAAGTGTAAAGAGTCAAAAATCATGTTGAGAGACTTTAATACATGCCTCTCAGACATCTACCTATCAAATGATTTAAAAACTTTAAAAAATGAGGATTAAAGCACTGTTTCTCAGACTTTAGTGACCATAAGAATCATCAGAAACTAGCTCTGTTGTTATTTCAAGGCCATAATCTTTATTCTCCTCTCTACTCAACCAAGATGTACTTCTTCAGGAATCCCTAATAATTTATGAGAAATGTGATTTTTTTTATCAGAGGTAATCCAAGCTAATGTGGGAGATTGACTAAATGATTATTTTTGTCTATTTCGGATATTACAAAATTTTACTATTATACCTAATATATATGTATATGTTTATACATATATACACAAACACACAAATATTTGATAAAAATATTTCTTGGAAAGCAAAATTATTGAGAAATCATTAATCCTTACTGGAATTTTTCTTTGGGACAACTAAATTTTAATATAAACACTTTCTCATAGAGAGATATTATGAACATCAAAAAGATAAACTAATAAATCTTATATTTCACTTTTTCCTGGTCAATTGTCAATTTGCTGTTTAAAATGCTTTATAATTTAATGATCTGCCACACAGCCAACCAAATCTCAGGCTGCCCAGAGTAATGCTCATTCCCATAGCGCCCAAGAGATGTTTGTCAACATTATTTCAGGAAAACGATGTAGTTGTCTCCACATTCTAAGGTAGAATTATGTGTTATAATGGTCCCATTATTTTAGTGATTACTATTTTATAATGTATAATACTGACACTATTTTGAAGTTCCTTACCACAAAAAGGTTTTCTCTGATATTGAAATAGGTCCAATGGGCCTGCCTGTCTGAGCTATCTTGAAGGAGAAGAACAAGAGGCAATGATAGCCTTCTTATTTGCAGGCTATCCTTATGATTTCTCAAACTCTGTTCAAATATCAATGCCCGTTACAGACAGGGTACGGAAGAGAATATCAACTTTGTAATTCAAAATTCCCATTGTTCCTAAGTATATTGCACCCTCTACTGCTATATAAAAGTATATTTGACTCAAGGTCATATACTTTTCTCTACTGAAAAGCATTTCTTTATACAGAAGATAATATGCTTGCACACATGTGTCTAAATTTTAATAATCTCTTGCTTCTTTCAGCTACCTTGTAAAGACCGAGGGCATATGCTATGCCTGTCTGTGTTGCATGTCCAGAACAATGAATAATAAATAATAAACAGGTAACACTGGTTCATTGTAGACATTCAGCATCATGGAGCAAAGATGCTTGAGTCTGTGTTTTTCTAAAGACTTTTTCTTTAGAATAATTTTCTTGAGACCAGATGTTTAGAGGTACAAAGCAAAAGGCCCTTATTGCATTTTTAGTTGAAATCTGACTACACTGGGAAGGCAAAATACATATATATTTTCATAGATTGACACTAGCTTCTCTTAGATTTGATTTGTCCTAATTATTTAATATATTAATCATATTAGAAATCGATCTTTAACTTCATTGTCATCATTATTATCATTTTCATAAAATTTTTGTCACTATCATGTTTATAGTTGTTTTTACTGTTACGAGTTACATGTAAGTGTTAACTGACTTAACTCTGTCAATCCCCTGAGGTAGGTGTTATTATACCTAGAGCTGATAGATGAAGAGACTGAGGGCAGGGAATTTCAGTTAAGTTAGATATGGTCACAGAGTTAGTAACGTTGGAGTCAGATATATGATTCTGGGCTAAGTCTGCTTGTATTCAAAATCTGGCTCCCCACTACAAACAATGCGACTATAGGGACATTTCTTAACTTCCTTGAATCTTTATTTCCTCATCTATACAAGTTATACAAATTAGTAGAAATACTTTATGGAGACTGAGATGGGATGTAGAAAGAGGGAAGACTGGGAAAACTGGATGGCATATTAAAAAAAAAAATAAAAGCAGGGTTAGGTAAATGCCTGTTTCTGATGCAAAGCAGACTCCAAGGTAAAAATCTATATGGACCCCTAGAAGACACGGCTGTTTATATAAGAAGAAAATGTAAGTAAGAGTTTATAGTTTGATAAGGAGAAAACTAAGATATTAAAATGTACTGTCATGACCAATTTAGCACATTTTTCCAGAAAGTACATAAATTCATTTTAGTCCTCCAACTTTACACTTTTAAATCAGGAAAGTCACCTTCAGGCAGTGCTATCTGAGGATAATGAAGGGGAAATAAGAGATAGAAGTAAATCTAAAAATTCTGACACAAGTGTTTTAATGCATAAATCAAAGTGACCTTATTTTAATCTTAGCCAGAAATACAATAAATGAGAGATTCTTTACACACAGCAAACTAAGTGGATAGAAATTCTAGTCATTTCCTATGAATGGTTTTTTCAACATCAGCTACTTAATAAGAAATAGGAAAAAAAATCTGTTGACACTGGGAGGAACCAACTTTTAAATATTAGCAATTAGTCTCTTTTGGAATTTCTTAGTCAAAAGAATTAATGGAAGTCAGATTATTTATAGCAAATATTTTCTTAGTTCACAACTTAAACTTTAACAAACAACTAACCCAGTAAGACTTTTTGGAAATAAAATGGAGGAATGAAGCAAGGTCAATGTTTTCAATGTAAAAGGCACCAGATGATAGAGAAGTCATTGGCGAACATTCTTTATTCCTTATTTATGAGTAGAGAGCCTTATTTATGAGAATACATTATTTTAAAGAATATAAATGAAATTCATCTTTTCCCCACAACCAATACTTCATAAAGCTTGAAATACTTACTCATCAAAAAATAAGCATGCAGTAGATAAGAAGAGAGTACTTCATGTAAAATAAAGAGCTTTGAATTAGGAGCCAATGGATGTAGATTTCAAATCTAGTTCTATTAACTGCCTAAACTTGGTAAGTACAGAAATTCACCCCTTTGTACATCAGTGACTTTTCTGGGGGTCAGATTATTGAATAGATATTTTATTTATAAGGTTCTTTCTACTTCTTTTTTTAAAAATTAATTGGGGTGACATTATTTAATAAAATTAAATAGGTTTCAAGTGCACAATAATACATCATATGTGTATTGCATTGTGTGTTCATCACTCAAAGTCAGATCTCCTTCCATCACCATACATTTGACCCCCTTTACCCTTATCTACCTGCCCCTCTTTCCCTGTAACCACTAAACTGTTGTCTGGATCTATGAGTTTTTGTTTGTCTTGTTTGTTTGTTACTTTCAGTTTTATATCCCACATATGAGTGAAATCATACAGTTTTCAATTGTTTTGTCTGGCTTATTTCGCTTAGCATGATTATCTCAAGATCCATCCATGTTGTCACAAATGGCAATATTTCATCTTTTCTTATGGCTGAGTAATATTCCATTGTATGTATGTACCACAGCTTCTTTATCTAATCATCTATCTTTCTACTTCTAATACTCTAGCTAGACACACTGGTTAATTATATTATACCTCAGGGCTTAAAAATGTTCACTAAATTTCTCTCATTTAAATTTTTATTAAAATGGCTGTTTTTTCCTATTTAAAAGGAAGGGAAGGAGAATCTATATTCACAGAACTAGGTCTATTCTAAACTTTCCAAATTGTCAATTTTGAGAGTCATGGCTCCCAGAAACTTATTTTAATCCTAGTCTTAATTTTGGAAGACAATCAATTACCAAAATTTTAAAAAAGTTAATGTATAATTTAAAAATAGTTCAGCCACTTACATTATCATGCTAAATGCCTTCTCTCTCAGGGCCCAAGGAATTAAAAAAAAATGAAAGTATTGGATCACAGATAATCTATATTCACCAAATTCACCAACCTTAACCAAATTCATAAATTCCTAACTGAGCAATCACAACCTGCAGTTTTCTGAAAACCTCAGATAAAGACTCTTTGTGTTATTAAACTTATCCTGTCTTGTCCTATAAATGTAAACACAGGTTTTCATTGAGCACATCTTACACTGGCACACTGTTGTCTCTTGGAAAATGTTTCTTGAATAAATGGATGAATCACAACACCTAATGCACATAGGACAAATCAGGATATTAAAAGTTCCAGATTCTACTAAAGAACTTTGTTTCCTTCTCAGAACATGTTTTCCTTTTCTCCATTAGTCTAACCTTTAGAAGGTCAAATCTTTAGTCTCATTAATTTTCTCGACAGTAAAATGACTTAAACCTTTGCCACTTTTGAATAACCACAATTTAACAATGGGAATTTTCCTCTTGTTTACTTCATGGGGGCAGACACTTGACATTAAATATCTTTCTCAGCATCACTACATTAGATTAAAAAAACAGTGGCAATAGTTTCTCCAGAGCTTTCTTGTTTCAATACTATAAGGGGCTGGTGAGAAATAGTAAGAAATTTTCAAACATTTTAATATGCTTGCTAGTTCTAGTTCTGTGTAATGAGACAACTAGGAAACAAAACGACTTTCTTTTTCTTCCTTTCTGAATAAAAGAAAATAAAAAATAACCAAGTGAAACAGAAAAGTACCTGAATCTCTAACTAGAGAAAATTTTAACAACTTTACTCTGTTTCAAGGCACCAATATTTTCTTATGGCTACATTTACATGAGAAAAAAAATGTGACTGGGCCTCCATTAGGTTGATTATTTCAGTCACAGATACACTGTTTCTAAAATATGGACAGTAAATAATGAATCACAAGAATCATTGAACGAAACCAGAGATGGCTCGTTTTGTCTGGCATCCTTAATCTGGAAAACAACAGCAAACACAGCATGCTATTCAATTATCTAGAACAAAAGTATTAATAATAACATTAAATGAGACAATAACAGATTCAACTAGATACTTCTCTCCAACAGCAACAAGTCAGCAGTGTTTTTCATTACAGAGTTGTTCTTTCTTCAGTTATATTTAAATCAACATGAATTTATAAAGTCTTATGAGATAAAAGAGTCTAAAGATTTTTTAAATCAAATCTATTGTCTGTAATCTAATAATGGAGCTTATTATTAGACTCGAACCTATTATAACTCTAAGATTCCTTCCGCAGTTAACTCTAAGTATCTCTTCCCTTCCATTTCCACATTTCCCTTCACCTCACCCCAATGCTACTGCATTTCTAAGACTTGTTTTCTGGTGACTCGCTCCTTTCCAGCTCACCTAACCCTCTCACTCCCTCCTTTCCTCCAGCATTCCCTTAGAAATGAGCGTATGCCTTATGGTAGTGAAGCCATAGTGAAGCCACACAGTCTGAAGTTCAGAAGAGAGAGCTGAAGCTTCACTTTCTGGTTCTTAGCTCAGTGTTATTTTCCCCAAATGTGCTGTTTTTCTTGTCTCTTTAGAATACCACATGTTTTATTTAAAAATAAAATTACATTTAATGGAAAGAGTTCCCTGTGGTTGGTACATTTCACTGGATATGGCATAAACTTGCCAGAACTGAGAGTTAACAAAGGTACAATAAAAGCTTCATCTACTAAGGCATTCAAAATCTAATCCGTATCTTGGATGTGTTGCAACTATATTTTCATGTATGGAATTGACTCAAATTTTAAAAAATTCATACAACGAAGTTTAAAAAAAAAATTATACAATGAAGTAGAAAAAAGAAAAAACCCTAATGTGGAAGCTGAGTTTTGCAAAATGAAGAGTTTGCATACTACATTTGGAGACATTATTACTAAAGCCTTGCCCCTCAGTTTAAATACTTTGCCCTCTCCTTTTATAGGCATGCCTCAAAGACATTGTGTGTTCACTCAAAGTACCTTGCAGTCAAGCGAATATCATTATAAAGAGAGTCATGCAAATTTTTTGGTTTTCCAGTGCATAGTTATGTTTACACTATATTGTAATCTATTAAGTTTGCAATAGCATTTTGTCTAAAATAACAAATCGCATACCTTAATTTAAAAATGCTAACCATCATTTGAGCCTTTGACAAGTCATAACCATTTTGCTGTTGGAAGATATTGTTTGGTTGATGGCTGCTGAATGATCAGGTGCTGGACGCTGAAGGTTGGCAAGGCTGTGGCAATTTCTTAAATAAGAAAACGAAGTTTGTTGCATTGGTTCACAATTCCTTCCACGAACGATTTTTCCATAGCATGTGGTGCTGTTTGATAGCATTTTATCCACAGTAGAACTTCTTTCAGAATTGGAGTCAATCCTTTCAAACCAGGTTGCTGCTTTATCAACTAAGTTTATGTAATGTTCTAAGTCCTTTATTGTCATTTCAACGATCTTCACAGCATCTTCACCATGAGTAGATTCTATCTCAAGAAACCACTTTCTTTGCTCATCCATAAAAAGTAACTCCTCATTCATTAAAAGTTTTATCATGAGATTGTAATAATTCAAAGATCACTGATCACAGATCACCATAACGAATACAATTACAAATAAAAAGTTTTAAATACTGTGAAAATTACTGAAATGTGACACAGAGACACAAAATGAGCAAATGCTGTTGGAAGAATGGCACTGAAAGACTTGCTCATAGATAGCATGGTTGACACAAAATTTTAATTTGTAAAAAACACAATATCTGTGAAGTGCAATAAAGCAAAACACAATAAAATGAGGTATGCCCGTATGTTAAACCATCGTCCCATTTTCTCTCCTATGTACCCTATTTTCTTTTTCTTTACAGTATTTATTACTATTTGTTATTATATAGTAAGTGCTTTTTTATTCAATGTCCATTTCCTTCACAACAATGAAGGAGGCCTTGAGGTCAAGAACTGGTTCTACTCAGAGCAGGTGTCCAATAGATTACTATGTAATTAATTAACTTATTCTATGTTACCCAAAGTCTCAGGGTTAAAGAATCAGATTTTGTCCTTTTAGTATTTTTATCATCTAAATTCATAATTAATGGAAATTTGCTAAAGGAATGGATTAAATAAACTGGTTAACTATTTGGCGATTTTGTATGCGTGAGACTAATTTAAAAAGTATTCAAATCTAAGTAGAGAAGAGATGTCATTCCCATAGATGGTTAACTTCCTAAGTCTTACAGAGATGATAGTAGAAAAAATAAACTGTTTAAGAATATATAGGTGCCGAAGGCTCATGTAAATTTAAACTAGCTATTAGATTATCTTTACAGGTCATTAGACATCTGTAAAGAAAACCATTTGGTACTCAAGAGCTCTGAAACATAGGAACTGGCAAGTTTACCTAATAGGAATTTAAATAGGCTATATAAATAGGTAGAATGGCAAAGCCCATGGTGGAATATGGCCTAGACATTGTGCGTAATGGTCTGATTGCTGTGAAAATGTGTCATGGTGTTTTCAATGTTAAAAGTTTTCATATTTATTTAAAAATACAGATACTTCCCTAGGTACCTTTTTAGTTTTCAAAGTTTAAAGATAAACTGTGTCTTTTTTCAGGGAAGTAAGTTATTAAAAACTTAAAAGGTAAAGGGATTAAGAAGTACAAATTGACAGTTACAGAACAGTCACAGGGATGTAAAGTACAGCATAAGGAATATAGTCAATAATACTGTAATAACTATGTATAGTGTCAGGTGGGTACTAGACTGATTGGGGGGATCAATTCATAGGTTATATAAATGTCTAACCATTATGCTGTACACTTGAAACTAATATAATATTAAATATTAACCGTGATTGAAAAAATTTTAAAAATGCCTGAGACTTGACAGTTACAATGAAATCTAATCTTTACTATCCTCATACATATCCTTTTAGAAAGACTGTTCTGTGTGACTAATAAAATTAACACTGAAATACTGAGAGATTAAAGTATCTACAATCAATAACTTAGCCAAGCAGGGCCACCATTAGATATACTGATTTGACTCATAAAACTCTGCAAAACATATTTCCAAAGTTATGCTCACTTATATTTAAAAGAAATCACTGAATAAATGGCCCAGTCTAAGACATAAAGCACATAAAATCTCTGTGGAGGGGCCCCTCAATTGGCATTTTCAATATCTCCCCATGATGATTCTTGTGAAACCAGGGTTGATGATCTCCAGTGTAGCTGAAGGTGAAAATGAAGCCCTAGATATTTCATACACTAGATCTGTCAAATCCTGAAACTCTCCAGCTTTTTACATGAAAAAAATGATACACAGGAGGTTTATACAATGCATATAATAGTGCCAGTGCCGCAATTTTACAAATCCCAACAGTCTTTCTAACTTACTTTGAAGTAACTACATAATCTGGAAACCTTTTATTAAATGATGTTTCTTGGGTGGAAGAATGAAGGGTTGAAGGGAGAAGGTGGAACTATGGATAGATGTATAAATATGTTGATGTTTCCATAAACCCTGAGGATGGTTAACAGTTTGTCAAGCCTTGTGATAATGAGATAAAAGGCACAGATTTTATCTCTACGAGCACTAGTCAGCAGTTCTCTGTTTTACGGACATATATCATATTCATGAACTCTGACTGCTTTGCAAATAGGCTCCCTTGTTGATAAAGCTGACAGAGTGTGGTTTGATGAGTGAAAGAGCATCATTATTGTGGAAGATACCTGAGGTCCAGCCCATAGCGATGGGGCTGACCAGATGCATTAACTTCCCATGTCAATTCAAGGCAAAGGGGAGGTGATGGGCAGGCTTGAATAGTTTGCTCCACTAGGCATATGCTTATCATGTCATCTCCATAGTCTTGTAGAGAGAAAGTAACTATGTGTGAGAGAGAATTGATGGGAGGAGGTGTGTTTCCATGGATATAAGCTAAGAGGCTGCTTTCAGGTTTCATTTTTTACTAGATCCAGGATCTGGTGCTTGATTTAAGGAACAACAAAATGAAACACTTCCTTGCCCCTGCACCCATCCAAGAAAAATCTTCATAGGTAGTAGAGTTGAATGAGCAGAGGTTGACTGACCAGGGGAGAGAAAAAGCAGAAAAAAAGCTGTGCTCATCTTTTCACATTGCAGATTTTACTAAATCACTCATCTGTCACCTATGTCCTCATGAATAAGAGGTTATATGGGTATGGTTGTTAAACTTTAATATGGATAAAAATTACTGGCTTGTTAGCAATGAGATGTCTAGGTCTTATCACCAAAGTAGCAGATTCAGTAAATCTAGGGTGGAGTCAGGAGTGTGTGATTTAAACAACCTTCTTCAATGAGTCTTACACACTTGGAGAAACAGCGGCCCAAACCAGCAGATGTATCTCTCATAATATTCTGTCATAGTTTGATCAGGATATTAAAGTGTTTGTTCATCAAATTTTTCTTTGTGAGTGAAGAATGTTTAGACACAAGTCCGCAAAAAATGTATCATAAACTAACCTAGGAGCCATTTCTTTTCTCTTTGCTAGGTAATATCTAATTTAAAGGAAATTTCACTTTTGATTTTGTTGTACTAAAAATACTCATTAGTCAGATAGCCATGTTACTGTTTACCAAGAATGGAAGTGAGGGAACAATAGATTCAGAGTTTTTCTTTTTGTCTAAAAATAGACATGTGCTTTCCTCTATAAAATTTGCTTTTGAGGAGTCAGGGTATAATTTTAAATCCCATTTCACTCTGCCACACCATGGCTCTTCACAAAATCTCTTATTAATAACTAGAATTATGTAAAGTAAAATATACATTAAGAAAATGAGCAGGACTTTTCAAGATGGCTGTCTTTTTATATGATTGAGGAAATATATGCTCAGAGAAGGAAAAAGAGACTGTAATTTATTGAGCACTGTATACCAGTGACAAAGATTCTCTCCTTGACTAAACTCTAGCAAGGCTCACCTGAGTCCTCTTCTCCATTAAGCCTTAACCTTGGCCTATAAGGACTTGAATAAACACTAAAATAGTTTCTAACAGTTCAAGTCTGCATCCCTAGAATGACTCTAATCTCACATTATAGTAAAACTCAAGGCTGCCAAAAGAATTGACCGTCCTAGTCAATACCTGAAGATAGAACCCATTTCCCAGCCTCTGTAAAAGGGCAGGAGCCTACCTTTGTAACAGTCAGTTTGCCAACAGATGATTGTCAGGTAGACCAACTCTACCCTTCCAGCTCTTTGTAGAGTTTCATTTCCCTGACTCTGCAAAGCCCCAGCTTGCTCTGCTCCTGACTCCCTCATTCTCCCTTTAAAACTCATAGTCCCCTCTATAGAAATTGAAGTTGATCAAGGTCAGTTCACACTGGATCCTTTTCCCTATTGTGAAGGTACATTACTGAATAAAATTTATCTTTACCACTTTAACTAGTGTTAGGCTTTGTTTATGTTTGACACTAGACACTCTTTTATGTAGGAGACCTATACAAAGTGCCATCATTATTGCAGATGAAGGAATTGAGATTCTGACAGGTTAAGTGACTTGTGACAGTCAGGCAGCTAGCTGGTATTCAGATAAGATTCTAACTGCGACCTGTCTCATTCCAGAGCACATATTCTCTTTAGGGCTCACTTAATGTATGTGCAAACTGCATGGTTATCCAGGGCCCCATGCTTTGCTGTAGCTGCCTCGAAATTCTTAATTTTTGAGCAGGGGATTCCACATTTTCATTTTGTCCTGGGTCCTGAAAATTAGGTATCCTAACTTCACTTCTACAGCTTACTTCTGGTTTAGATCCCTCAAACATTTCAAACTCAAAGCTAGAAATTCTGAAAACTTTTATTAAGAAAGGATAAATGTCATGTGATCCCCACTATAAATAGGGCAAGAAGGGGAAGAGTATAAAGCTGCTATCCAGAATAGTTCACTTAAGGGTTTGTAGAGATTTCTACACTAATAGAGATTTGATTTCCTTATAAATTCTGTTTAGGTTTCTGACCAAATGACTGACCTAATTTTGTTTTGTTTCCTAATATTTTGTTTTAATTTTTTCTGGTTTCATTAAGGACAAGCACCTCTATAAGAGGCTCATCTTTCTCTTTCTATAAAAGCAATGCGTCATTTTCTTGATTATAAAAGTAATACATGTTCCTTGCAGAAAATATGAAGAAAACAAAAATTACTCATAATAAAACAAGTGAATAAAACATTTTGGTATACATAATTTTAAAGGACTTATATAAGTATAGGTATATCTTTTGATATTTACTGATGTCCGTCTATCTATAGATTGGTTGATTGATGCATTGATCTATCATATATCTATGTGGAATCACAGAATTAATGTTTTGTATTTGGATCTTGTGGTTTTTGTTTTTTCATTAACTTTATCCTAAGGATTTCTCTTATGGGAAAAAATGATTCTTTTACAGTCTCTTCATTGTAAAAAATTTAGATCTGTTCTCTTCTTTTTACACCTTGTTTTTTGTCATTGACTCCTATCAAGGAGATCATGATGCAAGGAACAGGTATCAACTAAATTTAGGATGATTAATGGGGAACACATTGCATATTCAAAACTACTTATTACAAGTCTATGAATCAGGAGGGTTTTCTGTACTTAGAAGACATAAATATAAAACAGATCATTCTATATTGTTCTATATATACCAGACGAAAATTACTGAAACAGGCCAGGCAGTCTTGGGGTAACTGAATGGTAGAATTAAATGAAAAAGGAGAGGGAAAATACTATTTGCAGAATCTTTCCAAATGTCAACCTCTTTAAAAATCAAGAAGCTAATTATTTACTGCACAGACAAGTCACCAAGGCAGAAAAAAATGTGGGCTGTCTTGGGGTTTGATTATTTCCCCCAAGCAGTGATTATATGCATCAGCATCCTATTCACTTACATGCTAATTAGGGGCTTTATCTTCATTGAAGAATCTGCTTCCTTTATTTAATTCAGCAAAATCAGCTTAAATCAGAAGTTTGCTACTTAGGAAAGTTTTATCCTCTTTTTATCAGACATCCTGCTTGATCTCAGTCCCTGTCTCAGAAGAAAACATAATGTACTCTTCCACTTTAAACACAGAAGGGATTTCCTTAGATAACCTCAGAACATAATTACCTGGTTCAGTTGAACAACCTGCAACTAATTTCTGTGATTTTCCCTGAGGTGACTCCCTTTTCTTTCCATGTTTCAGAGGTCTCTATTTTCACTCTTTTGAATTCTCCATGATCTCTATTTTGTTTACTGTGGGAACTTGTTTTGAAAGTGATTATTGACTTTGCCATCAACGTGATTTGATTAAATAATTTGGTAATTTAAATGAATCTTAAACTAGGCAGAAAAAGAAAAAGAAGTTTGTTTGTGCTGAATAATTACCTCTCACTTATTCAAAAGGTGAAGATTATGGAATGCTCAATTCTGCTTCTCACTGATGGGAAGAGTCAAAGCCATGATAAAGCTTAGAAATGGGAAACAGTGGTGTCCTTTACAAATATCTCCTGTTTGGCTGCTTGCCTTTTTGTTTTATTGATGGTTTCTTTTGCTGTGCAGAGGCATTTTAGTTTGATGTAGTCCATGCATTTATTTTTGCTTTTACTTTCCTTGCCTTTGGGGTCAAGTTCACAAAAACCCCTCCTAGATGAAGGTCTACAAGTTTATTGCCTGTGTTTTGTCCTATATATTTTATTGTTTCAGGTCTTATATGTAAGTCTTTAATCTATTGTGAGCTAATTTTTGTGTATGGTGTCAGACAGCAATCTAGTTTCATTCTTTTGGATGTGGCTTTCCTGTTTTTCCAAAACTATTAAAGAGACTTTTCTTAATTTGTTGTATGTTTTTGGCTACTTTGTTGAAAATTAGCTGCCATATATGCAAATGATACCTCCAATAGGGGCTAATATCCCAAATGTACAAAGAACTCATTATAACTCAAAAGCAACAACAGAAAAACCAAACAATCTCATTAAAAAATGGGCAGAGGACCTAAATAGACACTTTTCCAAGGATGATATACAGATGGCCAACAGATATATAAAAATATTTCCATCACTAGTTTTAAGGGAGATGCAAATTGAAACTACAATAAGATACAACCTCATACTTGTTAGAATGGCTACTATCAACAAGACATAAAATAAGTGTTAGAAAAGATGTGGAGAAAAGGGAACACTCTCAACACTGCTGGTGGGAATGTAAATTGGTGCAGCCACTATGAAAAACAATATGGAGGTTCCTCAAAAAATTAAGAATAGAGTTACCATACGATCTAGCAATTTTTCTTCTGGGTTGTCTAATTCTAAAATTTGAAAACAGTTATTTGTAAAGATATATGTACTCCTACGTTCATTGCAGCATTTTCACAAGAGCCAAGACATGGAAACAACCTACGTGTCCTTTGATGGATGGTTGGTTAAAGAAGAGGTGGTACATATATGCAATGGAATACTATTCAGCAATAAAAAGATAAAATATTGTTATTTGTGACAACATAGATGGATCTTGAGAATATTATGCTAAGTGAAATAAGTCAGGTGGAAAAGGATAAGAACCCTATGGTTTCACTCATAGGTGGGATACAAAACAAAAAGCAACAAATGAACAAATAAAACAATCAAACAAAATACAAACTCATAATACAGAGAACAGAATGGTAGTTACCAGAGGGGAAAGGGATCGGGGGAGTATGAAGAAGATAAAGAGGGTCAAATATATGGTAATGGGAGACTAGATTTTGGGTGATGGGCACTCAATAGAATATACATATGTCATATTATAAAGATGTACACTGGAGATATGTAATGTTATTATTAACCAATGTTACTCAAGTAAATGTAATTTAAAAATATTTAAAAAATGGAAACAGTGCAGGAGTAGTATATGGTATGATGTGTGAGAGGTGGGGAAGGACTTGGATCAAGCTTTAGGAAAAGAAGACTGAATGGGCATCCCAAAGAGCACTGGATTTTGAAACAGATTCAGTTTTCCAATTATTAAATCTGGTTTGCATTGAATCATTTGATTGTTCTCTTGGTCTCAGTTCTTCAAAGAAAAGACCAAATAATCAAATACAAATAAAGTTGTTATCTAAACTATAAAATGTTAAATAAAAATGGCTTTATTATTCATCAACTCAGTTAAATAAGTTAATTAATAAATTAATCATTCATTAATATAAGCATTTAATGCTATACAAATTTTCCTATAAGCACTACATTAGCTGTATCCCACAAATTCTGATATGCTATGTTTTCATTTTCATAGCATTCAAAATGATTTTTGCATTTCCATTGTAATGTTTTCTTTGACCTATGGGTTATTTAATAGTGTAGTTTTCTTGAAATATAATTGACATATAACATTGTGTAATTTTAAGCTGTTTAACATAGTGATTACACATATGCATATTTTGTGAAATAATTACCATAATAAGGTTAGTTAATGTATCCATCGCCTTACATAGTTATTTTCTGCATGTGTGGTGGGAACTTTTGAATTCTACTCTCCTAGCAGCTTTCAAATATACGATACATTACTGTTAACTATAGTTATCATACTGTACTTTATATCCCTGAAATTCATACATCTTATAACTAGAAGTGTGTACCCTTTGACCCCCTTTACCCATTCCTCCCTCACTCCCTACTTCTGACAACCATCGATCTACAATCTGTTTCTATGTCTGTTTGTAAAAGTTCCACTTATTCAGTGATATCACACGGTATTTGTCTTTCTCTATCTGACTTATTTCACTTAGCATAATGTCTTCAAGTTTTATCCGTGTCGTTGTAAATGGTAGGATTTCTTATTTTTTAATGGCTGAATAATATTACATTGTGTGTGTGTGTGTGTGTGTGTGTGTGTGATATTGCTTCTTATCCAGTCACCCAATCATGGACATTTAGGTTGTTTTCATGCCTTGGCTATTGTAAATTTTTAAGACATCTGGTCCTGAACTTTTGTTTGTTGGGAGAATTATGATTATTGATTCAATCTCCTTACTAGTAAGTAGTCTGTTCAGATTTTCTTTTTCTTCATGATTCAGTCTTGGTAGGTTGTATGTTTCTAAGAATTTATCCATTTCTTCTAGGTTGTCTAATTCGTTGGTGTATGTTAGTAGTCTCTTTGATCCTCTATATTTGTATCTTATCAGTTGTAACAGTTGTAATGTGTTTTTTTTTCACTTATAATTTTATTTATTTGAGTCCTCAATCTTTTCTTCTCAGTTAGTCTAGGTAGTTTATCAATTTTATATTTTCAAAGAATCAACTCAATTTTGTTAATCTTTCCTATTTCTATTTAGTCTGTATGTCATTTATTTCTACCCTGATCTGTTATTTTTCTTCTTTTGCTAATTTTAGGCTTAGTTTCTTGAGTTGTAAAGTTAGGTTGTTTGAGATCTTTCTCCCTTTTTAATGTTGGCATTTATTGCTATGAACTTTTCTTTTAGAAATGCTTTTACTATATCACATGTTTTGGTATGTTGTGTTTCCATTTGTCTCAAGATCTTTTTCAATTTCTTTTTTGATTTCTTTCTTGACCCACTGGTTGTTCAGGAACATGTTGTTTAATCTCCACATATTTGTGAATTTTCCAGTTTTTTTTTTGTAATTGACGTCTAGTACTATACCACTGCTTGTAAAGATGATTGGTATAATTTCAGTCTTCTTTAATTTATTAAGACTTGTTTTGTGGCTTACCATATCTACCCTGGAGAATGTTCCCATGAAGAATGCATATTCTGCTATTGTCAAATAGAATGTTCTGTATATATCTATTAGGTTCATTTGAGCTATAGCATTCAAATCCACTGTTTTCTTACTGATTCTATGTCTGGGAATGATCGATCTATCCATTGTTGAGTGGAGTAGTAAAGTCCCTTACTACTATTATATTGGTGTCTATTTCTCACTTTAGATCTGTCAGTATCATGTGCTTTTTCTCATCTGAGCTTACATCCTCACTCACTCTTGCACACTTTCTCTCTCTCTGTCTCTCTCTCCAAGATATTGATTTTTAATTCAACAAGTTATAATTTAATGTTTCTGGTATAAAATACAACCAACAGTAAAGTGAAAGGCTCCTTTGCCAATTATATTTCTTCTTGGAGTTGAATGTTTATATCCTTTGCTTGTTTGCTATTGAAAAATTTTTATTTATGTATATGAATTCGTCATATATTTGTACTATTAGTTTTGTGTCTTTGAAATATTTTGCATGTATTTGTGCCAATAATTTCCTCATCTTTTTATTGTATGTGTGTGCTTTATAAATAGTGAATTTTTAAAGTGTTGATGATGTCAATATATAGGTTTTCTTTATACCTTCTATATTTAGTATCTTTTTCTGGAAAAGTCTCTACTACTCCAAAGTTATAAATGTATTCTTTTTTTTTTAATTGCTCTTTTTGATTTAGTTTCTCTACATTTAAAAAATTAGGTTACACACTTACATTCTTAAACAAATTATGTAAAATATATAATTATAAATATAAATATGTAATTATATTTATATAAAATACATGTACCAAAAAGTCTGTTCCCAGCTCTGACTTTATTCTCTCAATTTCTCTCCTTGCCACTGTATATAACTGTTTAGTTTATTTATTCTTTCAGTGTTTTCTAATATAAATATATAAAAATACAAATAAATACATATACACACATAGACACTATACACAAATATATATCTGTAACTGCTTATATATGTATAAATGAACATATATAAATGTATATATAAATGCATGTATATATATATCCTCCTTTAATACACAAAAGATTGCTTAATACTTTAATATACCAATACATATGGAATTTTAAAAGAAATCTGATGTAAAAATTCAACTTTTTCCCCCAAGTAGATGTTTGACTCAATTTCTTTCTCTGTCTCTTTCCTAACTGTTCTGAGGTACCACTTGAGAGTCTCTTACTTGCCTTGCCTTCTGGAAAGTATTATAAACTTTCTTTTGGGAAACTACTTCTGACCCAACATCAGCCTTATGATTTTTGTAAATTGAATCCATACTTAGGATTGAGGATAGGTTCATAAACTTTAGCAGCTTTATCAATATGGCCATATTAGCTTTATGTATGCATTCTGAGTCAATTAAAATGAAACTTAAAACTTTCACTTAGAAAGCTGAGATGATTTCTTTTATGCTAGATATGAGAGAAAGCCCTCTCACACCTATGAGAGGACCCTCTCACATTTATAGAATCAAGCCAACATCATGTAAAACAGAGCAGACCAAATGAATATACATCATCATTGGAGATGATTTTGAAGCCTTTGGATTAAGCCCTCCCCAAATCCTGTCTTTCACTGTCCCTCAGATTTCTCAGTTACATGAGCCAACAAATTTCTTTTCATTTTTAAGTTAATATAAATTAGATTTTCTATTACTTGCAGCTGAAATAATCAAAACAGACATAGCTATTTTTTATCTTATAATAAGTATATACATATATCTAAATGTGTTTTGGTACTTATTTCTGTTCTTGTAAGCAGTGTGTCTATTCTTGTGCCAACATTATAACGTTTAATTTCTTTATACTCTGTGTTAGGAAACAACTGTAACTCAGTCCTATGTCTTTTTTTTTTAACTAAATTTATTTTTAATTTTAATTTTTCAATTAGAGTTAATGTTTAATATTAGTCTCATGTTTTTTAATGTAGATGCCCCAGTTCTCTTTCTTCTTGTTCACTCACTCACTGAGAAAACAAAGCTCTTACCTCTGTGTCTGGGGCCCGCAGGGCCTACAAGTGTGTGTATTCACTCTCTACTCCCTTCCTGGGGTAAGTGTCTTGACAATGCTTCCCTGATTTATAGGAGCCACCTCCCTTTCCCCAGCTGTTCTGCCTATGCCCTGGTGGGGGAAGGAAGAGAAAGCCCACACTGCGTTCTCCACTCTGGCTTTATCGCAGTGGGGGAAACTGTATTTTAGTTCTTAACAATGTTATGAATTTATTCACAATTGTTTCACAATCAGGAGACAATTGTGTGTGTGAAGGTGTGTTTAAAACCCACAATGGTATGTTTTGATATCTGGTAGATAAAGTGTCTCTTGTTCTTTTTTTTTTTCCTACTTGTTTCTCAAAATTTCTTGGCTCTTATTACACATTTCCTCTTTTAGATAAATTTTCAGTTTAACTTTTCAGAACTGATAAAAACTCATCTGGTCTTTGATTGGGATTATGTTAAATTTACAGAATAACAATGAAGAACAGGTCTTTTTTAAAAAAGAGCTTTTCTATTTAGGAGCTTGGGATACTATCAGAATGGCCATCATCAATAAGTCAACAAACAACAAATGTTGGCGAGGGTGTAGAGAAAAGAGAACTCTCATGCACTGTTGGTGAGACTGCAAATTACTAAAACCACTATGGAAAACAGTTTGGATATTCCTGAAAAAATTAAAAATAGAACTACCTTATGATCCAGCAATTACACTTCTATTTATTTAAAAAAAAATCACTAATTGAAAAAGATCTATGCACTCCTATGTTCATGGCAGTGCTATTTACAACAGCCAAGATATGGAAGCAATCTAAGTGCCCATCGATAGACAAATGGATAAAGAGGTGGTATGTATATACGATGGAATATTCTTCAGCCATAAAAAATAAAATTTTACCATTTGCAACAACATGGATGAACCTAGAGGGTATTATGCTAAGTGAAATAAGTCTGTCAGAGGAAGACAAATGCCATATAATTTCACTTATATGTGGAATCCAAAGAAAGAAAATAAATGAACAAACAAAAAAACAGTCTCATACAATATGATGGCTAGGTGGCTGGCCAAGGGAGGGAGGGAGCAATTGGGGGGATCATTTTATGAACTATACAGATGTCTAATCAATGTACTGTATACTTGAAACTAATTTAAATAATTTTAAGAAGTCTCAATTACAAAGAACTGGTAATTGCCCAATGGAAGGGATGGTAAAAAAGGCAATGGGATTAAGAATTATAAATTGGTAGTTACAAAATAGTTATGGGGATGTAAAGTATAGGCAGAGGAAATATAGTCAATAATATTGTAATAGCTATGTATCGTGCCATATGGATACTAGACTAACTGGGGGATCACTTCGTAAATTACATAAATGTCTAACCACTACGCTGTACACCTGAAACGAATATAAAACAATATTGTATGTCAAATCTAATTGAAAAATAAAAATTAAAAAAAAAAAAAAAGAAATGCACACATATATCCTGGGGGCCAGGCGCTGTGTTGGATGCAAGGAACGCAGGGTACAGCAAAACATTGTCTCTGCATGAAAAGAACCTCCAGTGGTGTAGGGAAGAAGGATACACATTATGCATAATCCTCTGAGACTCTGCTTTAGCTATGGAGTGTACTCAGTGTTCTAAAGCAAGACAAGCTATCTGGGGATGGATGCTCAGGAAACACCATTAGTTCCAGTGACTGATGGATGAATGAAGCAAAGAACAAGCATAGAAGTGGCACCTGGGCACATGACCTTAGTTCATAACCATGTTTAGTGTACCTTTTCTCTAGCTTTGACATAACACAGTAAGGGAGGCAGGGTAAACTCTGAAAGTTAGTACCAAAGTCCCCAGTGTCACATATGCTTGTAAATTTTAGACACAATTTCTTGGTGAGGGAGAGGAGTCATATCATACTCATTTGTAATTGAGTTTTGAATGAAATGTATTTAATTCAACTTAGCAATTGTGATTTAGTTTGTACTTTTGGGTTAACCCAAAGAAACATGTAGATGACAAAAATGCATTGTTATTTAATATAATTTAAGAACAATCTATTAATGTTCATTGCCTCTTTAACTCAATCCAAATATCAAAGGAAAGGAGGATATAAAAGCAGTAATTAAAAAAAAAACTGCTGAACTTAAAAAAAATCAAACTGAAACAATTTTTTTTAAAGAAACAGCAGTTGCTTATGATTTCTAGTTTAGACATAATACATGACAGGAAGAAGAGACAGATTCCTTATCTCAACTCAGAGAACTACATATTCAGTGCCAAGAACCTACAATACTATAAAATAACTGCTATAGGTCATGCGAAATCCTTTACCCTTCCTGAGAACTCCACATGCACAAAACATCCTTCTCTGAATTCACTTCTTTTAACAGCTATTACATGAATACCTCATTGTCTGAAACAAGGCTGTCCTATCAGCTGCCATGTCCCTAAGCCCTACCTGTATCACCTTTACACATTCTGAAGGTGCAGGAAGAGGGTCCTTCCTGTTGGTAGGAGTGGGTAGGAGACATTTCATTTGTCTTTGAAAATTTTAATGTTGACCATTGCATTTCCTTTAGCTCTTTTTTAGTCACAAAGGCCAGAGAATGTGCTCCCATGCTTGCTCAGATAAAATCTGTAAAGTGCCAGTAGTACTTCTCTTTAGCCAGCAGAGGGAACAGAGGAACAGAACTTTGTAGACCAAGTAATGCACTGCTTACAAAAAATAGAACCAAAAACTATGTTTTCCTTAGAAAAATAGTAAATAGAAAAATAACATTTTTAAGAATGATATTTATCAAGGATTTTAATATAACAATGTATCTAATTTAGTACTTGATGTTTTTGATTTAAAGACTTCCAGATATACCCAAACATGGTCTGAGATGAGGTGGAATAGAACAGAATAAACAGCTCGTACTGGCCATCATTCAAATTTTAGTCAATTCTTAAATTAATTCAGAGTTTTTAACTCTCAGAAAGGAAAAGATGCATGCATTTTGTTATAGCAGTTTGCTTTTAGTTAACATTCTATTCACATTCTGATAATTAAAAAAAAATGCACTTGATTTTTTTTCCACACTCTTGTCCCTGAAACTGAAAGAAAACGAAAGAAAATTACATAAGCTTTTCTAAAAGCAACCCAACACACGTATTTGTTTTTAAATTGCCTTGTTAAAACACAGCACCACTTGATTACAATTGCCTCTTTGCTGAAGCAAAACACACACTGTGTTTGGACTCTCCTTCAGCCTGAACCACTTTTGAAAGGAAAGAAAGAATCCGGTGGTGAGGAATGTAATTCACAATTTAGCCTTTTTATAAGCTCTGACACTCCCATTAGGTTTAAATGGAATCACACAGCGAATTTTCTATAAGCTAAATTTGCTAGGGAAAACTGTTTGGAAGATGTCTGCCTTCTAGCAGGAGCATAAGAGTCCAGTGCGATCTACAGAGAATATACACTTTCCTTGATCCACCTCTTGCTCTCTTCCCCTCTTCCCAATTTATTTGTTCCCTTTGACCCAAAATGGATGACAATGCTCTCTACCTCACCATTATGAATAAAGGGATTTGGGGGTTTCTTTCTGGAAGGATGAAATGTTTTCACATTAGATTATGGTGACAGTTGCACAACACTGTGAATAAATATACTAAAAACTAGTGATCCGTAGATTTTAATGGGTAAATTGTATGATATGTGAATTATTTCTCAGTAAAGCTGTTAAAAAAAGGGGGGATTTCTCTCTTTAACTACAACAGTAATGAATTTTGATAGCAATGTTAACCTCTTTCTTCACAACTAAATGAGAGTTAAAGTGACTCATTTGGCCGTTGCATTCCATTTGCTTTTCATTTTGTTATGCTTCCATGTGGTGTGTGTGTGTGTGTTTCTTTTTACATTTTAATTTTAGTGCTCTGTTCTGATGAAAAGTTAGCCTCGTTTTTTGTTTCTTTGTTCTAAAAGACTTGAAAATATGTACTATACAAAGAATCCAACATTGTATTTGTCTTGTTTTAAAATTTTATTTATTAACTTATGACATTTGTTATGTGTCTATATGTAAAAGAAGTTCGGAGATCATTTCCTGTCTCATGAAAATGAGCTCATCATATGATGCAGCAGCAAAATATTTTAAAGCAATTTTTTGCGGGGAGGAGGCGACGGACATGCACAGCCGGAAAGCGGGGTGGAAAGAAGCGAGTACGTTTTCCTCTTAGGCGGGGCCATTTTGTGGTCAGAGCCGCTACAGCCACAGGAAGTGTGGAGAATAGGTAGTGGGGACGGGAAGCAGGGGATGGCGGAGACTCTGGCAGGGTCTAGCTACTCGGTTTCTGGCACGGCCGCTCTAGGTCTGGGTGCCTCTGAGGCTGGGAAGCGGAGGCTCAGCTATTTGCAGGTGATCGACCTGCAGGCAGAATCTCAGAAGGAAGGGTTTGCCTTTGTGTGTTGGGAAGTTGTTACAAGGAACTGTGTGCCCTGGAGCTCTTGATGACGTAAAATTCATCTTTTCCTGACAGGCTGTCAAGGAAGAAGGGCAACATGTATTAAAGAAAAGTATTAAAACTGAGGAAGAAAATGGTCCTCTACTTGGTACTGGTCAGACACACCTGGGGCTTTGTGTTCAGCTTTTAGTAACACTTGTAGCCTTGAACACTTCTAGAGGAAAGAGAAAGAGTCCAGGAAAGACAGGAGAAACCTACGTATACCTTCAAATAATTGAAAGCCTGTCAAATGAAAGATCAACTAGACCTCTGACATAGCTCTTATAGTACAAATACAAAATTGTATTTGTTGTATAAATAATATCAGACGTAAAAGTTATAGAGAGACTTATGTAACAGCTCTGCAGTGTTTGTCATTGTACAAAGGCAGTAAACAGTGAACTCCTATCTGAGAAGTCTGGTTCCATGACCCAGACTTAGTACCATAGATTACATTTCGGAAATGGTTGTGCTAATTCCAAGTCCAGCTCGTGACTAACAGCTGAAAAGCCTTGCTGCACCATCCACAATGGAACTGGTGTGTGCTTTGGGAAAAATGGCTGTGAGTGTGGATTGACTGAGCTATACTACTTGGGGTTCAGACCATTTTGTTAGAGCACACCTATGAATGCTTCTGAAGGTCTTATGTAGTTAGATAAGGCTATCTGAAATAATCTCCCTTTTGCCATTTAAGAAATGATATCTCCTCGTCTTCACAGATTCCATCCACACTCAAAGGGGAGAAGATTATAAAAGATGGAGTTTCATTAGGGTCATTCTCAGAATTCTGACTATCACAGGGTGAGTAGCGTTAAAATATCCCATGGTTGTTATAATGTTCAGAGGAAGCTAAAATGCTAACTGACTTTAGATCTCTCTCTTTACTACTTGGCTACCTACAGGATTTTTTTTTTTTTTTTCTTGATGCCAGAGGAAGGTCCTTTCTAACTTAATGAAACAATCACCAGGTAAAAGCCAGGAGAGTGTCCCTGGAGCTACTACTCCTGAAACTATTTCTATCCTCACTATATTCACTCTTGGAATCTCTTGCTCTAGAACTCCAGCCTCTATCAACCTCAGAACTGATCCAAATCCAACTCTAATGAATCTAATTATCATTAATCCTAACTTACGCTATTCCAAAAATTAAATCCTCATCCTTTAATTCTTTTTTTCCCTTTCCTAGGTTTTTTAGGGCGAACATTTAAGTCTTGGAATGTTAAATAATATATATATTTAATATATTAGAAGATTTCTCTTACATCCATAAAAGAAGTGTATGTATGTGTGTATAACATATGCACACACACATATATATACACAGGTATACATATATATCTATACACATGTGCATGTACCTATGTATATGCACACACATAGACTTTCTGGACATAAGAGAAATCTAATATATTAATATATACATATGTACACATATACACACATATACACACACAAATATGTATATATATGGCTATGGTGGTTACTCTCAAGCCTTTTAATTCTCACAGTGTAGATTTGTGAAATAAAAACTGACTGTAGAATTAAGTTTAATAAACCATAATTAGGAAAACAAATCATTTGTTATAAATATTGTGGACGGGCACTCTCCTAATTATGATTATGTCAGGTCCCCAAAGCTCATTATTAAGTTAGTTGTTTAGAGCCCTGTCCCAGAGATACAATATTTTGGGGGAAAAATTCCGGTTAGATTTCTAGGTTCCCTAGAGGATTGCTTAACGAACAATGAAACAGTTATAGTAGTGACAGCACTGGAGATCAGGATCCTGGGGATGTGAGAAAAGAAAATTGTCTCCTCCTTTTCTTTGAGTTAAATCATTTGAGAGAATATTTTGAAATAAAGAGTTTGTTTTTGACATCCTTCAAACTCTGTGCATTTCTTTAATTTACTTTTATCCCTTTACTATTACTTAGGAAGTCTCTCTCCCTAGAGTCCCAGGATCCTTCCTTTTCCTGTCTTGTCATACCAGTCAACTCACCATTCTCCTTGTCCAGCCTGGTTCTTTCTCCAAAAATCTCTGCTATAAATAAATTTTCTTTTGAAATGCAAAAAGAAAAAAAGCTCTTTTCACTTCATGCAGGTGATTTCATCCAAAGGTTATGAGATTAGCTGTGGGTTTTTCACAGATGCCCTTTATCAGGTTGAGGAAGCTTCTTTCTATTCCCAATTTGTTGAGTGTTACAATAAAAGGCTGTTGGATTTTCCCAAATATTTTTCTGTATATTGAAATGATGCCGTGATTTTTGTTTTGTTTTGTTTTTTTTTTTAGTCTATTATATACTGTATCATATTATTTAATTTTTGGATGTTAAACCAACCTTGCATTCCTAGAAAAAAGCCCTCTAGGTCAAGGTATATCACCCTTTTTATTCGTTGCTGGATTTGGTTTGTTAGTGTTTCGCTGAGGATTTTTGCATCTATATTCATCAAGGATAATCAGACCACAGTTTTCTTTTCCTGTCATATCTTTGCCTGGTTTGGTATAAGCAGAATGTTGGCCTCATAGGATGAGTTAAAAAATACTCCCTCCTCTTCTATCATTTGAGGAGTTTATAAGTGATTGATATAATTTTTTTCACAAAATGTTTGGTAGAATTCACCAGTGAAGTCATCTGGGCCTAGGATTTTCTTTATAGGAAGTTTTAAAATGATTAGTTCAATCTTTATAGATTTATTTGATTTTCTATATTTTCTTTAGTCACATTCAGTAGTTTGTATTTTTACAGGAATTTTCCTATTTTGTCTAAGTCAGCAGTCCTCAACATTTTTGGTACCAGTGACTGGTGCTCTTATGAGAATCTAATGCCTGATGATCTGAGGTGGAGATGAGGTGGTGATGCTAGTATTGAGGAGCGGCTGCAAATACAGATGAAACTTCACTTACTTGCCTGCCATTCACCTCCTGCTGTGTGGCCTGGTTCCTAACAGGCTATGGACCAGAACCAGTCTGCGGCCTGGAGGATCAGGATCCCTGATCTAAGTTGTCTAATTTGTTAGGATACATTATTTATAATATTCCTTTATAGCCCTTTTTATTTTTGTAAAATCAGTAGTGATGTTCAGTTTTTCATTCTTAATTTGGCAATTTGAATTTTCTCTCTTTTCATTGTTAGTTAAGAATTTTTATTATTTCCTTGTATTTGTTCGGAGTTTAGTTTGCTCTTCCCTTTTCAGTGTTTTAAGGTGGAAGGTTACATTACAGATTTAAGATATTTCTTCTTTTTAATATAGGCATTTAGAGCTACACATTTTTCTCTAAACACTGCTTTAGCTGTATCCTATAAGCTTTGGTATATTTAATTTTAATTCTTTTCTAATTTACATTATTTTTTTCTTGATCCATTAACTATTTAGGATGTGTTGTTTAATTTCCACATATCTGTGAATTCCCCAAATTTCCTTCTGTTGTTGATTTCTAACTAAATTCCATTATGATCAGAGAAAATAGTTTTCATAACTGTAGTCCTCTAAATTTGCTAAAGCTTGTTTTATGGCCTACCATATGGTCTATCTTTGAGTATGTTTCAGGTGCACTTCATGAAAATGTTTATTCTGCTGCTGTTGTGAGGAGTGTTTGATAGATATGTTAGGTTTAGTTGGTTTATACTGTTGATAAAGTCTTTGATTTTCTTAATTATCTTCTATTTAGTTATTCTATCCATTATTGAAAGTAGAGTACTGAAGTTGTCAACTATTACTATTGAACTGTTCATTTTTCCCTTTAATTCTATCAGTTTTGTTAGTATTTTAAGAGTCTGTTGTTAGGTGCATATATATTGGTAATTGTTATAGTCTTCCTGTGGACTGACCTTGTAATCATTATAAAATACCCATAATTATCTCTAGCAACATTTTTTGTTTGAAAGTCTATTTAGTCTCAGATCTATATAGCCACTCCAGCTTTCTTAGGGTTGCAAGGCATATCTTTTCCCATAATTTGTCTTCAACCTATTTGTATCTTTGAATGTAAAGTGTATCTTTCATACATAGCATATAGTTGGATCTCTTTCATCCAATCTGATAATTTCTGCCTTTTGACTGTATCATTTATATTAAATATAATTTTAACATTTGGATGTTTAGCTGCTATTTTTTCGTTTTCTATGTCTCATATTTGCTTTATTACTTGTTTTTCCTTTATAGCTTTCTTTGTATTAAATGGATATTTTAAAGTATATATTATTTCTTTCAATAATTTTTATTTCTATATGTTCATTTGTATTATTTTCTTGCTGATCTAGTGTTTATAATGTACATTTTAACTTGTCAAACTCTACTTCAGATTTTTTCAAAAGTAATTGCAGTAAAATAAAAAAAAATACTATATATAGCTCTATTCCCTTCCTCTTTCTTTGATGCTATTATTTTATATGTTTTGGGTTATATGTGTTACAAATGAAACATATATTGTTACAATTATTATTTTATATAATCTCTGACTTTTAAAGAAACTGAGAGGGAAGAAGAGTAAGTATATATACATATAGTTTGTTATATTAACCTTTTTTTATACCATTTCTGATTCTCTTCATTTTTTTCCTGTGGATTTGAGCTACCACTGATATCATTTTATTACTTCACTGAAGTTTTGTTCTTATCTGACTTCTCTATGCTTTTATTGTCAAATGTATTAAATTTTTACATGTTATAAATCCACAATATGCATATTGTTTAATTCAATTGCTCTTAAATCAGTTTAGAGAAGAAAAGGGAACAGATATTCAATTATACTGTCTTTTATATTTACCTACAGAATTACCTTTATTAGCACTCTTCTTTTTTTTCCTAAGGATTCACATTTTTCTCTGATATAATCTGCTTTCAGCCTGAAGAACTTTCTTTAGTATTTCTTATAAGTTAGGTCACAACTAGCTTTTGTTTTTCTGGAACTGTTTTTATTTTGACCCTATTTTTTCAAAGATAATTTTGCTAGATAAATATTCATGATTGACAATTTTAAAATTATAATGTTGCTCTTACTGAGGTTCCCTTGTATGTGATAAATCATTTATCTTTTATTGTTATTTTCTCTTTTTCTTTCAACATTTTGACTATTATGTGTCTAGGCATGTATATATGTGTTTCTCTTACTTGGAGTTTACTGAGCTCCTTAGATGTGTAAATTAATACTTTTCATCAAAATTAAAAAGTTTTCAGATAATATTTCCTTGATTTTTTTTTATTTCTCTTTCTCTTTCACCTTTCCTCTGGTACTTCTATGTACATAAATTGACATGCTGAATGATGTACATAATATCTATTGATATATCTTAAATTTCAGTGATTCTTTTTCTGTTAATTCAAATCTCCTACTGAGTCTCTTCAGTCATTCTTTCATTTATGTTATTGTACTTTTCAAGTCCAGAATTTCCATTTGGAACTTATTTATAATTTCTCCTTTTATTGATATTTTTTGAGACAGTCATCATACCTTTTCTGTAATTCTTTAGATATGATCTCCTTTATTTCATTGAATATATTTATAATTATTACTTTAAAGTAATTGTCTGCTAAGTCAGTTTTCTGGGAACCTTCAAAAACAGTTTCTATTCCGTTTAGAGTTGTGTTATGGGCTGAATTGTTTTCTTCTTAAAATTTATGTGTTGAATTCCTAACACTTAGTAGCTCAGAATGTGACTATATTTAGAGAGAGGGCCTTTAAAGAGGTAATTAAAGTAAAATGAGGTCATATGGACGTGCCCTAGTCCAATATGACTGGTATCCTTATAAAAAGCAATTGGGATAGATGCACACACATAGAGGGAAAATCACATAAAGACAGTGGAGGGAGATGACCATCTACAGGTTAAGGGGAGAGGTCTTGGGAGAAACTAATTCTGTTGATACCTTGATCTTGGAACTTCAGGCCTCCAGAATTTTAAGAAAATAAATTGCTGTTGTTTAGCCTAGCAAACTAACACAGAGTTACATTTTTCTGTTTCTTTACATGTCTTTTAATTTTTTGGTGAAAACTTGACATTCTGAATAATAGGTTGTAGCATCTCTCTATACTGACTGCCCTCTTCCCCACTGTTTTTATTGTTTTCTCATTTATGTATATATTTAATGACTTGAAATCTCTTTCCCCCAACCCACAATACATATATACAATAGCTTCTTGTTTTCTGTGTCAGCTTGGCTACTGAGGGATTTCTCCTTGGACGGCATAAGCCACTTATTGGTCAAAGGTCATGCTTCTGCTCTGTCAACCAGTTATTTTATTATTCTTTACCATGTGATGTGTGTGTAGCTTTTAGGCTGCTACCACAGTAGTAGTTTATGTGGTTGCCTCCACATTCAGAGACGACTAACCTGGATTTCTCCTTTCCCAGCACTCCTGAGAAGGCTCAATCTTATTTATGTACACAGTCTTTCAGACTGCCAGGGATAGGTGCGGTTTTGTTCTTAAGCCTTCTTTCTCATGCGTTGTATCTGGGTCAATGGATATTTTTGTTCAGCCAGTTTTGAGTGAAACCCATAGTACCAGTGAGGCTTCTTCCCTCTGTTTATTGATCTGTGTGTAGTTTATGAGATGTTTTCAAGTCTGTCACATCCAGCTCTGATTGCTCCCAAATGAGTGTAGCTTACATAGCACTTGTACCCAGGCCTCCTGACCACCATGATCTCAGGAGGGCTCTTCTTGGTTACCTCTTTCCACTGTTTCTCTGTGTTAAACTTCTGATTGCTCTGCCATTTTGCTTGTTCCTGCTTGTATCATGGAGCTATATGTGCCTTCTTAATTGCTCTCTACCAAGATGTTCATTGCTTTTGACAATGTCCTTAGGTATGGAATTCTCCATGCTCTGTCCCAAATAAAGTCAGCTCCCTCAGGCAGTGCTATGGAGTTTGTCATTCTTGAGACCACTCCTTCCCCTGGCAGAACCCGCAAAGCACCACATGAGAGCTAGGACAGAAGAAAGTGGCTTACTTTTCCCAGAGTGATGCCTGCCTCACTAGCAAATGGGGTGGCAGAATTGGCCTCCATCATCTGACTTGCCTTTCATTGTGTAGAACCTCAGCCTTACAAGCAAGCTGGAGTGAGATACTAGTCAGGGCACTTGCATTCTCAGTTTGCTTTACCTGGGATAGAGTTTCTGTCCTATGAATGGGAGTTAAGTGGAGGAAAGGAGTCTTGGACCTCTTAGTTACACTTGCCTGGAATTGAGCTTTTGCAGAATGGGGCTGGATGAAATGAGAAAGTTGGCAGCCTATACTTCTCAAGGTGAAAGTGTGGCCCCAGACTGGGAGCTGGGGGGAAGAGGGAGTCCAGTTTTCTTGGTTGCACCTGCTGCATTAAAGTATCCAGAACATGGGGTAGGAGGGGGAGTCATAGCTGAAAAGCTACAGATGCTTGCCTTAAAGGAGATTTAGGAGATTTTCTCATTTTCTTGAATGAGCATTTCTTTATTTGCTCTATGTCCTTAGGACAGTTCCCTTTAAATGACTGTTTTGAAGTAATAAGTAATTGCCTGTTGGGAAGAGAATCTGCAGTGATCCTCACTCTTTTATTCTTTTATTTTATATACATTATAAATAATGCAAATACAAATAATGACTCCTTTTGGATAATCTTTTTTTTTTCTTGACATAGATGGTAACTTCTATTTCTTTCATACATGTGTTTTATATATCAATAACTTTTTTTTTCAGTATTAAATGATCAAGTCACCAATAATCAGTGCATTATAGGACAGAGGAAAGCTCATACCTTCTCAAATTGGTTTCTATTTAAATAGCATTTTATTGTTCACAATGCTATTTAAATTATAATAGAATTTTGTGCTCATTGGAAAGTGGCTGGAATGTTCTTATCAATAAGGACATATAGTGAGGATAATTGCCTAAGGTTATATATAGTGATTAGCGGCAGAGCTAGAATAGAATCCAGGGTTCCCAACTTCTAACCCTCACTCTTTTAATTAGAAAAAGTACTATTAAAAAATCTGTTTATTTTATGTCTGGATGAGTAGCTTATCTACCTACAAAGACTTAGATCATTATTAAACTGGAAATTTTCTCTTTTCACATTTTAATCCAATAACAATGTGATAAAACTTGTGCTTTTGATAAGATTTCCTGTGAAATCAGACATCATTTGGATATAAATATCCTCACTGGTGAAATTACTTGACATATGCACCTATTCTTTATTTGATACAATGACTGAATTTTAAGTATCTCTTTCAGGTAAAAAAAAAAAAAAGCTATTGACAAAAAATAATCTTTTGGCAGCAGAGGGGGCTTGCTGAATTAATAAAAGCAAATGTTCTGAATTACAGTTCATGTTTAACTGAAGGATTCTCTTCAACACAATCACTACCTTGAAAATGAATATTTACCTTGACTGAAAACTAATGAAGATTAATTATAATGCTATTTTGAAGAGACCTTTAAAAACCATCAACTGTTTGAAAAACACCCATAAAATTAAGCCTTTGGTTGTTCATACTATGTTAGCAACTGTTAAAAAGAGCAGTGAGCTGCTGCTAAATATATCAGAGTGCTCAATTAATTGCTATAAGTCATCAGATGGCATCACTGACTGGTGAAAAGGCTGAAGCTAAAGGCTTCATCACAAAGGAAACAATCTAGACAATACAGGCTCTGTATGTAATCCATGTCATGACAGTATGCCAATATGAAAAGGAGAAGTTCACATCACTCTTCACTTTTCGTGACCATTGTCCTCAGCTTAATCTCAAAGTGAATCACTGAGAGATAACTGGCAATTATAAAATCTGTAGTGTCAGTTGAGCAATGATAGACAGGTAAGAATGAGATCTGTGCTCAAAGCAGCTAGGGAGGTCTCAAGATTTCTCCTGACAAAAGAGATAAAAAAAAAAAAAAAAACATGGAAGAGTAATTGGCCACCATTTTTACAGGTTCTGTTTCTTCCATATTCAAAGCACTCAGTAGTGCAAACAAATGTCTCATAGTGCCTGCCTGTCTGCCTGCCTTCTCTCCTTTTTTAGTCTCTGTCTTTTTCCCTCCTTCTCTTACCCTATTCCCCAATCTCCTTTGTTTTTCTTTCATTTATTCATTCAACAAATATGTATTGAATGCCTGTAATAGGCTGAGCACTTTGGTAGAAACGAGTTATACAGCAGAGAACAAGATAAACAAGATAAAAAAAAAAGAATGCTCCCCATTCTCAATGCTCACATTTTTATAGCAATGGCTGAAGAAAGTGCATACAGACAGCCAGTGAGTGAAGAAACACAGGACAATTTCAGGTTACGGTGAGTGTTATGAAAGAAGTAAATAGGCTGATGTGATAGAATGTGTCTATAACAGGTATGGTGAGATGGGGCAGAGACTGGGGTACTTTAGTTAGAGCCATTAAAGAAGGCTTTTTTGAAGAGATAAATCTGAGACTTGAGAGTGAGAAGGAATTGACCATGAGAACATTTCAGGTAAAAGAAACAGCGAGTTCAGAATCCCTGAAATAGAAGAAAAGATGGGTAGATTTTAATAGAATATACTCATAATTTAGGAGAGAAACGCTCTGGCAGAAACATACCAAAAATGATATCTTAAGTAATGCTAACCTAATATTCCCAAATGACCCTAAGTGCTCAGTGGACAAAGTAGTTAGATATGTTGTTTCTCCTCTTTAATCATGGAGGAAATAACTGGAATCACTGCCTAAACAGATTATGACCTAAGAATTCTGAGAATGGCCACAGAATCTCGTTAAACATTGCTCTGGGAATACAAAAAGTGAAGGTCACTCTCTTCCTTCCTTGGTGCCTTAGTCAAAGCACAACTTTTCAAAGAGATTTTGAGAAAAATACCAATAGAATGCTGTATACAAGGCATATTTCTGATGACAATGTGTGGGATGATTTTGTCCCCCAAACGAACACTACCAACATGTAATATTATTGGGAAAAAATGCTTGAATACTGTCTCTAAACGTAGTTATATCTCATAAACTACAACTTAGAATTTTGAATTTTGGTGTGACTGAGGAAAGGAAGGTCACCTGTGGTTTGGGCCCCAGATCTACAAACAATGACAGAATAGGGACTCTGGTTCACACAGTCCAAAATAGCTCTTGATCCCAGGCAGAGCCTGGGTCCAGGTTTACACTACCTGCTCATTTTGAAATAATGACCTTGAATTTTCAGACCTTCACCATAAAATATTTTGCTATCTTGTTAATCACCATTAAAGGTGTTAAAAGTGATTCAATACTTTTTATTTTCCTCTTAAGGAAGAAGGTCTAGTATTTGGTATATTCTATCAAGGGTATAGAGTTCATGAGAATTGTATTATCTTGATATGAATTATTTCCCATTCTGAGGCAGAAATGACATCTATCCCAGGCTTTCATCCATTGCCAATTGCAGTAGAAACTTCAGTGGACCTTACTGGAGACCATCCACCATTAGCCAGAGTTAATAAGCAAGACAAGGCACATGAGAATCAGGTCATAGGGCACCAAGAAAGCAAGCCATGAAGTCTAGGATAGTGGTCAAATGTCATAGCTAATGTACTGACAATGGCCAGTGAAGGATCGTGATAGCTGGATGAAGCTTGGAGGTCAATATATTGGAGTAAGGCAAAGGGTTAGTTATTGTATGTAGACTTAGCACATAGGAACATAAGTCTGAAGACTCATTAATTTACTCAAGAAACATTTTAAAAACATATACCTGTACCAGGCACCAGGAGACACACAGACAAGTAAGTATGTGAGAGGAGGTGACATAATTAAATAGATAATCATAATATAATTCAATGTATATATTTGAAATATGCTTAGGTCATCATGAGAACACAATGAAAAGTCATCTAGCCCAGCCTAGCAGTGGGGCTGTGGGGTAGAGGGGGAGGCCAGAGAAGGCTTCATAAATTGACACCTGAACTGAATCATAACAGGTGCAGAGCAATTGGCTACATTAAAGAAAGGAGCATTCCAGTCATTAGGAACAGGCTAGTCTCAAATTATGTTGCAATGGATTGCGGAGACTTAGACAATATTAGCAAAGACCCAGACCCCGTATCTAGCTGTGTAGAAATAGGGCTGAAATAATGGAGATTAAGGAGGCAGGGCTACAAGGAAGTATAATAATCCTAGGAAGGCTGAGCTGTGGCTCTGAAAAAAAATAAATAAAAAGACAATTCTAACGATAATGACAATGAACTTTAATCACAAGGAAAACTGAGGGACACTGAAGAAACTAGATATAAATTGACAAAACAATGAGACTAGGTATGGAGTAATTTATTCCTTGGTCAGAGATTTACTGCTGTTTATGACTTGGTCTGTGGCCAAGCACTTGTCCCAAAGTCAGAGCCTGGAGCTGGGTCACATATGAAAGCTACAACCTGTACAGGGTCAGACTTACTGGAGCCACAAAAACCTGGAACCACAGAGACCAAGGGACAAAGTGGCAGCAAAGAAGGAAATAAGGGCACAAACCAGAGGCCGAAAGACTTGATGAGTGAGGCAGTTTTCTGACCTAGTTCAGACTTTCTCTTTAGTTTCCTGTGTGGCAGGAATCAATCCCAGCACAGCTGGGGCGGGCTTCGAGACGGAAGCCTGCAATTAGAAGCACCTGGCCAAGATAATATGCAGAACAGGGACACAGCTGTAGCTTTTTGTAAGTGAACCCTCTCATGGGTGAGAGTGGGGAGTCATATTAACAAATAAATAAAAGCCACTGCAAAGATGGATATAGCGGATCTCTCTACCATTATTAAACACTTTGTCTCTGAGCTGACTTTGTACTGCCTTTAAGTGCAGTCATTGTGATAGGAATCTCAGCTGTGCACAAACTCATTTGCTCATGATTGCAGAGACAACTTCTATGATCACATCTCTCTGTAAAATATGAAGCTGATAAATGAGCCATCCCAGAATTAACCTGTGGAATTGTGTGCACAAATACATAAAATACTTGCATATTTTTAAACAACTCCATATCTATTTTATTTGATTATACAGTTGTCCAAATGTAATATATGTATGTATGTATATTTGTATATATTTACATTTATATATATTTACATTTATAAATATATAAATGCATACATGTACACTATAAATATATAGCATATTTGTACATCTCTCTCTATATTTAGTCATGCATTTATAGTTCTAAAAACAAAGGGATGCCTTTCTTCTTGAAAGATACTTTTAAGATATATAAGCTGCTTAAAACCACAAATGGCTTTTTCTCTGACCTGCCACAAGTCTATTGTGCAACCTCACAGTGGCAAGCCATTACTCTAACGGTGGTTACATGTGGTGCTGAAATACTTTTTATTTTTAAATCATAGAAACCCAGATAGATAGATATCAAATAAACTTTGAAAGACAACTTCTAAAAAGGATAAAACCTCTACAGATAGCTGTTCCAGATTAACGAAACCTGCTCCCCCTCGTAGCAAAAGATAGTATAACAGTATGTCCAGAAGATGAATTTGCTTCACTTGATTTTTCTGTATATTTACAGCAGTAACCTTTTAGTTCTACTTTAAAGGCAAACATTTGCCTAATGATACTTTTGTATTCTTAGTCATTTGACCCAGAACTGTAATATCAGTTGAAATTTCTAAGAACAATTATATCTTTTCAGAAGAGAAACTAGAAGAAATCATCTCACTCAAATATATAAACAAGGTGAAAATTCTTATTACCAACATGGGCTACCATGCATCCTCAATATAATTCAAAAGCTATGCACCTACCTACATTCACTCTTCACAAAGTAGGATGTGGTTTAATAGCTGAGAAAATAGACTAGCACCCAATAATACATTTTAAAATAATAAATGCCTAAAAAAAAAAAAAAAACCCACTAATCTCTTCTTCCCACCATATCAAAGTGTTGACTATTAACACTCTTCTTGTAACCATGAGTCAAATTTTACTGTAGTATTGGAGGGTTAGAGAAGAGTAACAAGGAAAAGAGGGCAGAGGAAAAGTAAGTAAAAGGGAGAACTCAGGTCAGAGGAATGACAGTAAAGGAAACATGTGGAAACATTTATTTAGTCAATTCATTGATGAAATAAAAAATGTCAATTGATGTCTATGGCCATGCACCATGAACAAGCCCGATCATGTCTGATTTCAGAAGCTAAGCAGGGTTGGGCCTGGTTAGTACTTGGATGGGAGACCACCTAGGAAGACCAAGTGCTACAGGCATAAAAAAAAAATAATAATAAGGGATTGTAAACTGATAAGGTCCTTGCAATCTGTGAGATCAATGAAGGGTTGCCTCGCCTAAAATAAACAAACAAATAAACAAACAAATAAATAAATGTCAGTTGATATCAAGGAGCACAACTGATACTGCTACACTATTTTACTCATTAAAGAATCACCTTGATAATGATTTTTCAGAAAAAAAATTATCTGAAGCATAATTGAGTACAAGATCACATGCTTGCTATAAAATAGGAAAACAGATATTAAAATCCTATTTTATTACAACCAAACTCATAGACATAGACAACAGAAGGTGGTTGGTTACCAGAGAGACAGGGGTGGGAGGAGGATGAAAAGGGTAAAGAGGGTCAAAGTTATGGTAACAGCGGAAACTAGACATTAGATGGTGAGCATATAACGCAATATGTAGATGATGTATTATAGAAGTGGAAACTTGAAACTTATAACAACGTTAGTAACCAATGTCACCCTCGTAAACTTAACAAAAACATTCTATTTTATTGTTAATTTCTTTTCTGACATAATAGTAAATTAAAATCTCAGAAAATAAGACCTGAAATAGGAGATTTTAAAGATACCTATCTCAGGTATGGCAAATCAAATAACATTACTTAAAAGTTTGCATATGTAGTTTATTGGCTTTCAGTTAATTTAAATCATCTGATCACAGTGGAAAAAATGTAGAAAATTCATATGACATGGTTAAAGACTCTATAAAATAGATTTGCATCAAAAGGAATCACCGAATACAATAGTCCACTCAAGACTGAATTTTTAAAGCATTTTGAGTTTGAGTAAACATTATTTTTAATGGAACTCATTCTTCCTTTGTAAGCTACATAATATTTCCCCCAAGGACACCGCTAAGTTCTATAACAGCATTCTATGTCACTAGAGGCAATTGCGTATCTCCTGCAATTGCTGATTTTACATGTGAAAATATGATTATACTACTTACAATATCCTTATGCTAGTCAAATGAGTAGAGAAGAAAGTTTCCAGCAAATAGAAAGTCATGACAGAAACAAGAGAAATGGCTGAGTCCTTAACAAAGATAAGCTGATCCTTTAAAGGTAACATTAGCACAGAGAGGTAGGAGAATGGAACATGATATCAGCAAAAATCTAAGTTAATTCACAAATACTCCAAGACCAGACACATTTACTAAAAGGAAGGTAAAATATATGTGTAAGATCATGCAGAATCAACGATTAAGCTAGAAACAAATCTAAGATCTCTTGACTTTCAATATGACATTTTGGGCCACAGAAGATTATGGTACTCTGACAACCCAATTGAATTGGTAAGTGATGGGAAAAATGGAAAATTAAGTCTTTACTTGTAATTTTTCCAAAATTCTTGCAAATTTTCTATCTAAATGTTGTTCTTATCACTCTAGAATAAATTAAGGGTAAATTCATAACAAAGAAATTATAGAGTGTACAGAAGCTTTTTGGCTTGGTAGGGTAGGGAGTGGAGAGCAGAACTGCAGTCTAAGGCTATCCTTTAGCATAACTGTGGTATATGAATGGAATTAATAAAATCACAATAGAAGGGCTACAGAAACATGGCAGCTAAATTACTACTTGTTGCATATAGCACAAGAAATAAAGATGTACCTTTGATAAGTTCCACAGAAAGAAAATCTAGCCATGGTATTTGGAGATGAAGAAAGGAAGAACCTTTAAAGTTTCTGAATGTTTAAGAAGAACCCATAAAGACCTTGTGATTGTAAAACTAAAGTATTAATACATATATCATGGGTTGGGCAAACATGCAGCTGACAGGAAAAGTACTACTTATGGTAAATAACATCTCAGAATTCTGTCTCTCTTTTGGTCTATAAATATTGTACTGGGCCATGTTGGTCAACTCATCTACTTCTCACTAATCATGAAGAAAAGGGTGGGAAATAAAGTTCATCCTTCAATGAAGAGTTGTCAGGCACACTGGTCCATCATTTTCACAGTCCAGTCTGCATTCTCACAGACACACAATTCTCCATGACTATAAAAAATGCTGTAGACTTCCCTGAGACATCTGTCAAATGGGAAGGCCAAGAAAGATATATGGGAAGTGTACTTTTTTATATTGCCTCTGACTACTCTACCCACTTGAACATTCTACTTGATGTCAAACCAACATTGGCAATGGCTTACGTAGGAGTGTCAGGACTATGGGAGTCAGTTTGCAGCAATTCCATGAAAAACTGCGATTCCTAAGGCAAATAATTTCTCCTTTCTAAAATAGAGATTTGAAAAAATTATTAGATAAGAATCTATAAAATAATTTTTCAAAGTCTTAAATGATTATTTCCAACAATTAATAATACAACATAATCAGTAATGTCCTGAACTATTTATTACATAACCGAATAGGACATTCTGGACACTATTCAGAGCAAGCTAACCAGATGCCTTATTATATTTTCTTGGAAAAGCTTAATCACACAATCATTGACTGTTTTTCTACCATATCCAAACCTTCTCAAACACTGTGATTTAAACTATTGAGTCCATTCAATTTCATTACAAGAACATCAAACAAACAGTTTTTTTTCCTCCCTGTTGGTCTTTCAGGTTGATTTTAAAGTCCCATGTAATCTAAACACACACACACACACACACACACACACACACACACAACACAAAAAAACACAAAACCTTCTCAGTTATATAAACAGTACACTATTTCCTATTTTTCAGATTTTCTGAATGATTCAATTTCAGAGGCATCACTGATAAAAATACATCTACATCACCTTGAATGAAGAAGAAAAGGGACATTGTACACAGACAGTACCTGGAATAATAATTATTCAATGATGTGTGATCTGTTAGTGAATGAATGCATAAGTGATATCCACAAAATTGAGTAAAGATTTCAATGATATTTTAATGTGCATTAATATTTCTTACCATTTCAACATTTATAATTTTAGAACATTCATTTATTTGGTATTTATTTGTTGAGCACCTACTCTTTAGATATTAGAAAAACAGTGAATAAGACAGATTCATTCCTTGACCTTATGAAGTTCACATTCTAGTAGAAAGGGCAGGTACTACCTCTGCGCATGTGCACACACACACACATAGAGGTGAACAATGAGAGAACTAACTACACATTGTGATGTGTCATAAATGTCACAAAAACAGAGCTGAGGTAGGCATTAAAGGGTGGTCAGGGAAGGCTACTATGATATTTTAGGAAACACCTAAAGGAGGACATTGGAGGCAGAGAAAAGACTGAAAAGTTTTTGGGTAAGAAGAGTAGCAAGAAGCTGGCTTTTTGCAAAAACTGCAAAGAACTCATTTACCTTGTTTGGTAAGGAAGTAGGAAGGATCATGAGAAAGGGTGATTAGATAGCAGGGACCACAAAGAGAAAGATTTACTGAAAATAATCTTCATGCAAATCTTATTTGCACCCAATTCTATTAAAATTCAGTCATAACATATATGATATTAATAAATTATGACTTTAAATGATCATAATTATAGTCTTTTTTTCAGAAATATATTATGCGACTATGTCATTTGTATAGGGCAATCACTGACATTCAGACTTTCCAAAGAAAGAAAGAAAGATCATTACTGTGTCCAGTTTATTATCTTTAGGAAAAAGCATGAGAGTGTGTGTGTGTGTGTGTGTGTGTGTGTGTGTGTGTAAGAGAGAAAGGGAGAAAAGGAGAGAGAGAAATTATTTATTAACAATAATGAGAAGAAAGTCAATCCATGTGTAGGTTCTTCATGTTTATGTTAAATCTACCATGATCATTTTATTCTACATAATGAATGAAAGGAGAAATAATGAGATTTAAAACATATAAAAAGCTGCAATACTTAAGAGAGCAGAGGTTAAGTGTTTTCTCAAAGGGCCAGAGAGTAATATTTCAGGCTTTGTAGGCCATATAGTTTCTGTTACAACTACCTAGCTCTGCTTTTCTGGTACAAAAACAGCCATAGACAATACATAAAAGATCATGTGTGGCTGTGCTTTCATAAACCTTTATTTATACTACCAGGAGATGGTCTAGATTTAGTCAATGGGACGAAGTTTTCCTATTCTTGCTTTAGAGGATTAGGTGTCAATGAAAAATAATATCTTAAAGAAGAACTCCTAAGTACCAAGCAGAGCCCTAAAATGTGGGCATGAGCAAGACTCGGAAAAGAATGACAAGAGACCCTGCTGGACTGGACTGGCTAGGTATTCTAATATTTTACTAGCCAAAGGAACAAAGTTATGTAATAGCGTAAAAAATTCTATTAACTGTTTCTATCGACTCTATAAAAATGTTAGAGGAACATTTGTCAAAGCTCATTTTTAAAATGTGCGTGAACACTGGCACTAAGTAGAAAGTTGGCACAGATGATCCTGAAGTTCCCATCCAACTCTAAAATTTTACAATTCTAAAAGTTAAATTATAATACAATTACTAATATCTGGCAGAATTTCAAAAGCAGTTGAAAGAGTGTTTTATTACTTTTTTTTTTAGCTTAACATTTTTGCAAATTTTAGAATGCTAATTCCTGAAGTTTGGCAGCTTGAACAATAATTGACTATTTCCTAGTCATTTTGCAATTGCTTTCTTTTAATTGAGGATGCATTGGAACAGAATGTAACATTGGAAAATTAAAAATGGATGCTTTAGAAACATCATTTTTTTCATTGAAATGAGTCAATCACCACTAAATAATATACTTTTTTTATACATCAGTCTGTAAATACTTTTGACTAGACCTCATATAGTATAATCATTAAGTATACATTCACTGATCACCTATAAGAGTCTAAAATCACGCCTGATATATACTAGGTTATAAAATTCTTATTAGTTGAGTGAATGAACATAGACTCAGATTCATCTGGTTCAAATTCCAGTTCTGCCACTTACTAGGTGTGTAATCTTGGGGAAATTACTTAACCTTCTGTGCCTCCCTTGCTCATTGGTAAAATGGGGCAAAAAAATAATACCTACTCCATAGGGTATTTTGAGAATAAAATTATATATTATCTGTAAAGTACATGATATAGTGTCTGTTACATAGTCAACTTTCAATAAAAGTTGATAATATTATCTCCACCTCTATTTTCATTCAAAAAAGTACAAAAGTTACCTAGTATATAAACATCTTGTTTCTAGGGCAGAAATGGCCTTCCAAAGAGACTGGTGTTATACTAATTTCTGGCAAAACTATACTCAAAATCCTACTCTAAAGTATCTTGCATTCAAAATTAAATGAGGAAAACAACATAAAAAGAAGAACTATTAAGATACATAAATCAAGTACTTTCATTTTCCATGTAATACACTTTGCTAGGTATTAAGGGGGACACAAAAGCATGAAAAAGATAATTCTTGTTATCTAGGAGTTTTAAATCTTTCTAATAAAAGTAGTTGATGTACTCATTACATATTTATTGAGCATTTACTAGGTCAACAGATACTGGTAACACAAAGAGGATCCAGATAAAATCTAGACAAGCAAGTCACATAACTCTGTCTCAACAAGATTTTGTGCAAGTTGAATGTGAATCAACATGCAACATGACAGGTTCTCAGCACAATATAGGCTCTTAGGCTATGGAAGAGAGATTTACTCCTTCTTCAGAAATGTGACCCTGGAGGAGCGACTATCTAGAATAAGATTTGTGAGATAGAGAAATTCAGTAATACTGTCTCATGCAAAAAGAACAGTACATGTTATAAGGCAAAGATTCATGGCTGAGCTCATGAAGGGGAAGAGAACAGGGGGTACAAAGATCACCCCAGATTCTAATCCTGCTTATCCAGTTACCATCTGATCACATTTATCCCTATCCCCAGTTTAAAAATTTTGAATGAACTTTTGCCCATTGGGTGAGTTTACCCAGCTCTGTCTCCGGGAGTCTAGTCATCATTGTCCTTTTAATATGACCACAGAAGATACTATGCAACAACAGTTCAGGGTTCAGGTTTTGGAGAAAGACTTTTCTACTTAGCTTCTGTGACCTCTGGTAAGTTATTTGAACTCTCTAAAGATCAATTTTCTCATTTTCAGTGTAGAAATAACTCCTTAAAATTGGTTATAGGAATTTAATGAAATAGTACACTTAGCATAGTGTCTGGTACATAAGGACTCAACAAATACAAACTATTAAAAACATATCAGAAATGGTATTTTGGGGAGGTTAATCTAAGGATTGTTTGCAAAACAGAATTCTGGAATGAGGTTAGCCTGTGATACAAACATTGATAAGGGTGTTACCACAGCAGCTGAGGTGTAAGGCAGTGAGGGCCTGAACTAGGGGGATGGTCTAGAGGATGTTAGAAAGAGGGGTTTGAAAGTACTGGGGGAAAAAACAACCAAGACCAAGTGAGGGTTAAGAAGGAAGAGAATGAGGGGAAAAGTCAAAGATGAAACAGAGATTCTGACAGTGAGATAATGGCGATCCTATTTTTGAAAAATGGAGACAGGTAGGATGACTGAATTTATAATTTCACAACTTATATTTATACAAACATAACATAGATGCTGGATTTGAAAGAAAGTGATAAATTTAGAATTGTGACATGACCTTATTAATTCAATTTGCTAGTCTAAATCCTGGAACTTTCTTTTTACCCTTCATTACAACAGACATCCCTGTTCTCCTGGTTTTTTTTGAAACCTACTTAAAGATTTTCCCTGACTAACTTTAGTCAGCCTTCTCTAGGCTTCAGCCCTAGGCTCAGTGTCTGTCCTTTTGAGCTTGTATCATTCATTGGCAGCAAGAATCTAACTTAGTCACTTTAGAGACAACCACCCACCTTCCACAACTGATAGCTCTTGATATCTGATAAAGGTCTTTATCCCCCACCCTTCAGTATCTGATCATTCTGATCTACCTTCAGCAAGAATACTGTCAGGTTTGTTTAACTAGAATCCCCTCTTACTCTTGATGTTTCCTCTTAGTATTTTTCACCCACTGACCCCCACTCTGTTCCTTGGCTATTTGGAATTGAAACCAGTTGTATACTGAGGTCACATTTTCCCAATTGCAATAGTCCTGAATAAAATCTATTTTTTAAATACTTATACTGTCCAGTTCTGGTTTTCTTTGAACTTCCCAGCTAATCCCTTCTTCCTCTCCTGCCCCCTAAATGAAAGGCCTTCCCTGGAACTCAATCCATAATTCTTCTGATAACTCTCTGCCTGGGGTGGAAGGCTAGGGGTCAAGGTTCATCTAAATGTTAAAATACTATTTTGAATTTAGATGAACTCAGGCCCCCAGCTTATCTGTCCAAGGCACCTTTCTCCATATTCTAACTATGTACGTTTTTCTATATCTAGAAATAGGTTTGAGTTAAACATAATGATAATGATAATGAAAATATCAGTAAAGAAGCAGTAATTTAAAAGTCAAAGAAGAGATAAATTATTCAAGCTTTTAATACCAGTGCATATGTTCTTTACCAGTTACTTCCCTTAAATAAAAATGGATCAAATGTGTGAAACCTTCCTTGTGTTCCTCATGAAATACTTTCGTATGTGTAACATTTAGCATTTTGATCCCTAAAGGAGATTAAAATATATGGGCAATTAAGTCCCACTATAAGTTTCAGTTAGAAACATTTGAGTTCCTTATTATTTAAGATCCAGGAAGTCTTTGATTAGGAAAGCTGCCTTGCCAGAAAATCTTTTTTTTTCTCCCGGTGAACATAATTAAAGAGGGCAATAATGCTGATAACAGGTGTGTTTGCCAAAGGCAAAGCACTGTATTTATCAACATATAGAATACCTTCATGGAGAAGAGAAAATATCTCAGCTGTCCTACAGTGAATCTTCCATGAATATATTTACAGTCAACATCAACACCACCACTACAAACAAAATTCAAGCAATAACAACAACAAATGTACATGGAAATTGAATAGTGTGGCCAGGAACCAAAACACTGAAAATGTCAGCAGAACATAATATCTGATCTCCATACCCTCTCTGACTGTAATCATTAAACTAGTTGGGCATTAATGAAATTTCATTCAATAAATTCATTCAAATTTAGCAAAGTTGGGGGGCAAAGAGAGTTCATAGATGATTTCCAGGTTTCTAATTTAAGTAATGGAGTGTGTGGGTAGTGGTGACATAGATGGAGACAGAGAACAGCAGAGGAGGAAGGAGCAGATGGAAGGGGGCATTTATGAGTTTAGTTTTGGAAATGATGAGTTTGATGTGACCATAAAATACCAGTGGGTGTCTTATTTAATACATAGGTTCTAAATATGATTAATAATTCAGGTCTGAGTTATTAAAGGAAATTAATTTAAGGTAATAGCTCAAACTATGTCATTCTTGCTTTTCTCTTGCTATTTAAACACTTAGCAATTATTTAAATCTACTTTTAAATTATGATTTAAATTGTTTTCTTCTAAGTCTAGCTTCATAGGTTGCATAACACTGCAATTGGTTAATCTCAAATTAGCAACATCTTTTTGTCAAAATACAATCTAATAAATCAGATTTAATCTCTAGCCCTTTCTTCTGATATATAAATTTAAATTATACCTTAAAGACCAGCTCTTTACTTTCCACCTGTAAGACAACCAATATGGACTGATAATGTTGTAGTAGAGTGGCAGACTGTCTGGGTTTATGCCCTGCTCTGCTACATACTAGCTCCATGTTCTTTGAAAAGTTATTTGGCTTTCTTTTCCATATCTCAGATTCTTCATGCGAAATGGAGAGTAAATTTCAGAATTGATTTATGGCTTAGTAAATCATTTAAAAACATTGTACATATACTGGTATTCTCCAATTGTTGAAGAAGTCTGTACATGACCACTAAGTGAAGCTTATTAGTGTGTTATTCATACCCTCTGTATCTTCAGTGAATTTTTTGTGAGCTTCCTCTATAACTGAGAAAAGTATTTTGGAATCTGTTACTATGATGGTAGAGTTGATGATTTCTCCCAGTAGTTGTATAAAATTTTCTCACAGACTATATAGTAAGAATTAAGTGAGGTAACTTAGGTAAAGTGCTTAAAACAATGCCTGATGAAGGGAAGCAGAAGATGCCACTCCAAAATATGTCATTTTGGCATAAGGATTATTTTGAGCCAAAGGGACTTGAAAAACAGCAGGTACAAGAAAACATATTAAATAAATTTCTGTGCTTTTCACCTGTTAATCTGACGTCAATTCTCAAGAGCAGCTAAAGACCCTAAGAGGGTAAACATAAAATTATACCTCTCCTACACTGGCACATTCCTAAGTATTTAATACATACTTGCTATTATGTTTGTAATCATAAATAAATACCAACAAAGGCCTCAAATCTTTGAAATGCCAGAGACATAGGCACTGTGTATCATTACAATAATTCTGTCAAATACGTACCATTTTCATTTATAATTCCCAGATTATATTGAGATGGTAAAGAATCCCAGCATTAATGCTGGTTGTTTAAAATAGTATCATCTTTTCCCTAAACTTAGCTTTTATATAAATAAAGTAGATTAGGTGAGAATTTCTAGCACGTGATGAGAATATAGCAGTCACGAAATAAACTTGGCCAACATGACTTTCTTCCTTTTCTTTATCTCTTATAATTCTTGTCAAGCTGCATTTTCTTATTACCTGATAAATGTCGTCCTTGAGTATTTTGACAATGTCAAGAAATACTCAAAAATGTAAGTTGTAATAAACTCTATTATGCCATTTTATAAAGAAGTTATTTTATCATAAAACAAAAACATTTATGTGTCTTTCAGAGAGTACTTAATAGGTCACTTCATAAAAAATGCGAATTTTTGTAATAATTGGTCTATGTAGCAATAAGACTGGGTTGTCTAAGCAAACAATATCACCACTATCACCACCACCACCACACACAGTGTGTGTGTGTGTGTGTGTGTCTTGTAGGGCTGGAAACAACCTCATCAGTATGATTTTCATCTTGACGGTGATATGTCTTGGAGCCATGACAAATATACATAATATTCGCATTAGATTTTAGTTATCTTACAGATGTCTGAAATAATCAACACGCTCAAACAGCACCAGTAGTTCTTAGCTTCTAAATTATTTTTGACACAAAAAGTATTAAGGAGTAAAATAGTAAGCTTTACCTCAAAAAACATTAAATTTCAGAGGATTTATAAAATACTGAAATAAAAAAACCCAACAGGATTAAATCCTCTGCTAAAATTGATGAAATATTCCCCCACCCTTTACTGATCTACTTCTGTTAAGCAGGTAGCTCTGAATTTCTGCTGAGAAAGTACTGGGTTTAACCAATATCAAAGTGACAATTCAACCTCAAAAACACATAAAAAGAACAGAAAAAATTCAATATTTGCAGGAATCCTGTAGTAAATGAATCATCTATTTACCACAATTTGATTTCTTGTCTCTGAATATAAGGCTACATCAGGCAAATTGGCTATAAAAATACTTTTTTAGAGGACAAGAAAGAAATACCTTTGAACTTACTAGACTCATTTACAAAGAGTATATGAACATTTATTCAGGCTAACCCTGTTTTGAAGAATCTTCATTTTAATTTCTGCCCAAACTACATCTAGATAACAAGACAGAAGACAGAAGGCACTTTGCAAACTTTATGCTTTCACACTGCAGGATTCACTCTTGAAGAAAAGGGCCTTGCTTGCTCTGTGTAATCATTGGTAATAAAGAGAGATGAATAGCCCGTTTAGATGAAAAAATTATGTTAAATGTTCCCATTAGTCTTACATGTTTCAGATGACTAAATTAAGATGCATTTTCTAAACTGTTCATCTTTTTGAGTGTCAAATAAAAATTTCTTAGTCTTGTAGAATTATATTGCTGAAGAAGAATGTAATCTCCATTAACCTCTAAAATTGTGGTTTGGTTTCTGGCCAGCTTAGAGGCCTGTACAGGTCTTTAGAACTAAATATGTTCAGCATATAAACATATAAATGCTAGATCTATTTTAGATTATCTCTAGTCCTTAACACAACCTTGTAGGTAACAGTAATCCTGCCCCCATCCTTACTTTATAGGTGAAGATACACAGAGCGGTTCAGTAAATTCTCCAAGCTCACACTAGGAATAGCGAGAGTTAGGTTTTAAACTAGATCTTTTGTATTCAAAACTTCTCTTTCAACTCTATTGTCAAATACATGCCATTCGTTGAAGGTTTTACACACACATAATTTTGTGCCTGATATTAAGAAGTATTTTATATAATATGTATCCTGAGATTGCAAGTTAAGGCACTAAAATGAATCTGTGGAAACATTTATCCTAAATTCTTTCATTTATAATAAAAGTAAGTGAGGCCTTAGGACTCAGCTAAGGACATACATCAAAGTAATAACAAAATTGGAACTAGAATTTTTCTTTTAAGCTTAACATTAAAGATGCTATAATGTGACATAAAATTTTAAATTTTCTACTGTTAAAGTAAATTATGAAATAAAATTTTAATAAGAAATTTTTAAGATGTTATCATTCATTATTTATACCAATACATAAATGTAACAAGCTCTTCCAGGGGTGAATTTTGAAGTTGATGGCACCATAGAACACATAACAGAAAAAATATGTGGGAACTTGGTTTAAAAACATACAGAATAGATTTCACACTGAGCTCTAAAAGTAGGCATTGAGCCCAATTTCTGGAATAAATCAAAGAGTAGGCAGAAAACAGACAGCAGGAACAGTTATTTTAGCAAGAAAAGTAGGATAAATTTACCAAGCCAATCACGGGATGATGTATGCAAATAAAAGATGCAGAGAGAAAATGTTCAACATTGATATGTGAACACATTTGAATGCAGGAAAGCAAAAAAACAGAAAGTACAATTGTCCTAAATGTGAATAAACATTCAAATTATGCTGCAGCTGCAAAATTTAAACTCAAGGAAGAGACGTTTGCAAAAGAATTTATTAAATAGATTTGATTTCCTGGTTTCACATACCTAGTGGCTCTTTTATAAAGTAAAATGTACGATTTGTCTTGATATAAATGACATTTCCCCCATTGTACTCAAATAGCAGAAATTTCCTTGTGAAAGACTTTGCTTATTAACGAGCACAAGACTCTTGCTAATCAGATGCTCAGGCTCTGAATTACAGTTATTCCACCTAATAAAATGTCTTATACATTGAGTATGGCCTTTTTAAACAATAAGGAGGTTTTTATGTGAAGGAAATTAGTCTTTCTTCAATGGCATACGCAGAGTGATTTTTATGTAAGGAGTCAAGTTTCCTGCTGAAACCAACCCTTGGTTGCCAAATCTGTCCATCTGCCTTCCCTTCTTCTCTTCTCCCCCATCTCTCCCATCCATCCATCCATCCATCCATCCATCCATCCATCCATCCAACAAATATTTATGGATCTACAAAGCCTAAAACACAGCAGGAGACATAAAATGTATCAAAAAGCTTACTATTGGGGATTTTATGATATTAAGATGATATTTGACCAGAAGACTCAAACCCTATCCTTAACTGAGTACACTTTCCACAATGGTGATGTTGGCAAGTGAGCTCTTTTATTGCAATCAGTCTGACTCAAATTGCAACATAGAACTTCTAGCAAGTCTGGATCATTTGTTTTACACAGAGCTTCTCTAAGTAAGGTCTCTGTACCTTGCATTACTCAAGAACTTGTTAGAAATGCCTCATCTCAGACCAATCTACATTTGAGAACCAAAATGCATCAAAATCACTTGGAAGACGATACAAATCACAGAATATGCTTTCCTAGACAGTGGTCCAGACCACTGGTGAGTCAAGTCAGGGAATAAGAATAAGTCTGAAAACAGAGTGGCAGATTTTAAATGTTTGCTCAGAAGTTTAGGAAATGATGAATTGGTAAATCAGCATATATTTTCTGAGCAAAGAGCAAACATGATTGGAACTTTTATTTCTCAAGACTTTAAAGCCGAATGAGACCACAGAGGTAACTGCATTGTCCAGGTGAGAAGATAAAATTTATTTACTCTTTCTTTGATCATTCAGAAATTTCTCACACCTCAAATTAACTGGGATTGTTCACTCAGTTTCTGATATTAAGTCACACATTTCTGTGCTCAGGATTTGTGGTTTGTTCTAAGAGATACTCTCCACTGTCAGTGATTCTCTTCATCTCATAGTTTGATTCTGTCTCCTCAACTGCCACTACTTTTCTGGTTTCCCTGCCCTGACTCTTTCTGCTGCTCTTTCCCTCCACTTTCATTTCTTTCAGTAGGTATTTGCATGCTAATGTACATTCTTTAATATTTAAATGTTATTTGTTTTGATAGCTGCTCCTTATAGAGTTCACCAATTACATTTCTCCTCTGAACATATGATCTTCTGGATCACAACACAACCAAAACCTTTATCTGACTTAATTTTAATCTATTAAAAGTCCTCATGTCAGAAAATTGACAAAAAACCTTAATTCACTTAAATGTGTTAAATCTATTTTGCTGGTTGACCATATCAAATTATGCTCTGACAAGCAAATTTAAGTCACACATTTCACACAAATAATGACACTGCTAACTGGTTGTTTCTAAATAGGGAAGATAATAATTATATGTTTGTGTATCCATAGAGGCTTTCTTACAGATAAAACAACATACAGTGAATAAGTATAATGAAATATTGTTATATTATCTCTAATTATTCCAAAATTTTGGTCATGCATCAAATATTATTATTTAATGTCTCAAATTTACAGGTGAACCAAGATGTACTTCTCACTCTGAAATGTATTGATGAAGAAGTTAGTTTTGAAACAGAGTTCACTCTGGTTCTATGATACTTGGATATGATCCTTTAATGCCTTTAAAACACAAAACATTTTCTTCTTGGGGATAGTTCATCAGGAGCAAAATGTGATTTACTTTATGATTTAGAGTAAAATAAAAGGAATTATAAAAGGTGCCTTTGGATCCCTGCATCATGCCCCCTTTGCCCGCCTCTGATTTCAGTCACAGTTGCATAGACAGACCATTTTGTGCCAGCATGGTTCTCCTGGCCTTTATAGTGTCTACCTTCCATGACAACTGAGTGTCTTTCTGCCTTCTGACTCATGTAGTGCCAGCAGAGCCCAGAATGTGGGGCCATTAGTGGCATAGGGAGCAATCCACAATCAAGGGGAAAAGCCAGTGGATAAACCTCTTGCTGAACATGCTCCAGGCAGAAATTTTGGGAGGTTCCTTTATGCTCTCAGGGGTCCCAAAGGAATAAAATTCCCCTGGTCCACAGTAGTGGACTCATTCATCCCTGCTGTCTAACTCTTGATCCGTGGGCTCAGCTCCCCAGCAAACTACCATGCATACATCATATCTTCATATAAGCAATCCAAACAAAGATGCTAGCTTATTGAAATACTCAGCATTATCAATCCCCTTCTGATTTGACTCTACACATGTAGTATTTCTGATTTGTACATTATTAAGACCTTTCTTTTTTCTTCTCAAAACTACATAATGAAATAAAAAGAGCAGAGATCATAGCATCACCTCAAGTATTTCCATTACCTTTCTTAGCACATGTAAATTATGTTGAGCAAGTGTATGCTGATAAATTAACATTTGTACAACGCTTTAAAAAAATGGGATCTGATACTATGCCACCTACTTTCATAATTCCAAGCTTAACCTAAAGTACAATAGTTTGGTCTATAATCATGAAAATAGTATTTGCTTGATCTATCACTCCAGATTAACAAGAATTAAAATTAAATACATAAAACACATCTCATCCAGATCCTATACAGGCAACCAGAAAGTTAAAATCAGTCTTTAGGCTCAGCAGCCTATTAATATATCAAGAATTATAAGCCAGAAGTATTTATATTCAAATATGCCATGCTATGAAGACAGAAAAAGAAAAAGAAAAAGAAAAGAAAAGAAAAAGAAAAAGAAAAAGAAAGAAAGGAGAGGAAAGGAGAGGAGAGGAGAGGAGAGGAGAGGAGAGAGGAGAGAGAAGAAAGAAGAGGAGAGGAGAAGGGAGAAGAGGGGAGGAGAAGAGAGAAAGAAGGAAGGAAAGAAAGATTATTTCACATAGGATGGCTGAAGAGGAAGCCGTAGGGATATGTTATATAATAGGGAAGGAAGGAAGGAAGGAAGGAAGGAAGGAAGGAAGGAAGGAAGGAAGGAAGGAAGGAAGGAAGGAAAGAAGGAAGGAAAGATTATTTCACATAGGATGGCTGAAGAGGAAGCTGTAGAGATGTGCTATATAATAGGAAAGGAGATTGTTTTACCTTTGATGATCAATTCTCCATTTTTCTTGCTTCTAAGTAAGGAAAAGATCCAAACTATGCAGTTTTTTTTTAACCCAATATCACTCGTGGCATGTGATGCTCAACTGTTCTGAAACAACAAAATGCAATAATTAGATGCAATAACTAGCCTGAAACAAAAAGACACTTAAGAAGATCTCATAGGAACTACTCTGATAGCCATTAAATTCAATAATGTGAGAAGTTTCACAGAAGATTTACATGGCAGTGTTCTTGCATGATGTTATACTTTGGATTTTATGCTTTTCAGAAAACAAAATCAGCCATAAAAATGTAACTGTAATAAATAGATTTGATATTCTAAAATCTACTTTTCTACTATTAACAATTATATCCTCTTTAATCCATTTCCTGTTTGCCCTGAGAATACCCTCTGGCAGTGTTTGCAGCTGCAGTGTTTACCCCAAGATAACTTGTGGATTATAGTCCTAAATTTACCCCCAAAATATGCCACAAAATAGCTCACTTTTATTATTATTTTCACATCCCTCTAGTATATCAATAGTCTTTGGAAACAAATGACATCATTCTATTTATAGCATTCTGGTTTTAGTAGTGATATTTCCTTTTACAAAATATAGTAATCTTGATCACTGAAAATGTCAAATCCTAGAAAATGTAGCATTCTATGAGTAATGTTAAATTAATGTCAGCAACTAGCTGCATTTTTTTCCTAAATAGGAAAGGGGTTAAAAAGTAATAAAATTCAAGCATTAACCACTAGATTTTGTAATATTATACACCATGTATCTTATATACACATGATTGTATTTACTTCCTGTGCATTATTTGTTTTACCAACATTGCAATTAAGCAGCTGTGACTAAAAAAGGGGGTAAAAAATATTGTTCTTTTCAGAGTGGTTCTGACATCACAGGAGGACACCAATCATAGCATAATATTCCCAAGCACACTCCTAGGGGCTTGCTATTGCCTAAGCCAAACCACTACCCCTTATAACTAGTGATGCTTTCTCCAGAAAGTGATAAAATGGAATTTCTAATTGGGGCTAAACGTATAAGTGAGGTACCTATTCTGATTACATCACTTCATGCTGAGCTGTGACTTTCCTTTCTGAAAGGTCACAAAGAAAAGGAATTGTATTCTGTACAAAAGTGATCTGGTGTTAAAAATATAGGAATCAACAGAGTTCTGCTTCTCTTTTCTTTTAAGCAAAATACTTTTGTGGGTCTAGGCAGCAAATTAAAATAGTTTAAGAAGAGGATGAGAAAAAATTGTAAATCTAAGTATTAAGCAGAGATATAATGATATTCAGAATTGAGAATACTGGTGTAAATAATTTTTTATCTTCTAATTATTTATGAGTTAAAGTGCCTGAATGAATGTAGACATTACCATACAGAAGAGGAATTAGTGGCCAGAAGAGGTGACATGGCTTGTCTAATTTTGTTCAGCTAATAAACACAAAGACAGAATATGACCTGGAATCTCTGCCTTGAAGTTCAGTCCCTTTAGAAACTCATAACAGTATATTTGTTTCCAAAAAGAATATTGAACATTCACAAAGTTCAGGGCTTATACAATTCTATGCAGAACTTGTTTGAGCAATTTTGAGACTGGCAATGCTGACAGGTTAAGTAGTAGAATGCTTTGGGTGATAAAATATAAGAACAATAATAACAATAATATTATGTATTCTCATAGCACATAAAACATGCTGGGTATATTATACTTTCACATGTCTGTCGTTTGTTCATGTCCTAAAGGATAAAAATGAGATTCCATTATCAAGCTATCGGGTATAATTATGATTATGAATCCTGGTTTATATATGATTATTACATTAAATATTTTCAATATTCCACTAAGCCAGACAAACTGAAACAAAATTTTTCTCTACATAGATGAGGAATCAGTTACTCAAAGAGATGATGGAAAATAGATAACTGTTAAAACATGTAGAACTGACCATTGATTTGTTCATAAGTATTTATTGAGAATCTGTTTTGTGTTAGACATTGTTCTTAATTGACTGTATAAACAAAATGAAAGGATTGTGCAATTTCTGAAAAAGAATCCCAGATATACAATAAGAAATCAGTTTTATTACAACTGGAGTGCTTCCAAAGTTTAGATAATAACTATGTAAAGAAATAGCTTAATACTGGGCAGTGTCTTAAATGTCATCTAGCTGGTGGTTCCCAAATATAGTTGATTATCACAATGGTCTGGAAAGCTGCTGAAAAACTTATAGAATTTCATGCAAGATCTATTAAATCAGAATATTCATGGGTGAAGTCAAGGTTATCTGCATTTAAAAATGCTCCCTAGTTCATTCTCCTGATTCAGCAGGTTGAGAAACCTACTGATTCTTGCCTACTTCTCATTATACAAAAAAGGGAACAGAGCCCAGGGAATTGGCTTGTCCAAGACATTAGTCTCTTGGTGATAGAACTGAGATTAGAATGCAGAATTCCCAATTCACTGGAATGTGTTTTTCTTCTTCTTACCCCAAGGTCCCTCTTTTATTTTTCCTTCCTGCTCTTTGCCATCACCAAGTAACCAATATTTAGTCCCTATATCTGTAAAAAAGAACAAAGAAAACAAACAAACAAACAAACAAATTCCAAAACCAGAAATCTGAATTTAAGCTGTTTGATTCAATAGGGTGTTGTCCATTATTCCACTGGAGTCAGCTACTTTGGGGGTGTCTGCTCATCCCCTTTCTCTATAATCTGCCTAGTACTCCAAATTCCCCAACCTTCAAAGGTGTCTTCTATTATTTGTCATTGAATCATCATCTCTGGCTACTGTTGATTGGGCCAGGAGAGGTACTTCACCCAAGCAGGTCTTAGTAGTCTCATTTAGGTGAAAGAGTAGTGGGAGCTTGATCGTCTTGTGAGAGTAGTGGGAGATTGATCGTCTTGTTCCTTAAAGGCAGAGGAAGTGAACACTTGTAAACTGTGGAGAAAGAGTAAAAGAGACACACATGGAAGGTAGAGCAAGGACTCTAACTTTATGTGCTTCCTGCTCTCATTTATATTTTTTTCTTATGGCTTCCATGAGTTCATGTATCCTTATGTGAGGTTCTACTTAAAGATTTTTAAAATTATTTATTTTTAAATTGATATTTTGGCTTAAGCTAGCTCAAGTTGGTTTGTTTCTGTAGCTAACACATCTCACATCATTCATTTTATGTGAGTTTCTCTATAAGCCAGTCACCTTAGTTACAGTATTTTAAGAGGTTCATAAAAAAATATTGGCTGAGAGTGTTGCAAGAGGGAAACAGAAACTGTAAATGCCCAGCACTTTATGGAATACCTATATTTTCATGAAGTGCATGCTGTGAAGTGTGATAAAACAGTACAGGGTCAGATCAGAAGTCTCTTAATCTCAGCTCTGACTCTTACAAGACTTTTGACTTGTGAAAGTTACCTAGCCTCTTTTAGTTTCAATTTTCTTATTGTAAAATGAAGGCAATTAAGCCTACTTTGATCAGGTTACTATGAGAAATAAATGAAAGTAGTCAGTCAGTCACTCACTTACTCATTCACTCACTCACCCACTCACCCACTCACTCACTCACTTCACCATTCCCCAAAGATTTACTGAGCATCCATCATATGCTAGGTACTTGGAATAATCAGTGAACATTTCATTTTGGTAAAGATGAATAAACAGAAAATAAACAATAAACACAGAGAGGGAATAAAGTATACAGTACTTTCGAAGGTAAAACATACCACAGTTGTAAGAAAAATAGACCAATTTAAGGGGAAGCAGAAGTACATGAGTTAGAGGATGTGAGGTATTAAGGGGACCTCATTAAGAAAGCGAGATGTGACCAAAACTTGAAAGATGTGTGGTGGTTAGTCATGTGCAAGTGAAAGGTCTTCTGGGCAGAAGGAACCACCAAGGTTACGGTTTTAAGGTGAGCGTGCCCACTTGTTCTTGGAATTGCAAAGAAGTGGAAATGGAGTGAAATGAGGAAGGGAGAGATTAGTAGAAGGAAAAATGGCAGGGCAGTGGAGGGAGTTGTGGAGAGGTAGAGGGAGGGATGAATCAAGGGAAGCCCAAACCTTTTTATCTTTTACTTTAAGAGTGAAATGGGACCATCACACGATTCCGAGCTCAGAATTACCATGGCTTATATTTCAACAGGCTCATCCTAGCTGCTGGTTGGGAATAGACCATAGGGAAAGTCAGGATAGAAGCAGGAGGAAAGCTCATCTTTTTTTTCCCCTATAATTTGTGTGTGTGTGTGTGTGTGTGTGTGTGTGTGTGTGTGTGTGACATCGGTTAACGAAATTCAATAAGTTTCAGGGTACAATTTTAACAGTAAGGCGCATACACACACACACACACACACACGTGTGTGTATGTGTGTGTGTGTGTGTGACATTGGTTAACGAAATCCAATAAGTTTCAGGGTACAATTTTAACAGTAAGGCATATATATATATATATATATATATATATATATATATATATAT